>ML777452.1:730584-780320 GCA_009831015.1 Picea engelmannii | reverse complement strand
TCTTGTACTTGAACATTTAAGTGGGGTAAAAGGAGGTTGCCCCCTCGAAGAGGCTTATTATCTGAAATTATCTCTTTTTCAAGGCGTTGAGTACTTTTTCTAAGGTTTTTCTATGCTATATTGGTATTTGGTTCTTAACATATAGGCTTATTGATTTTTCCTTGGACCGACTCATCATTGAGTGAAGTGTCCAATTCGAGGAAAGTGTCTCGCATGCACCGCAATAGCCACATGCAGACACCTTCATTCTTCCACCTATCTGAGATGATGAGCATGCACATGTTGAATCTTATTTAGACGAGAGTTATGATTCAGAGGACTCAGGTGATTCATATTTAGAGTCAGTACAGTCGGATGCAGAGTCAGAGCATCCATATGCATTTGTAGAGCCAGAGCAGAGGCCCAAATGGGCA
This sequence comes from Picea engelmannii, assembly GCA_009831015.1. Lineage (NCBI taxonomy): Eukaryota > Viridiplantae > Streptophyta > Pinopsida > Pinales > Pinaceae > Picea > Picea engelmannii. The sequence continues at coordinate 779,907 of ML777452.1, read as the reverse complement.
CATACTACTCTTCAGTATGTAGGGGATTTCATTGGTGATCCAACCGATACTAGGAGGACTCGATCTGATTTTGAGGAGCCTCCTGTTTTACTCACTGCCACTGAACCATTTCCCTCTAGGCATCTTTTTTTGGTTCAGTATTCAGATCCACAGTCTTATGGCAATGCTGCCGGAAATCCTTTCTAGGAATTTTCCATGCAAGAGGGGTACAACTCCCTCCTCCAGAAACAGACTTGGGATCTGGTTCCCCTTCCTTTTGGGAGGCAACTTGTCATATGCAGATGGATCTACAGGACCAAGAGCATAAAGGATGGACAAATTAGCAGATACAAAGCCAAGCTTATCACCAAAGTCTTTCAGAAGGTTCATGTTATTGACTATGATGAGACCTTCACTCTAGTAGTGAAGATGGATTCCATACGATTGGCACTTACCATTGAGACAACCAAGGGATGGGAAGCTCATCAAATGGACCTGAAAAATTTATTTCTTCATAGTGATCTCTCTGAGGAGATATATATGGAGCAACCCCACATATTTATGCAGGACTCATCTTTGGTCTATCAACTTAAGAAGTCTCTTTATGGCCTCAAGAAGGCTCTGAGGGAATGGTATGCCAAGATGGATTCCTACATGTTGTCACAAAACTTTGTACATTGTAAATCAAACCTAAATGTCTACATGCTTAGAACAACTGATTCACTTCTACTCTTAGTTTTGTACGTTGATGATTTGTTGATCATCGGTTGCTCGACTTCAACGATTGCTGCAATCAAGAGGATTCTACATGACATGATTTTGATGACGGACATGGGTCCACTTCACTTCTTCCTTGGACTCAAGATCAATCAGGATGCATCAGGAATCAAACTATCTGAGGCCAAGTATGCATAAGATCTCGTTGAGATATTTCACATGATAGACTGCAAGTCTTCTTTGACTCCTTTCCTATCAGGAGTCAAACTTGAGGATGGTGGGGAGGCTCCACTAGTTGAAAAAACATTGTACATACAACTAGTGGGGAGCTTGTTGTATCTCACACACTCCAGACCATACCTTTTCTATGCAGTTGGCACAATTTCTAGGTTCATGCAGGAGCCGCATGAGCTGCATTGGAAGGATGAAAAGTGTATCCTTTGATACGTACAGGGCACCATCACCTTTGGGATTCATTATGAAACATAATCTACATTAGATCTGATTGGGTTTACTGATTCTGATTGGGCCGATGATAGAACTGATCACAATTCCACATCTGGTTACTCACTTAGTCTTGGTTCCGGGCCTATCTATTAGTCGAGCAAGAAGCAAGATGCCATTTCTCTATCTTCAGTCGAGGAAAAGTACATAGTGGTAGTTAACATAACCATTCAGGCTATGTGGCTACAATAGTTTCTCACTGAGTTGGGCATTCAGTTTCATTGGTCGATCATTATCTGGTGTGACAACCAGAGCACTCTGAAGTTCTGCAAAGATCTAGTTTGGAGGTAGCAGATGAAGAACATCGAGATCCACATGCACTACATCTGGGACTTAGTACACGAGGGGATCATTGATATACAGTTCTGTCCTTCAACATAATAGATGGTTAACATCTTCACTGAGACCTTCACTGAGCATAAGTTCCATTCTCTGCGAAGTCATCTTGGAGTGAAGGACACAGTTGCCTAGCAACTGTAGTTCTTCTTTTTACATACATTGTACCATGAGGGGGTTTTTTTCCCATGAGGTTTTCCCTCTTTCCTCACTTTATTTTAGTGTATCTTTTGTATTTGGGTACCTAACATGGCCTCGTTGTCGGGCCCATTCTTTATTTTGACCATAGTGATGTTTAGGGGGGGTGTTGGAGTTACTTCACAAACACCTAGGATTTATTTTTCCTAAGGATTTTCCTTCTTTATTAGTCATAATTAATCATTATCCAGTATCCTATATTTTAGGGGAGAATATTCCACTGGGAGAATATTCTCTTTCAGTTGACACTTCAGTTTGACTAGTTGAGTTGAGTTTAGATGCTACATTGGTTTTGTCACCATGCAACATTGGGATCATCACCAACTAATGTGCACTTTCCTTGGGATCATCACCAGACTGGTGCATTACCCTTGATTCCCTAAGTTAACTCCTCACTACTCTTTGTTCAATTAGTTAACTGAAGACTAGTTGACTAATTAACTCAATTAGGTGGCAGTTCACTCTCGTAACTGCCTGAGAGACTAGACTAGGAGGAAGTTCACTCATATAACAGTTGGTGTGTGTCTAGAGCACTCTTTACCACCACTATGGCACATTGCTTCTCCTCCAGTGCACACTTATTGAGTTATACATAGTATATCATTTGTAAATTATTCATTTTATTCATAACGGTTAATGAGAATTATTTCATTCTTTCTCTCCTTATTCTTTATCTTTTTGTCTCTGCAAATGTGTGTATTATTGTCTATCTAGATCTATTCTATGCAGGTTCAACACATTTACAATGGACCCTAAATTATCCATATCGTGCATTGAGTTCCCTAAGGGCTTTGAATGACATATGTGCTACCTTCTTCCTTGAAACCATCATTGATCAAAATGTTGGCCCCATTCTTGGAGATCCTTTGATTTTGGTGACCTCCATTCCAATGATGATCATGTTGGCCATAGTCTCCCTAGTGAGTTGAATATCGACATATTTAGTTGTACTCATATTGAGGGCCTTCGTGTCAGGAACCTTGTAGATCATGCCAATGATCTTAATCCTCTTGACGTTAGTGGTACCGAAGGGGCCATTATGGATGCAAGAGTTGGCCACAACCTTGGCCTCCATGATGTTGGAGTCCATGCACAACTGCATAGCGTGGTTCATTGACACTAGGGTCTATTTGGTTACAATGTTGGACACCCAAACCTTGTTTAAGATGAGATCCTCTGTGGCCACCACATTGAAGAGATTTACATTAGGCCTCACCAACACCTTTCTAATTTCCTCGAAATCCTCCTTTGTTTCTATCAAATGGATGTCATTGATAACAATGTCAGCCTCTTGCAAATTTGTCACAATTTTCAGTGGGTAGGGTTGTGTATCATTCATATTAAAATACAAATCATATTTCAATATGTCATCCACATAATGTGGTACCCACGATTGGACTCCATGTATTTATGATAGGTATAAAGCCTGATCATACATATAAAAGCATCTTCCCTAGAGTTAATTACCTCGAATAAGTTCCTTGTCATGGATCAATCCACCAACCTATTAGGCCTTCACCATTTTTTACCTATAGTTTGTCCCTAAATATTTTATAGGAATCTTGTAGTAGGGATACAAAGACGTTGTCTCGGGCCCTAGGCCCCACATGAGCAATCCTTAGCACATTGCTTTATGATTTTCCTATAAATTGATGTAGCTCATCTAGTATCTCCTATACAATTTTCTTGATTTGCTTCCCCAATCCATTATTGTAACATCCCACAACCCAACTGAGGTTTATTACGTGCAGAACACTTGAGAAAAAATGAAAAATTATGCTAACCAAATTAAATTCCTGTAGCTTTCGGATATGATTTACATGTGTATTAAACTCCTGTCTATTTCCATAAACATATAATTTCTTCTCAAATATAGAGAGTTCATGCACATCAATTTAACTCATACATACAAGACAAAAAATAGATAAAACACTTATCTTTCAAATTAGTTGTGCAACCAACTACTTGGGATGAAAGTTCCAAACATAGTTACCAACTTAATGAGAACTCTACAGAGTTCTCATTTTTGGGGGGTCAAGTTTTTTACCCCGTTTTAAAAAATTCTACTACCGGTAGCATCCGCCTACCTTTTTAGGTGGTTTTTTGATATTTTAAATTTTCTGATACATAACGTTTCCACTTTCTTTTAAATGATTGTTTTTTCATTTATTTTCAAATTGTTTATTTTTTTTTTCTCAACGGTGTTTTTTCATTTATTTTCAATTTTTTATTTTTATTTTTTTTTATTAAATGGTGTTTTTAATCATATGTACATGCTCCATCCAATGTTAAAAAAGTTGTACACCATTTATTTTTAAAATCAAGATTTTTCATATAATTATGTGTCCTGAATTAAGTTATGGTTCCATACTTTTTAAATATAGTGGAAAATATCATTTTTAACACATGTTTTTACCTTTACTTCAATACATAGAAAATAATTGTAGTTAAAGAACACTATTTTTAAATATTTAGAAAAAATATATAATTCATTATTAAAACGTATTTTTATTAAAACTTATTTTTTTTCATTTCTTTTTTGTTTTTCTTTGTTTTTCACCATTTTGTTAAGTTTTGTTGTTTTTCTTTTAAAATTTGGGTTTTGAATATACTTTTTTAAATGTGTTTTTGTCTTCATTAAAAATATATATATTGTGAAGATTTTCTCTTTTCTCTTTATTTATTTTTTAATGTAAATTTAAGAAAAAATAAATCAGTAAATAAATTCTCAAGTGACCATTTAGGATCCAATTTTGGGTTTTTTATTTGTGTAGGGATTTGTTGTCTAAGGCCAAAGTTTTAATTAGGTCGTAATTAGCTACAATTTTAACGTTTAGAAAAAACAATTTGCTTTAGGTAGAGTCACGTTTTTATTTAGGTGTTGATTTTAAGGTTTTTCTAAGAAACTATTTTATGTTTTAAGGCCATGCCTGATTTTTTTTTTTAATTTTGACCCAGTTAGAAAAATGGGTGCTATCAGTAGCACCACTTTTTGATTTGGGGGTTGATTTTAAAGTTTTTTTGAGCAACTATTTTATCCTTTAATCCCATTCTTGAAAAAGTTTTCTTTTTAACCCGGTTACAAAAAATGGTGCTACTGATAGCACCACTTTTTGATTTGGGGGTTGATTTTAAAGTTTGTTTGAGAAACAATTTGATCCTTTAATCCCATGCTTCAAAAAATTTGTAATTTTGACCCAGTTACAAAACAAGGTGCTACCGGTAGCACCACTTTTTGATTTGAGGGTTGATTTTCATGTTTTGTATGCAAAAATATGGGTTTTAAGGGCCATAGTTCTCGTTTTGAGGTCACAGTTATCATTAAGTTGGTAACTATGTTTCCACCCAACCATAGAATTTTTGTTCCAAATATCAATAGCAGGTCATCCCCAAGATAAGGCTAGTAATCCACAAAAAAGGGTGGTCTCTCACTTTCCACTCACAACTCAAAATTCCCACAACTCATTGATATTCTCCCGCAACTATCTCTATTTTCCACCAACTCTCTTCCACTTGACCTTCCCAGCCCAAGGAATGTACCCTTTAAATGATATTAGTCCCTTGAGTGTCCCATTGTTTTATCAAGGTCTCTCTAGCACATGTAACCATGAATCTCTCAGCTCAGAACTCAAGGGATCTTGCTGCTAGGAAAACTATCAACAACAACTACAACAACAACAACAACAATTGTTGTTATAGTGCATTTCACACTGGAGTTCACTATTTGGGCTTGGAAACTTGGATCCTTAGTCTTCAACTAGAAATATGCTCCTGAAACACTCCAACATGATCTGTAATTCACCCTCCATGGATGCTTCAACTCCAATCTCTCTTTCTTTATCTCTACTTGTTGTTCATGCACAAAACCAAAATGTGTAAAATTGTTGTCCCAACCCATATGCATTTCCTCTCCTTTGGTTTCCTTTCTTGAATCACACACTTCCCCAAGATGATTTTACTCAACCCTCATGCTCCCAATAACTATGGGATGTGACTTCTGACACCCACCCTCTTACATGCATTCAATGATTGGATTTTGGGACACCCAATCAAAAAATAGAGTTTAATACATAATGATAATAAAATTCAAGAATGTGGGTTAAATTAATATACATCGGTATTTCCCCCTTGGACCCCTCTCTTAGACATTCTCCTAGACCCTCCCCTCTCTTGTGGTTTAATTCATTCTCCATCTTTATCCATGTCCCCTTAGCAGTGGGAATAACATTTTAGTATTAAAACATAGAAACACAATTCACATATACATCGCTTTGGCCATAGCCACAGATTATATCTACATTAATCATTAATTAAACCTGGTATTATAGTGGGGATGTTACATTCCCCCTCTCCTACAATTGTGCACCATCCTTAGTGCACACTATGTTGATATACATATATGAAAATTTACATCACAATATTTAGAAATTAAAATTATGCAGTCTCACAACTCCAACAACAGTTCCAACCATAATCTCTTGTTCCTCTCAACTCGCTGACCCAAGTAATGCACCATTCATTTATCAGGTCCAACCCAAGGAGTGTACCATTTTTTTATCAGGGGTAACCCAATGAATATGCCATTCTTTTATCAATGCCCCCAACACAGTTGGCTAGGACTCTGAGATTTGGTTCTAGAACTCTATCTACTCAAAATGGAGTCTTGCATTTTGTTTCCTTCAAAATTGTCAAAAATTTGTGGGTATTATGCTTGCATGTTTTATTCATGCTCCCATGTAGCATCTTCAGGACCATATCAGGTCCATTGAACCTTTACCATGCCTATGTATTTGTTCCTCATGAATTTGACTTTCCGGTCTTGAATGTGTACTAGTTCCACCCAGAAATCCACTTCGTGCTCCACCTGGATCACATTCTAATAAATTATGTGGATAGGGCCAGGCACATATTTATTTAATAATGATGCATGAAATACATTATGCACTCTCATGGGTGCAAGTAATTCTAGCATGTATGCAACTAACCCTATCTTTTCTAATATTTCAAAAGGTGCACAATGTCTTGCTGCCAAATTTGGGAAAATTCCTAATCTTAGAGTACTTATTTTCTCCTTCACTTTAAAAAACACATGTTCACATACTTTTAAATCTCTAAAATATCTATTCTTTTATGCATAAATTTTCTTCCTATCCCGGGAAGCCTTTAAATTATTCTTGATCTTTTTTATTTTCTCTTCCATTTCCTTTAACAAATATGGCCCAACAACTTCTTTGTCTGTTGGATTGTCCCAATTCATTGGTTTGTTACACTTTTTGCTATATAATGCTTCAAATGGACTCTTTTTTAATGAGTCATGATAGCCATTATTGTAAGAAAATTCAACCAAATGAATACAATATTCCCACTTTTATGGTTGGTCCATCACATACATTCTAAGCACGTCCTAGCTTATGGCATGGGTATAAATGGAGGGATGCAGTCATGAAGAACCTGGTAGACCCGAGTTCAAAAGGAAAAGAAAAAAACTAAAAAAAAAACCTAAACCTATAATGATTCATCAATGAAAGAAAGGAAGCATGACCAAATTAGGGCTTACTTGGCGGTTTGTCGGCATGTGGATAGGGATAAATGGATGGTTAGGTTTTGCTTCTTTTGTTTCTTGGAATCTCCTTTTTCTCTTGGGTTCCCTATGACAATGATTGAGGAGGGAGGGTGAGCATGGTTTTATAATCTTTGGGCACCGAATAAAATAAATGCAAATGGACATGACGGGCTTGAACCAATTGTGTTTATGAGAAGTCCTTTGATATACACCAGAGGACTTCGTGGGAATTCTTCTGGTGTATACTAGAGGATTTGGTACAAAGTGTGGCGATGCTAGACAGAGGATAAGAAAGTAACTCCTCCGGTTTGATCGAAGGAGTTTATATGAACTCCTCCGGTCAAACTGTAGGAGTTGGTATAAAGTCATGCGACGAAAAAATGCTTTTCGGAGGGAAATGAAACAAGTTCATTGATAGTTACCGAAGAGGTTGGAGAGAAATCCTCTGGTATAAACCGAAGGATATTTAGGTAACTCTTCTGATGTACACCAGAGGATTTTACATTAACTTATCTGAAAACCAAAACTCAACATAAAAATTTATTTATGCACCCAAAGATGATAGATGCAAACTAGGCTAAGATGTGAAACTTAGAGTGGTATGTTTAGAGAAGAAGGAAAAACAATGTCCACAAAATCAAGTTGAAAAAGTTTCAAAGAAGAGAAAATAAAAGGGGCTCAATTTTCTTGGAGGGGGGTTGGAAAACAATTTATAGGAAAATGGAGGGTTGTTGGTGCCAAGCACAACAAATGGCAACATACTAGGTGAAACCATGAATATCTCTAGGGATGTCATCCAACCCTAAACATTTGAGGAAGGATAGCATTAGAGTTCCTAACCCAAGAGAAAAAGAATAGGTCCCATAGATTTATATTTCCTATTTCGATGAGATAAAGTTTGCATGATACAAAGGAGAAGTTAGGACTATTCCTCATAACAAAATAACTATTAACACACACTCCTTCACATGGAAATGGATTCATGGGGGAAATCGAGAGTACTAAAATGAATTGAGACATCAGAAATGATGAAAATACAAGTTTTTATGCATTTCTCTAGTGTTTCTCCGCTTCCAGCAGATGTCCATAGCCCCAACGAAGTCACCCTAGTGTCACAAGACTTTCTCCATTGCCAACGAGCATCCATAGCCCTGTTGGAGATACTTTCATGTCCCATGTGATCTGGAATTCATTTCCCCAAACCTTTACCTTTTAAAATTTAATTGTCTTATGCTAAGAGAGAGGTGGATGTTGGGATTCCAATTTTCCTTTAGAGGCACTAGGGATGACACCTATGATGGTGATATTTTCCAACTTGATTATAGATGAGTGAACTCCCTAAGTAACATTCTCTGGAGTATAACAAATTCATATTCCCAAACCATTTCTTATTAATCTAAAAAATACAAAAAATTCGTTCTTAGGCCGAGCCCTTGGTTCCTCACTTTGTCACATTTTAAATATACAATGCCCATGTATTGATTAAGTATGTTCTTCTACAATATATGAGTTGAAGTGATGCACAACAAAGCTACACATTTAGGGATGGGGTTAATTTTAGAAGCCAGGTTATAAAGTTCTTAGCCTATTGATACCAAATGTGTTACACTTTTAGAGGCATATCCAGGAACAAGCTTATCAATAATTTAAGATGTTCAGAGTGACAGTCCTTGAGAGGGAAATGTAGAAGACTAAGAATAAAAAAAACAACCAAATGTTGAATCTATGTAAGGAAAAACATAAATCAAAGTAAAATTGGGAAGAAAATAAAAACAAAAACAAACTCTTTATTTATATACAAGGAGGGAGCTGCCATAGAGGCTAGATAATGTAATGTTTCAATATTTGGCCATTAAAAGGGAGGAGGTCAATGTACCCTTCAATATTTTGTAATCGGTAAGTTTCTTGGCCAATTTTTTCTTTGATCATGAAAGGTCCAAGCCACAATTGTTGAAATTTTGAATTTTGTCATTTATCCTCATGTGAATTTTCCCATTTGAGAACCATAATGCCAACTTGGAAATCTTTCTCACCGGCAGAAGTTTTGTCAAACCAATGCTTAATGTTTTTTTGGTGATCTTAAAACTTGTTTTTTTCTTTGGCGTGATTCTCTTCTAGGTTCAACAAAGTATCAATGCATTGTTGGATGATGAGACATTCTCTCCCACAAGACTGTTGGGTGAGTTGTAGGAAAGGAAGGTAAATGTTTGAAGGTAAAATAAATTCTTTCCCGTAGACAAGAAAATATGGAGAAGTCCCTATAGAGTCTTTAGGGGTGACATGATTATCCTAGAGGGCATTGGGTAGGGTGTTGTGCTAGTTTCTCTAGTGATCAACTATGGTTCTCTTAAGGATTCAGATCAGGTTCTTGTGTTTGGATTCAACCAAGCCATTTTCTTGAGGTTAATAGTTGGTTGTGTATTTCAAAGTAATCCCATTTTCCAAATCAAAATCCGATAATTTTAAATATGAATAGTGTGTTTTATTATCAAAGAAAAGATATTTAGGCATCGAAAACCTAGTGATAATGTGGTGTTCAAGGAAATTCATTATTGTTTCATAATTCACCTTGGTTAATGGTATCACTTCTGTCTAGTGTGTAAAATAATTGGTAGTGGTTAGTATATGCATGTGTTTCTTGGATGAGTGAGGGTTAATATCACCGATGATATCCAACCCCCATTATTCAAAGGGTTCTTCAACAACAATAGACTGGAGCGGAATAACAACTTTATAATATCTTCCAACATATTTTTGTTAGGCTTCATAGCTTCATGAATGTGCATGAGCATCCTTGAAAAGTTTCAGCCAATAGTATCTGGCTCTCAATATCTTATGATTTTTTGTATCTTATAAGAAATGGCCTCCTGCTAGCACATCATGCATATAATAAGGACTTTATCAACATCTAGGTTTTCACGGCATCGAACTAGCAGTCCATCATAGTTTTTTCTGAACAAGACACCATGAACCAAATGATAATGTGAAGATTCCAGTCTTAGCACTCTTTTATTCTTGGAATTGAGGTGTTTTGGATTCATATCGTTCTATATATAATACTTGATATAATTGTAATATGAGTCCTCAATAGCTGGAACGTATGGAATCTGTTGTGTGTACATATTTGGCTCCTATTGCCAACTGTCTGCTTCCTGATTTTCAACATCCGTGATTCCAGCCACTAGTTTGTAGAGGCCTTGAACTTTGATGATGTTTACTACCCTAAATTCTAAGTCATATTCTTGTAGGTACATCATCCAATTTCCTCTTTTCTCACCCATCCCTCTCTTTACAAAAAGGGATATGACCTCCAGGTGAGGAACAATCACTTTAGTGTGGTTTTTCAAGATATATGGTTTGAACTGATTAATTGCTTTGTGGAATGAAAAATATTGTTTATCCACTAGTGGGTAATTCATTTCAACACCCTATAACCCAATTATCATGAAAGTGATGGGGAATCCATTCTCTTTCTCGTCCTTTTGCATGAGAACTACTGCAAGAGAATGATCTAATGCAAAGGTGCAAAAAAAAAAGTCCATGGTGAAATCAGGATTTTGTAGGGATGGCACAACCACTACAGGGGCCTTGATGTTATGAAAAGCCTCGTTTTCAATGGATGTCCATTTGAACTGAACATCCTTCTTTATCATCCATTGAATGGGTTTCAGAATTTCAGCAAAGTCTGGAACACATCTTCTTACAAAATCGATCTTGTCGAAAAACGAATGCATAGATTTCTTGTTGTGTGGCGACAAGATTTGGATGATAGCTTTGGTTATTTCCATATATATTGAAATCTCGTCCTTAGAATAAACATGCCATAATAAAATACCTTATGAAATAACAAAAATAGTCTTCTTTGGATTTAAAGAAATACCATACTTTTTGCATCATTCAAATATCTTCTTTAGATGCTTTGGGTGATCATCTCTCTTCTTTGAATAAACAGTGATTCCATCAAGATAGATCACCATGATTTGATTTATTAGACATTTAAAGGATATGTCCATTTCCTTTTGAAAAGTAGAACCACCATTAAGTATACCAAAGGTAATCCTACAGTATTCATATGTCCCCCACTTTTTCCCGAAGGTAGTTTTTAGTCAGTTTGGTTATGCAATGAGAACTTGGTTGTATCCCGAGAACCCGTCCAATAGAGGGAAAATTTTGAAGCCAAAGACAAGTTGCAAGATATGTTCCATGGGGGGAACTGGGTAGTTGTCTTTTTCAAAAGTTTGGTTCAGGTTCTAGAAATATATACATATCCTAATTTCTCTTGACTTATTCCTTATATGTACCATATTCGACACCCAAGTTGAATAATAGACCTTGAAAATAATCTCGGCATCTAACATCTTCTTTAATTCCTTTTGAATAAGTGGTTCAAGGGTTGAATGTATCTTCCTCAATGTTTTTTGGAATGGCCCTTGACACCTTCTTTGATTGGAATCACATGTTGAATTATATGAGTGTCATAAGTCTCCAAATCATCATAATTCCATGAAAATACATCAAGATACCTATTGAACAGTTGTGTAAACATATTCTTTTCTTCCTCTGAATACTATGTGCCTAGTTTGACGTACTTGGATTGTTAAGGGGTTCTAAGGTTTACCAAAAAATGGTTGACCTATTAGTCTTTGTGTTTGTGAGCCTTATGAACTTGGTCTGTAAGTTGAAAATATTTTCAAGTGATAACACATTCTTTGGGATGATTTTTTTTCTTATTTTGCTTGCCTCATCCTGATATATTTGAATATATTTTTCATGAGATTCATCATCTATTACAGATTCTTGGAAAACATATGATCTGGTAAGGACGTTGATGATATGAGTATCATTATTGAATACCCTCCAGTTTGTGACGTTATCTGGTATGGAACGCCTGAACATGATTTCAACAGAAAAAACATCGTTAATATGTATTCAACAATGTTTACCTTCCTCAGATCATCATCTTCGTAGGCATTAATGTTGTAACATCCTTGTAATTTCTAGAATGGCATAGTCCATTCATCCTCTTCTTTCTCCAAAGGGAGGCTATATGACTCTTTAAATACTTTTTGCCTCACAATCTTTAATGGCTGATCTACTAAGGGAAATTCACTTTCAAATAAAAAGGTGGTTACAAAATGTTGAAGCATACCTTCCCAATCAGTGGTGATAAGGAACAACTCTACTTGAAGGTACCATTTAATAGGGGTTGTGTCTAGCATGTTAATGAATTTGTGTACCCATTGTTCTCGAGGAATGTCACTCTGGGCCTCTTCGCAGCTTTGTACATGGTCCTTTGGGCAGCTTTGACTTGTGTACCTCACTTCGCAGCATCCTACTTGTGCTGAAAACCGCATTGTCATCAAGGTTCAACATTGTGTCCAATCTATGATACTGATTTTATGTGTCCCCCACCATATTGTTGGTGTAGCTCTCAGAGCCTCGTCCATAGCCAACAACCTCTATTATGCTGGTACAATTGTTTCAAAATCCATAAAGAAGGATTCTAAAGGATTCAGACCATCAAAGGTAGGTAAGTTACTTGTTGTTGTACCAATCCAATGAACTTCTTTGGTCAGTTGAGCACATCTCCTTGTGGATACTTCATACATCTGGTTCTTCTAGTTCTCCAACGCTTCTTCTGAATCTGATGAACACGCATTGTAACTTTTCTAGCTTAGATTCCCATCGGCAGTAGGGTTAATGTAATCCTGTTGTCTAGCTATTAATTTATAGATGTTTTCCAGCTCATATGTGTAGTCTTCTTCTCTGATGGGCTATGTATATCGTAGACCTTCATCTAGATCTAAGGGTGCAATGATCCTAAGGCCATCTCCTTCAAATGTCATGTGTCTTTTCTTTAAATCAACCACAGTAGAATTGTTGAAGGCCTAATCAATTCCTAGTAATGCAGGGTAAGGGCAGCTATCATCAATAATTTCAATTACCTCAAAGTCTGTAAAGTTTCTAAATCTGTCGATGTCCACGGGGACATGCTCCAATTGTCCAAATGGGCTGACAACTTGTTGATTATCCATGTGAAGCCTAATAGGAGAATATATCAGCTTGGGTTTTCCCATCAGTGCCCAAGTTTTCTTTGTCATGACGTTGACCTCCGACCCTCAATCGAGGACCACATAGTCTATATCGTACTCACCTGTTTGAGCATTCAAATGTAATTCTTTGTTGTTTCTTCTCTTCTTACCAATCTGGTGTACTGCCCTATTCAGTAGGGGGTCTAACTTTCCTAGCTCATACTGCATGATTAGGTTCTGTAACTCTTGTATAGCTTTCTCACCCTGAATTAATTTAAGACAAGTGTACAAAAAGTTGATGAGCGTACTTACCTCTTTTACTTATTTATGCACAACTGATTGATCAAATGACTAAGGCATTCCATACTCTTTTACTTCTAGTTGCATTCTAGATGAGGATCCTTGGTTCCTCCTGTTGGCATGTTTACAAGTAGCGTATGCTTTTCATTGATGGCAAGTACAACAACGATGATGGCTTGAGTACATGAATGTGATGATGGCTTGAGTACAGGAAGAATGTAACATATGGGCACCGAAAGTATTTTGGGAAGACGCTGCAGAGAAAGCTCGATAAGATCAGAAGAAATAGTGCAGAGGATGGTTGGCATGCTTTACAGGTAGTATGTTCTTGTCATTGATGGAAAGATCAGAGTATGCAGCAAAGCCAAAATAAGGACAAAGTAAGCTTAGGGGGAATTAGCGCAGAGTCGAACGCAGTACCTAAGCTCGGGAGGAGAAGCGTTAGTGATCATTGGATCCCATATAAATTTTTGAAAGAAGGAGAACCGTTAGATTAGATTGTAGACAAGAAGAACGCAAAGAAGAGGAGGACAGATCTCAGGTGTCAGATCTGAGCATAAGTTCCGACCATCGTTGGATCAGGAAGAACCTGCACGTTCTTTAAAGTGAAAGATCAAAGCGGTGGTCCAACTCCATTTCGGAGTTTTGGCTATCGGGATTTCAAAAATCGTGATATGGAGATGTCAAGAAATCCTACCACAGGAGTCCTGAAATCACGATATGCGAAATCACGACAAGATCTTGACCGTTGATCCAAGAGGGACGCGTGGCAGAAGATCAAAGCATGTCAAGGACTCCATTTCAGGGTTTCGTGAATCACGACTTGGAGAGTCAAGAAACAATACCACAGGAATGCTGAAATCACAAAATGATCTAAGCCGTCAGATCAAGGTTTGATGTGGACCATTGATCGAACCCTATTTCGGGGCTTCAGATACCAAAAGTTGGAGTGTCGAAACACTTTGCAATAATAATGTCGAAATCGCGATATGATTGGAGCCATTGATTCAAGAATTGATCTGGACCATCGAATCATAGGGAAAGTGGCAAGCGATTGGAATTTTGCTGACTTGGAGTCAACAGAGCATGGTGTGGAAACTCGCAAGATGTGAGATCGAGATAAGACCTGGACCGTCGGATCTATGGAGATTTCAACCGTCGATCAGACTCGATGAAGTTTATAAACTCACGAAATATGAAGCGCCTTTTGGCACAGCCTGTGGTCACCGCTGGTGGTCACGAGAAAGGAAGGAGCTAGTTCAGACAAGCTCCATTTTGGAGTTTCAGGGATTGGGACATGGACAATAATGAAATATTTACCACAGGGATCCTGAAATACCGAAATGAGAATTGGCGAAATAAACGCAAGATCACATGAAGTCAATCCAACGGTGCATGGGATTTTGGGCACGATCAGAGGGCTAATGTTGCTCCTCGTAGTGTAACTGCTAGAAACCATTGATGGTCTTTGCCAAAGGATTCGAGGAGACATCTGTGTGATCACCAGAGGAGCTGAAGGGTCTCCAAGCTTCTTCCAGTGAATGAAGACGATTCTTAGAGGGACTAACAAGTGGATGAGCATTGAAGTTTGTAACTGAAGCAGAAAGTATAAGCTTGAATATGCCAAAGAAGACAAAGAGTCTCAACTACAAGAGAGGTTGAGGAATCTCAGCATGACATCTAGTGATGTTGAACGCATGGGAAAATTGCTAGAGAAGCTAAGAAGTCGTAATGATGATCAGACAGAGCACTCACTGTGAAGAGATGCAGAAGCATTACGCATATTGCATGCACAAGGTGCATAAAAGCTATAAGAACACGACACAGAGAAGTGATGTGGTTGTTGTTTCTGAGGTGAAGTAATGCAGGTGTGAAGAAGTAAAGGGGTGGTGCAGCAGCTAAAATGGACATGAAACAAAATATGCATTCAATGGGAATGGCACACAGAGCAAAAAAAAGGCAGAAGAACAGAATGGGTAGTGGATGCATGCAGGGAGACAGTGAGGAAGACTGAGTAGCAAAATCTTGCAGAACAGTGATGAGACTGGTAAGCTATTATTGAACACTATATCACTGTAATAGGTTTTAGTATTTCATATTTATAATGTAGGGTGGTGTTGATGGGCGAAATTGACCGTCCGTCAACTGGGAGAGTGGATCTGGTCCGGGGTTGTCTAAATAACCCAATATGTTTGGGATAACCCACCCTGACGGGTTTAGTGGCTCCGTTAGACGATCTAAGTCCTAAGAAAACAAAAGGAAAACTACTCTAAATTAACTAATCTAAATGAAAAATAACAATTAAAACAAACTAATAAACAAATCTAAACTATTATATATACAATTCACTATCTACTACTACACAACTATAATTCTATAAAATCAAATGTTCAATTACTAAAAGAATCAAATTCAATTACAAATGTACAATATTTACAAATTACACATTTGAATGAAAACCTGCAAAACTCATTTGTAATCTATCCTAAGATAGCTAGACTATTTGTTTTTTGATTTTATAATTTTATGAAAAAGAAATAAAATAAAAAAACTAACTAAACTAAGCAACTAAAATAATAACTCTAACTACAAATCTAAACTATACATATACCTAACTAAACTCATTAAATTATACTAACAAATTAACTATCAAATACTAAATAACAAACTAACCTGAAGTAACGCTTTAGGTTTGTCCTGTGTATGATGGTCGATTCAACTGTTTGGTGGGAGGAAACCCGCACCAAATTCTCCACGATCTTCTCGTAAATGGGAAGATGTTGTACTTTTCAAATGTAATTACAGGACAAACAAGACATAAAAATATACAACAATCGTATGATTTACAAATCTTAACATTTAGATAAATCTGCATATAAGGATTTGTACAAAATGATTCAATTAACGAAGAAGAGAAATCTGTGATTCATTAACTGAAACAAGTAACTGTTGTATTTTTAAATAATAAAAGAGATCAGATATGGATAACACATTAATCAAGTCACATCAACCTGCAATAGATTACGATAACTAAAGTAGTCTATAATCAACTGCAAAATGATATGAATAAAACTTGAAACAAAATCTTGATATATTGAAAGCGAAAGCTGTTACAAGACATCAACTTTCATTCCAGTCTGTATCATAAATCCATAGTCTGGTTCTCCCACAGTGAGGACGATGATTATTACAAAACATAACAAGTATTTAAAGACCTCCCACAGGGTAAAACATCCATGTGGAAATTATCAAAACAGTTTACACAAATCTGGGAAAATATCCCAAGTTTCTAACTTAAGCTAACCACCTAGAACACAAACATATCCAAAATATCTCCTAAACTATCATAGCATGCCCAATAGCTCATTGTAAATTCGTATGCACCTGAAAGAGGACAAAAATAGACAAGATTAGAGGATATCTTACTAATAAAATTGATAAAAATCTAATTTCTAAGACTAGCTACATAATCTTGTGACTCTGTAGCTGGTCTAAATTGAACATAGAATCATTTCAAGATCAATTCGAATCTTAAAAAATATATTCAAACTATTGAAAAATATTTGATTGCTAAAAGCATCATTCAAATCGACACTTGTATGCAAATTGAACAAACTAAATCATATTCAACCAAATGATAACAAAGATGGATACACTCTGTTTAATTCGTTATCACCAATTCGGGTCAACAGAATCTCTCATATAATTCGACAGCAATGAAATTATTTTCATGAACCAATTGAAATCGACACAAATAGTTGCTTCAGCCATCAACAAAATCATTGTCGAATCCAAACGAAATCAACATGATCGTTTCCCAAATGAATAGGACTATATTAAACAAATACAAATGATCTTGCTAATCATAAATTAAATCAAAACTCGTATGTAAATTGATATCGTAATTGAATTAATCGGTTGATAACAGGGTATGTGGGATTTTTCAAACGTTTTTTATTGCCAATTAGAAGCAGACATAATCGATTGACAGTCAACGAAATCATCACTTGAATCAATTTCAAAACGAACTATTAGCCGAGTTTTCATATGAATTCAATAGAGACAAAATCTTTTTTGAAAATCAAAACCAACAGAGCAGCATCAAATCTATTTTCGATATCAATCTAACCCAATACAGGCAATTGTTCTAACTCAAGACACGCAGCAATCAAATCAAAACGAATCGAAATCGTTGGTGTTTGACATAGTCGTTATGAATCAACACAACTCCCGATTATAGCAAGTAGATCTTTTGCATATGTCAAAGATAATCAAAATCCAAACGAAAATAATGATTCAATGCAGAACAGAGTCGTTTTGATTTTATTAGATTACATCGTTTTTTTCAACCCAGTCACTAATAATGATGCATTACATTCATAAAAGATCATACCAATTCGAGCCCACGAAATCGTTCCAAAATCAAACCATAAGAACTAAATAAGAGCTGATAGAATATAACCACAACGAAATCGTATTAAATCAAAACATAACCGTATTCTAATTTTAGCATAAAAATCTCCTGTACAGGTCAGATGCAATTAAAATCCAAGAGAAAGAAAACCCCATTGATTTCGTTAATTCAACCAATGAATCAAACTCAGTCAAAACCAGTCAATTGCTAAATTGGGCATGACCAAATCGCATAATCAAATCATAACTACATTTGAGTTTAGTAGAATGGATCTACTGTTCATGAAACATAATTATTTCAAATGTGTTCAAACGAACAAAGCAAACTTGAAAGAAAAAACCGAATATGTTACAATAATTCAAGCAAACTTACAAAACAAAAATCATATTGAAATTCATACCTGGATAATCAGAAAAGGGCTTTGATTATAATAGTTTGGAATTGACGAAGGCTGTTTCCGATTCGACATTCCTAAAGACGATCGAGCCAATGGTTTTCTGCTTCTTGTCATTAGCTTGAAGCCTGTCCCTTTCTCTCGACATCATTGTAACTTGGTTCTCTAAAGATTTGATCTTTGATTGCAATAACATAACGTCAGTGTAATAACGCTCCAACCATACATTGCATTGGATGCACGATGACTACTCGGGCTTTGATAACACATGTGAGGGTTTGTGTAAGCCTCCAGGGGTTTCACTAGGTAACTTGATTCCTGGGTAGTTAGGACTGTTTTTTAGGCACGGGGGCAAATTAGATACAAAATCATAAGGTTTCTTGGAACACAGACCATGGGAATAAGGGTACTCTTCAGCCAGGAAACGCTTGATATCGGAGTCTGAGTCCTCGCTCAGAACTATGGGCTTTTGGTTGACGTTTGGCTTAGGCTTATTCCAGTCAAGTCTCGATATCAATCGAGCATTCTTTTTACCTTTGCTATCGACAGTAGGATTACCCCTAACTTTCTTACTCACAGGCTTCTTTACAGCCTCAGTCTTGTTTGTTATGATGTCGGGTAGGTCGATGTCAGGGCCAACCGAGGGTTTGGGAGAGGGTAGAAGGACATGGAATGGCACGGGTGGCCCGACCATAGTCTCATTGACCACAGACTTGTCGATTTGGATAGACTTTGAATCAACAAAGCCATTTCGAGATAGAAAGGCTTGCCAATTATCACCGTGAAGGTTTAAATGATGGACTACGATGATTCTAATCAAGCCATGGTGAAACAAGCTGCTATCAGCCTTCTCGCGTTTGAACCTCTTAGCCATCTTGTAAAGACTACGCAGGAAATAAAATGGCATGTTCAATGGATAGCCCATGAAACTCATTAACAGTCGAAGGTGATAAAGAAAAACCAATCCATACCGACCTTCATAGGTCACAAATTGTTTAACCATTATCAAAAGATCGTGCCACCTAGGTTTAAGTGTGGAAATAGGCATACCTTTTTCATAGGATGTAACCTTTCATGATACGAATAGCAATGTCCATGGCACTTCATCGACTTTGGAGTTTTTAAACCATCGTTGGCCTGTGGCTACTAATCCTGTGGCAGAGCTTATGAATTCTTCATTGAGTTCAAGCTGAATGTCACCTACTTTATCCCTACACCCATCAAAGGTAAGGGCGAACTGTTGTGCAACAAAAAGATTGAAACCCTCGAACCTCTGTATAAACACCAGCCAAACATTGTCCTCTAAATCCTTACGGGTGTTATCAAATAGTAACAGGGCTTGGTTTCCATTCAGCTCTATGCAGACCACCGGTGCCATAGACAGGAGCACATGGTGAACAGGGTGTAGGGGCTAGGGTTTGATCATAGTATACGCAGAGGTAGAATGCTCACAAGGTTATCGAAAACACCAGTGGTGACCCGGGGTAAGGGAAAAACATTTATGACAGAACGTGCAAAGGTGGTGGAGCTATTTTGGCCCATGCAGAATAGTCATTACCCATGGTACAACCGCTGGCGTGTATAACTATTCAACCCATTATGCATATGTGTTAAAACTATGTCATTCAATCAACCAATGGATATATGGTAAGTGGATAAAACACTTGCGCGAGCAATAGTCATAGTTTCAAAACCAAAGCAATAAATTGAAATCACACCAAGGGTTTGATTATATAAACTATGTGTTGTATGAAACGATATACACCAAGGGTTTAATCACAACACAAATGTGTTTTTATGAAACCAAAGTGCCAAGTGAATCGATCAAAGAACATATAAATCCAATCACCAATGCATCACAAACTCAGTCAAAAGAATATCACCACAGTCTTGTAAAACGAAGTCCCATTAACAAATAAGAATGCCAACAGAATAATGATCTTGGAATCTTGTCAATTATGTAACGATAAATAAATTGGAAAACACGATGAGCATATAAACAAGAGAGATCATAACAATCCAGTGGAATTTTTAATATGACTTCTAAAACCAGCGTTTTCATGCTTACAATCGTGAAAACGAGAACCAAGGTCAGTGTGCAAACACATATAAAACAATAGTGTCGTTTTATTGGAAAGATTGCGACGAAATTCAAGGTTTTCAAAACACTGGTGTAGGCAGCTTATAAGGACAGTAGAAAAATGTGAATTGGCTGCCAACAATGGCGACACACTGGTAGAAGCAGTTATCACTGACAAAAGAACAAATTCAGATTGGGATAATAAGAAAATTTCTAACTAAAAACAACAACCAGAAAACCGTGTAAACATCATCATTAACCAAATAATGTAGCAGTGTCTAAAGGATGAAAGCTGATAATAGTCTTAAGACAAGCGAGCCACGATATTAAAGATAAAATCTTCAATACTGTTGACAGAGCCACTACTGCCAGCAGGCGTCCATATCCTTGACAGGGTTTCCATTTAACCCACTCTGATATTCGTATCCTGCCAAGAAGTTTCAGATCAGAATAAAGGACATTTTAAGGTCAAGAGGTTTCTTATTTTTGCCATTTTTCATATACCCGACATTGCTTCACTGCCAGCGGGCCTGTTCAATACCTCGACGAAGTTGTCTTGGCATCATGGATGCATTTACCCTCTGCTAGCAGACCCGTTCAGCATCCTGACGGGTTTACAAGCACTTCCCACAGCTCTATTAATGATTTATTTTGTTTATCAAAGATATATAGTTGAGCGGGGTGACGCTAAAAATTATGATATTTTAACATATTTTTTTTCAGACCTCAGCAGAATTTTTTAGAACTGTCCTTTATTAAGATCCATAGATGTTTCATTTACAGAACCAAGTTTCTAAGGTAGGGAGACATCTTCTGAGTCATTCCCTTAAGGAATAGGGACATCGTAAAAAGATAATCGATGATTGCAACAAGCTTATGTTAGAGATTGAAATCATTTAACTTCTTTCAAACGACAAACTTTTGCCAATCACAGATGTAAATTTAAGAAGTATACAATTGATGTTTATACAATTTTCTTAGCAGTCATTTCAGCGAAGGAATTTTCTGTTTTCTTTGTCCGAATAGCTCAGTATACAGGTATGTGTATTTCCAAAAGCAAAACTAGTAAGCATAAGGGAGAAATCAAAACACACCAGCGAAATAAAAAAAAATGGAAAGCAAAGAAATCCAAAACCAAAAAACAAATATGCATAGAAGGTGCATCTGAAAACCTCATGCAACAAATCCCTTGGGAAACTGAAAGAAAGTAGGAAAATCCTGAATGATGGGAAAGCAATCCTACTCATGGTACCTTGGGTTAGGGTTGATTTAGATTTATTTATCTCTTTACTTTCCATTTAATATTTTCATGAAGATACTGCATTTTTGAAAATAAACGTTCAACTAGAAGTAAAGAGAAAAAGGATCAAGAGGACTTCCCTGACAACAGCCGTATTATGGTTCTCATGGTGCGCCCACTTGCGTTCATGACTGCATTATTACAAAGAGAAATAGTGAGAAATAAAACTACAAGAAAACCTATTCCTAAACTTACCCTAACTATTAAATAAACCAGAATACTATGTGAAGTCATGTTTCCAATGTATCCATCAGAGTAACTCTAATCCTGCAATGGAAACAAGATCAAGCATTACTAATAAGAATGGTAATATATCAACAGATGATAGAAACATATCACACTTACCTTCATAATCATCATCTAAAAACAAAGTAA
The DNA here is from genome assembly GCA_009831015.1 of Picea engelmannii. NCBI lineage: Eukaryota > Viridiplantae > Streptophyta > Pinopsida > Pinales > Pinaceae > Picea > Picea engelmannii. Next base: position 757,715 of record ML777452.1, on the reverse strand, counting down.
GCATGATCTTACCATTTCCTTGGATATTCTTGTTGTGTGAATCCTCCATCCATTGCGCAATCTTGTCATGATAAGGGTCATAATGGCATGGGTGAGTGTAAGTAGTTTTGAAAAACTCGTCAGGATTACGAGGAAATGGAGTAACCATCAGCCAAGGATGAAATGCCCCATCCTCCTGATAGTTCTCTAAGTACTCATTAATTTCTCCACATGGAGGATCTAAAAGAAATATGTCACGCCTACTTCCAAGATTCTTAGGTAGAAATAAAGCAAGCGCAACTTTATCTTCATTATGAAATTTCTTCATATATGAATATTCAAGCCATCCTAAGATCCTGTCACAAAAATGGGGATGCAAACCATGAATTTGATGAAACGAATATATCAATGGAAAGCTCATCATAGGAGGATTCGTGCAATTGATTAGATCATTAGTTTGAATGTTTCCTTCGATGCAATTGATCATTTCAAAATGTGAAGCATCAACATTAAGATTCGATCTAAGCAAAGAACGAGTATGAAACTTAGAATGTTTGATCTCCATAAAATATAATGCATTTTCTTTTTCAACAATAAACTGTGTAAAACCATCTCGCAACATGTCCTTTTCCCATGTGAGTGATGAAAGTGAACAAGAGTCAAATCCGGTTTTATCAATGTTATGCTCGGAATTAATTTCACCAAAATTTAGCATATCGAAAGGATACAATTGTGGAGGCAAAGAGTAGGATGTTGTAGGTAAGATGTCAAGTCCACAAGAATCCAGGAATAGATCATGATATAAAGAATAAAAGGAATGAGAAATAAGCAGATGAAAAGAATCTCTTGAACTATGATACTCAACAATGGGATTCTCAAGACAATTCTCTTCACTTTCTTTAAAACTCTCACTCTGTTTTGGTGATTAATTCCTCAACGTGATATGATCATATGGATTTTCCTTTTGTGTGATAGATAATTCAAAATTTATGTGACAAGCATCTAGTCTTTCCTGTGAACAAAGTGCATTTTGAGGATGAAGGTTTAAAGTTTCTTCTTCTAGTTGCGTATCTTCTCCTCTAATCAGTTTCATAGGAGTACTAGAACATTCAAGATGATTTTCGTTACTTAAGTGTTCTTCAATGACTGATTTTAAATGTTGATTAGAGCGTGAGTCAAAAGAATGAGGATATTCACCTTGAGCCAGAAACGAATCATCTTCCATACTAGTCTTAGACTGAAAATACAATGATTCAAAGGAAAAACCGATTTGGTTGTCAATAAGAGCCTGATCAATAGATTCTACCTCCCTGGCTTGTTCAACATTATTGGAAGAATTTTTCTCTCCCTGTGAAGAAGATTGTTCTTGCAGTTGAGTGATAGGATTTGCAATTGGTTCTTCATTCGTGATTGAACATGACTGGATGGAAGGGAGGGAAGCATTATAGAAGAGATTTAATGCCAATGACATGTCATCGAGATTAAATTTACAGAGGATATTATAGACTCTTGTCAAAAAGTTTTCTGAAGATGAATTGTCGTTAATTAGCGAAGTATGAAATTCTTCACATAATTGATCAAAATCATAAATTTCAAAAGCATCTAGAAACTCATCTACAAATTGAAATCAATAAAAAATGTGACATGCCGGAAAGGATTCAAACCAATGTTTGATTTGACCTCTAAAAGTAAAAGCGAACAGTCTGCATAAAACTCCTAAATCTGAGATGTCATGTTTGATGCATTTGCACCAAAACTTGTTAAGGTGGTCTTTAGCAGATATATTGCCTTCACCATCAAAGGTGAGTTTGGACAAGCGTGAGACTGTCTCGTTGGGAACATTGGGTAATGAAAAGTTGAAAGCATGTTCCAACACAGTGATTTGGGGAGCCATGGGGGAAATTGAATGCATTTAAAATAAAGGCTCCTACAAGGCTAGCTTGTCATTCGGCCCTCCTTCTAGCGCCATTTGTTGACGGGTGAAATTGACTGTTCGTCAACTGGGAGAGTGGATCTGGTTCGAGGTTGTCTAAATAACCCAATTTGTTTGGGATAACCCACCCTGACGGGTTTAGCGGCTCCGTTAGCCGATCTAAGTCCTAAGAAAACAAAAGGAAAACTACTCTAAATTAACTACACTAAATGAAAAATAACAATTAAAACAAACTAATAAACAAATCTAAACTATTATATATACAATTCACTATCTAATACTACACAACTATAATTCTATAAAATCAAATGTTCAATTACTAACAGAATCAAATTCAATTACAAATGTACAATATTTACAAATTACAGATTTGAATGAAAACTTGCAAAACTCATTTGTAATATGTCCGAAGACAGCTAGACTATTTGTTTTTTGATTTTATAATTTTATGAAAAAGAAATAAAATAAAAAAACTAACTAAACTAAGAAACTAAAATAATAACTCTAACTATAAATCTAAACTATACATATACCTAACTAAACTACTTAATTATACTAACAAATTAACTATCAAATACTAAATAACAAACTAACCTGAAGTAACGCTTCAGGTTTGTCCTGCGTATGATGGTCGATTCAGCTGTTTGGTGGGAGGAAACCCACACCAGATTCTCCACGATCTTCTCGTAAACGGGAAGCTACTGTACTCTTCAAATGTAATTACAGGAAAAACAAGACATAAAAATATACAACAATCGTATGATTTACAAATCTTAACATTTAGATAAATCTGCATGTAAGGATTTGTACAAAATGATTCAATTAACGAAGAAGAGAAATCTGTGATTCATTAAATGAAACAAGTAACTGTTGTATTTTTAAATAATAAAAGAGATCAGATATGGATAACACATTAATCAAGTCACATAAACCTGCAATAGATTACGGTAGCTAAAGTAGTCTATAATCGACTGCAAAATGATATGAATAAAACTTGAAACAAAAGCTTGATATATTGAAAGCGAAAGCTGTTACAAGACATCAATTTTGATTCTAGTCTGTATCATAAATCCATAGTTTGGTTCTCCCACAGTGAGGACGATGATTATTACAAAAAATAACAAGTATTTAAAGACCTCCCACAGGGTAAAACATCCCTGTGGAAATTATCAAAACATTTTACACAAATCTGGGAAAATATCCCAAGTTTCTAACTTAAGCAAACCACCTAGAACACAAACATATCCAAAATATCTCCTAAACTGTCATAGCATGCCCAATAGCTCATTGTAAATTCGTATGCACTTGAAAGAGGACAAAAATAGACAAGATTAGAGGATATCTTACTAATAAAATTGATAAAAATCTAATTTCTAAGACTAGCTACAGAATCTTGCGATTCTGTAGCTAGTCTAAATTGAACACAGAATCATTTCAAGATCAATTCGAATCTTAAAAAATATATTCAAACTATTGAAAAATATTTGATTGCTAAAAGCATCATTCAAATCGACACTTGTATGCAAATTGAACAAACTAAATCGTATTCAACCAAATGATAACAGAGATGGATACACTCTGTTTAATTCGTTATCACCAATTTGGGTCAACAGAATCTCTCATATAATTCGACAGCAATGAAATTATTTTCATGAACCAATTGAAATCAACACAAATAGTTGCTTCAGCCATCAACAAAATCATTGTGGAATCCAAACGAAATCAATAGGATTATTTTCCAAATGAATAGGACTATATTAAACAAATACAAATGATCATGCTAATGGTAAATTAAATCAAAACTCGTATGTAAATTGATATCGTAATTGAATTAATTGGTTGATAACAGGGTATGTGGGATTTGTCAAACATTTGTTATTGCCAATTAGAAGCGGACAGAATCGATTGACAGTCAACGAAATCATCACTTGAATCAATTTCAAAATGAACTATTAGCTGAGTTTTCATATGAATTCAACAGAGAGAAAATCTTTTTTGAAAATCAAAACCAACAGAGTAGCATCAAATCTATTTTTGATATCAATCTAACCCAATACAGGCAATTGTGCTAACTCAAGACACGCAGCAATCAAATCAAAATGAATTGAAACAGTTGGTGTTTGACACAGTCGTTATGAATCAACACAACTCTCGATTATAGCAAGTAGATCTTTTGCATATGTCAAAGATAATCAAAATCCAAACGACAATAATGATTCAATGCATAATAGAGTCGTTTTGAGTTTATTAGTTTACATCGTTTTTATCAACCCAGTCACTAATAATGATGCATTACATTCATAAAAGATCATACCAATTCGAGCCCATGAAATCGTTCCAAAATCAAACCATAAGAACTAAATCAAAGCCGATAGAATCTAACCACAACGAAATCGTATTAAATCAAAACATAACCATATTCTAATTTTAGCATAAAAATCTCCTGTATAGGTCAGATGCAATTACAATCCAAGCGAAAGCAAACCCCATTGATTTCTTTAATTCAACCAACGAATCAAACTCAGTCAAAACCAATCAATTGCTAAACTGGGCATGACCAAATCGCATAATCAAATCATAACTACATTTGAGTTTAGTAGAATGGATCTACTGTTCATGAAACAAAATTATTTCAAATGTGTTCAAACGAACAGAGCGAACTTGAAAGCAAAAACCGAATATGTCACAATAATTCAAGCAAACTTACGAAACAAAAATCATATTGAAATTCATACCTGGATAATCAGGAAAATGACTTCAATTATGATAGTTTAGAATTGATGAAGGTTGTTGCTGATTCGATATTCCTAAAGACAATCGAGCCAGTGCTTTTCTGCTTCTTGTCATTAGCTTGAAGCTTGTCCCTTTCTCTCGACAGCACTGTAACTTGGTTCTCTAAAGATTTGATCTTCGATTGCAATAACGAAACCTCAGTGTAATAACCCTCTAGACATACATTGCATTGGATGCATGATGACTGCTCGGGCTTCGATAACACAGGCGAGGGTTTGTGTAAGGCTCCATGGGTTTCACTAGGTAACTTGATTCCTAGGTAGTTAGGATTTCTTTTTAGGCACGGGGGAAAATTAGATACAAAGTCATAGGGTTTCTTGGAACACAGACCATGGGAATATGGGTACTCTTCAGCTAGGAAACGCTTGATATCGTAGTCCGATTCCTCACTCAGAACTATGGGATTTTGGTTGACGTTTGGCTTAGGTTTATTCCGGGCAAGTCTCAATATCAATCGAGCATTCTTTTTACCTTTGTTGTCGATAGTAGGATTACCCCTGACTTTCTTACTCATAGGCTTCTTTACAGCCTCAGTCTTGTCTATTATGATGTCGGGTAGGTCGATGTCAGGGCCAATCGAGGGTTTGGGAGAGGGTAGAAGGACATGGAATGGCACGGGTGGCCTAACCATAGTCTCACTGACCATAGACTTGTCGATTTGGACAGACTCTTAATCAACAAAGCCATTTCTAGATAGAAAGGATTGCCAATTATCGTCATGAAGGTTTAAATGATGGACTACGATGAGTCTAATCAAGCCATGGTGAAACAAGATGCTATCAGCCTTCTCGTGTTTGAACCTCTTAGCCATCTTGTAAAGACTACGTAGGAAATAAAATGGCATGTTCAATGGATAGCCCATGAAATTCATTAACAGTCGAAGGTGATAAAGAAAAACCAATCCATACCGACCTTCATAGGTCACAAATTGTTTAACCATTATCAAAAGATCATGCCACCTGGGTTTAAGTGTGGAAATAGGCATACCTTTGTCAGAGGATGTAACCTTTCATGATATGAATAGCAATGGCCATGGCACTTCGTCGACTTTGGAGTTTTTAAACCATCGCTGGCCCATGGTTGCTAATCCTATGGCAGAGCTTATGAATTCTTCATTGAGTTCAAGCTGAATGTCACCTACTTTAGCCCTACACCCATCAAAGGTAAGGGTGAATTGTTGTGCAACAAAAATATTGAAACCCTCGAACCTCTGTATAAACACCAGCCAACCGTTGTCCTCTAAATCCTTATGGGTGTTATCAAATAGTAACAGGGCTTGGTTTCCATTCGGCTCTATGCGGACCATCGGTGCCATAGACAGGAGCACATGGTGAGCAGGGTGCAGGGGCTAGGGTTTGATCATAGTATACGCAGGGGTAGAATGCTCACAGGGTTATCAAAAACACCAATGGTGACCCAGGGTAAGGGAAAAACATTTATGACAGAACGTGTGAAGGTGGTGGAGCTATTTCGGCCCATGCAGAATAGTCATTACCCACAGTACAACTGCCAGTGTGTATAACTATTCAACCCATTATGCATATGTGTTAAAACTATGCCATTCAATCAACCAATGGATATATGGTAAGTGGATAAAACACTTGCACGAGCAATAGTCATAGTTTCAAAACCAAAGCAACAAATTGAAATCACACCAAGGGTTTGATTATATAAACTATGTGTTGTATGAAACGATATACACCAAGGGTTTAATCACAACACAAATGTGTTTTTATGAAACCAAAGTGCCAAGTGAATCGATCAAAGAACATATAAATCCAATCACCAATGCATCACAAACTCAGTCAAAATAATATCACCACAGTATTGTAAAACAAAGTCTCATTAACAAATAAGAATGCCAACAGAATAATGATCTTGGAATCTTGTCAATTGTGTAACGATAAATAAATTGGAAAACACGATGAGCATATAAACAAGAGCGATCATAACAATCCAGTGGTGTTTTTAATATGACTTCGAAAACCAGTGTTTTCATGCTTACAGTCGTGAAAACGAGAACCAAGGTTGGTGTGCAAATGCATATAAAACAATAGTGTCATTTTATTGGAAAGATTGCGACGAAATTCAAGGTTTGCAAAACACTGGTGTAGGCAGCTTATAAGGATATTAGAAAAATGTTAATTGGCTACCAACAGGTGGTTGGGAGGTGCTAGGGAGGACTGGTGTCCTCAGAGGTTCAAGTGGGTTCTTGAACCTAGGGAGTTGTAGCTTCCTTCTAGTTGGTGCTAGAGAAACCAGGGAGTTGGTGCTAGAGAAACTAGGGAGTTGGCGTTTCCTTCTAGTTGGTGCTAGAGAAACCAGGGAGTTGGTGCTTCCTTCTAGTGGGTGCTAGAGAAAACAAAGATTTGGTGCTCTCAACAAGTTGCATCTTGCAAAAACAGGGGTTGTAGCCTCACAATGAGTTGGTGATCATATGTATGATAATGTAAAGAATTTAAATAATACTTATCATATAAAGAAGAAGAGGTTTTTACCCTATATGGGTTTCCTTGGGAAATATCTATCTCTATGTTTCTCACATATGTGACTGATGCTGAATGTGCCATTGTTTATTTCCCTACATTATTGTGATCATCATTGAGTTCCTTGTAAAGATTTTAAAAGAAGCATAATTGTTTAAGCACGGTAACAACTGATTCACCCCCCCTCTCAGTTGTCCAAAACTTGGTATCATATCCGACCCCTTTTATCTAAAGGTAGATCCTAGAGCTTAAACATGTCAAGCCATGAAGGAAATTCAACCAATAAGGCCCCACTGTTCAATGGAACAAACTTTGCCTTCTGGAAAGTTAGAATGAGAACCTACATAATGGATTTAGGTGCATATGTTTGGGATGTGGTAGACACTGGTCATGTACAACCATTTGTGCTAGCTAATAAGGATGACAAGCTAGAATTTAGCTTCAATGCTAAGGTTATGAATGCTATCTTGAGTGGGCTTGCAGAAGTAGAATTCATTAAAGTTATGCACCTAGGAACTGCCAAAGAAATGTTGGACAAACTCATTAGCAGTTATGAGTAATGAAAAGGTAAAGGATGCCAAGCTTCAAACCTACAGAATACAGTTTGAACAACTGAAGATGAAGGAAGATGAAACTCTTGGAAAATATTTTCTGAGAGTAGAAGAAATGGTAAATGCAATGAAGGCACTTGGTGAAACAATTGAGGAACCTTCTTTAGTTCAGAAAATCTTGAGATCTCTCCCAGATAGGTTCAACCCAAAGGTCTCTACTATAGAAGAACTTAATGATCTAAAAACCTTGGAGTTTGACCAACTTCTAGGAACATTGACTGCATATGAAATGAGAATATTTAAAGATAAACCCACCTCTAGAGAAGCATCATTTAAGGCAGACAAGAATGAGGATTCTGAGCCCGATGAAATTGAAGAAAAATATGTGAAGAGACTGAAGAATGGATTAGGAAAATACAACGGTAAACTACCTTTCAAATGCTTCAACTGTGGTAGGATAGGTCATTTTGCAAATAAATGTCCCCACAAAGGAAAGGATCAGACTTGTGATGATGAGGAAAAATACAAACACAAAAAATTCTTTAAAGAGAATAACTTTAAGAAGAAAAGTATTTGCGTAAACAATGATGATAATCCTTCAGATGATGAAGACAATGATTCATCTATTGAAGATAAATTAAATGACTTCATACTTATGGCCAAAGAGGACTATGACAATAACATCATAGAGAGTGATGTTAATGAAGAAGAAGTTGTGGTTGACATGGAAGGAGAACTGATCAGTGCACTGGAAGAGATTGACAGACTAAGAATCAAGAACAGAAAGAAAAGACAAGTGTTGATGCAGTTCGAGAAAGACAGTAAAGAACCTGATGAAGACTTTGTCCTACTAAAAGTAGAATTGGAAGAGGCAAAGAAAATCGAAGATATTTTGAAACAACATCTATCTGAAAAGAAGGCAAGATGTGAAGCATTAGAACAAGAAGTAGTGAAAACAAGGAAAGAAATGGAGAAGTTTCAAGCCTTGTATAATCAGAATCTGTTAAGTATCAACGCCTCAGAAGGATTGGCCACCATTATGAATCAGCAAAGGAATCCAAAGATGAAAACTAGCTTGGGTTATGAAGAGGGATCAAGCAGTGGCAAGCCAGGAAATGAAGAACCCATCAAGTTTGTCAAAAGTACAACCAATGACAATAACAAACCTGCAGAAACAAAGGAAGACAATCAGCTACCCAGGGCGAGTAAAGAAAAATGTGCCAGGACTGAATCTGTAGAATGAAGAAACAATGCGCTCTCTGCTGAAAGACGTCATCAGCAAGGAAGAAATCGATTTACTCAAAGAAGACAACCATTTTCCAGGTACAAATAATTTTTCTATGGCTATTGTTTCTACTGTTCTAACTTTGGTCACAAAGCTGTAAATTGTTCCTTAAGACTTAGACTTGAGAAATTAAGATTTCAAAGGAATAAATACTTGCCACAACAAAGAATGATGCAGCCAAGTAACAAACCTTCACAGATTGCCAATTGCCAAATTAAGTCCAGGGACATGCAACTAAAGAGGTCGATAAATAATCAACAATCAATGAGTAGACAACGTTGTACCAATAAGTTTGACCTGTTGAACAATGATATTGAATGTTACATCTGTCATAACTATGGACACAAATCTATTGACTGTCGTTTAAGGGAATATGAACCAGATTTGAAATCCCCTGCTGAAAATGTCAAGTTTTGGATGAAGAAGGAAAGTGACAAGTGTGGATTAGTGTTGTCCACTCAAAGAAAAATGAACCCTTGGTATATAGACAGTGGATGCTCCAAACACATGATGAGAGACAAAGGCAAGTTTCTACCTCTAAGTGAAAGCAAATCAGGAAACGTAACCTTTGGAAATGATGCTCCAGGGAAAATAAAGGGCAAAGGGATGGTGAGCTTAAGTAATGGAAAAGGAAAAGCCCAAGATGTTCTACTTGTAGATGGGCTGAAACATAATATGCTCAGTGTAAGTCAAATGTGTGACAGAGGATGTGAAGTGGTGTTCACGTCCAAGGACTGCAAGATAAAATCTGTAACCTCAGGACAAGTGGTGGCCAAAGGCATAAGGACATAAAATAATGTATATGTGCTGAAAGAAAATAGAGAAGAATGTCATCTAAGCAGACATGATGAAAGATGGTTATGGCATAGGAGACTTGGACATCTAAACTTTGACCACTTAATCAAACTCAAAAAACTTGAGGCAGTAAAAGATCTTCTGAGGATATCAAAGCCCCAAGATTCAATGTGTAAACCCTGCCAAGTAGGGAAGCAAAACATGACACAGTTTAAGTCCACGAGTTTTACTTCAATAGAAAAACCACTCCAACTGGTTCATATGGATTTATGTGGGCCATTAAGACAGGAAGGCATAGGGAAAGAAAACTACTTCATGCTGATTATCGATGATTACTCCAAACTTACTTGGGTTGCCTTTCTCAAAGAAAAAGCTGAAGCATTTGAGAAGTTTAAAATATTTAAGGCTTTAACTGAGACTCAAACAGGGAAGAGGTTAAAGGCAGTAAGATCAGACTGGGGAGGAGAGTTTATGTCAATATACTTCAAGGAATTCTGTGATGAGCATGGGATCAAGAGAGAATACACAATCCCAATAACTCCACAACAAAATGGAGTAGTTGAGAGGAAAAACATAATAGTGCAGGAAATGGCCAGATCAATGATGAATGAGAAGAACATTGGTCAAACCTACTAGATAGAAGAAATACACACAACAATCCATGTTCTTAACAAAGCCCACCTCAGACCACAAAGTGACAAGACACTTTATGAACTGTGGTTTGGAAGGCCTGCTTCAATTAAACACTTCAAAGTCTTTGGGAGTAAATGCTACATAAAGAATAATGATGAAAACCTTGGCAAATATGATGACAGGGCTGATGAAGGTATCTTCTTGGGGTATGCTACAAACAGTAAAGGATACATATGCTATAATAAGAGGCTACATAAAATGGTTGACTGTATTGATGTAAAAGTTGATGAAGGAATCCCAACAAGAGAGATGTACAGAAATGAGTCTTCTACAGAAGACACAGCTGAAGCTGAAGATGAACAAGTCCAAGAATCATAAAACGAAGAATCTGAATCAGATCAAGACTCAGACACTCAGACAGACTCAAATCATTAGTCAACTTCAAATTCCTCCTCCAAAATCATTCAAAAGAATCATCCTGCAAGTCAGATAATTGGAGAAAAAGACAAAGGTGTACAAACCAGGAGAAATCTAATCAAAACCACCGAACAATCTCATATAGATTTCATATCCATGCTGGAACCCAAGAATTTCAATGAAGCCAACAAAGATGATCACTGGGTTAAAGCAATGAATGATGAACTTGATTAGATTGAGAAAAACAATATGTGGGAGATGGTTCATAGACCTGAAGGTAAAAATTTCATTGGCTCTAGATGGATCTTTAAGAATAAGTTGAATGAGCAAGGACAAGTTGTCAGGATCAAAGCAAGGTTAGTTTGTAAAGGATATGCTTAGATAGAAGGACTGGATTATGATGAAACATTTTCACCCGTAGCAAGATTAGAAGCTATTAGAATGTTTCTTGCCTATGCTTGTCATGAAAGGTTTAAAGTCTATCAAATGGATGTCAAGTCAGCTTTTCTAAATGGAGATTTAAGTGAAGAAGTCTATATGGAACAACTAGAGGGTTTCAAACTGACCGATAACCCTGACTTAGTATGCAAGATGAAGAAAGCTTTATATGGGTTAAAACAAGCCCCTCGAGCTTGGTATCACAGACTGGATACGTATCTTAAAGACAAAGGGTTCAAGAGAGGAACAACTGACAACAATCTGTATATTAAAACAAAGGATAATAATTTTCTCATAGTATTGGTCTATGTGGATGACATCATCTTCGGATGTAATAAGGATCCATTGGTACAATGGTTTTCTTCTTCCATGGAATCTGAGTTTGAAATGTCCATGATAGGAGAACTGTCATTTTTTCTTGGTCTACAAATTACTTAGAGGTCTGAAGGGATGTTCATTTCTCAAGAAAAATATCTAAGAGAAATGTTGAAAATGTTTCAAATGGAGGATTCTAAACCTGTGGGCACACCTATGGTTACTGGCTGCAAATTAAGCAAGGATGATGACTCACTTGATGTTGATCAACATTCATATAGGTCAATGATAGGCAACTTGTTGTACATCACAACATCTTGCCCAGACATAATGCATGTTGTAGGAATGGTTGGAAGATATCAATCTGCACCTAAACAGAGTCACTTACTAGCCGTCAAAAGAATATTTAGGTATTTGAAAGAAACAATGACTTATCGTTTGTGGTATCCAAGAAATTAGAACTTTCAGTTAACTGCTTATTCAGATGTAGATTGGGAAAACTGTGTTGATGAGAGAAAAAACACCAGTGGAGGAGCATTCTTCCTGGGTGACTCATTAGTAGCAAAGCTTAGTAAAAAGGAAGGTTCCATTTCTTTATCAACCACAGAGGCAGAGTATATTGTTGTTGCTACCTATTGCACTCAGGTATTATGGATGATTCAGACACTTGCAGACTTGGAGGTAAAATATGCTGCACCGATCCCAATTCATTGTGATAACACTAGTGCCATCAATGTGTCTAAGAATCCTGTATTCCACTCCAAGACCAAGCATATTCCCATAAAATACCATTTTCTGAGAGAGCAGGTCACTAATCAGGTTGTTCAGGTCTAGTACATTCCAACCACAGAACAAATTGCAGACATCTTTACTAAACCCCTAGCTAAGACACATTTTGAATATCTCTGACAGAAGCTGGGTGTCATTTCGTCTCACACCTAAAAGAGTCCATCTTGTTAGGGGGATTTTTGTATTGTTTGAATATCTAATGCATCCTAAAATTACTGCAACAACTTAGGGGGAGCATGTTCTCTTTGACATTGATGTCAAAGGGGGAGAAAAGAATATGGGTGCCTTTGTTGCCATCAATGCCAAAGGGGGAGATTGTTGGCATGTTTACAAGCAACGTATGCTTGTCATTGATGGCAAGTACAACAACGATGATGGCTTGAGTAAAGGAAGAATGTAACATACGGGCACTAGAAGTATTTTGGGAAGACGCTGCAGAGCAAGCTCGATAAGATCAGAAGAAATAGTGCAGAGGATGGTTGGCATGCTTTACAGGCAGTATGTGCTTGTCACTGATGGAAAGATCAGAGTATGTAGTGAAGGAAAAACAAGGACAAAGTAAGATTAGGAAGAATTAACGCAGAGTCGAATGTAGTGCCTAAGCTTGGGAGGAGAAGCGTCAGTGATCATTGGATCCCATGTAAATTCCCAAAAGAAGGAGAACCGTCAGATCAAATTGTAGATAAGAAGAACGCATAGAAGAGGAGGACAAAACTCAGGCATCAGATCTGAGCATAAGTTCCTACCATCGTTGGATCAGGAAGAACCTGCACATTCTTTAAAGTGCAAGATCGAAGAGGTGGTCCAACTCCATTTTGGAGTTTTGGCTATCAGGATTTCGGAAATCGGGAGATGGAGATGTCAAGAAATCCTACCATAGAAGTCCCAAAATCACGATATGTGAAATCACGACAAGATCTTGACCATTGATCCAAGAGGGATGCGTGGCAGAAGATCATAGCATGTCAAAGACTCCATTTCGGGGTTTCACAAATTGCGACTTGGAGAGTCAAGAAACAAGACCACAGGAATGCCGAAATCGCGAAATGATATGAGCCATAAGATCAAGGTTTGATGTGGACCGTTGATCCAACCCCATTTCGAGGTTTTGGATATCGGAAGTTGGAGTGTCGAAACACTTTGCAATAAGAATGTCGAAATCGTGATATGCGAAATTGCGATATGATCGGAGCCGTTGATTCAAGATCTGATCTGGACCATTGAATCATAGGGCAAGTGGCACGCGATTGGAATTTTGCTGACTTGGAGTCAACAGAGCATGGTGTGGAAACTCGCGATATGCGAGATCACAATAAGACCTGGACCGTCATATCTATGGATATTTCAACCGTCAATCAGACTCGATGAAGTTTATAAACTCGCGAAATATGAAGCGCCTTTCGGCATAGCCTATGGTCACCGCCGGTGGTCACGAGAAAGGAAGGACCTAGTTCAGACAAGCTCCATTTTGGAGTTTCAGGGATCGAGATATGGAGAGTAATGAAATATTTACCACGGGGATCCTGAAATACCGAAATGCGAATTGAAAAAATAAACTCAAGATCACATGAAGTCAATCCAATGGTGCAGGGGATTTTGGGAACGATAAGAGGGCTAATGTTTCTCCTCACAATATAACTGTTGGAAACCATTGATGGTCTCTGCCAAAGGATTCAAAGAGACCTTTGTGTGATCGCCAGAGGAGTTGAAGGGTCTCCAAGCTTCTTCCAGTGAATGAAAATGATTCTTAGAGGGACTGACAAGTGGATGAGCATTGAAGTTTGTAACTAATGCAAAAAGTATAAGCTCGACTATGCCAGAGAAGACGAAGAGTCTCGACTGCCAAAGAGGCTAAGGAATCTTAGCATGACATCCAGTGATGCTGAATGCATGGGAAAACTACCAGAGAAGCTGAGAATTCATAATGATGATCGGACAGAGCACTCACTGTGAAGAGATGTAGAAGCATTGTGCATATTGCATGCACAAGGTGCACAGAATCTATAATAACATGACACAGAGAAGTGATGTGGTTGTTGTTGATGAGGTGAAGTAATGCAGGTGTGAAGAAGTAAAGGGGTGGTGCAGCATCTGAAATGGATAGGAAACAAAAGGTACATTGAATGGGAATGACACACAGAGCAAAAAAAAGGTAGAAGAACAGAATGGGCAGTGGATGCATGTAGGAAGGCAGTGAGGAAGACTGAGTAGCAAAATCTTGTAGAACAGTGATGAGACTGGTAAGCTGTTATAGAACACTATATCACTATAATAGGTTTTAGTATTTCATATTTATAATCTAGGGTGGTTGGGAGATGCTAGGGAGGACTGGTGTCCTCAGAGGTTCAAGTGGGTGCTTGAACCCAGGGAGTTGTAGCTTCCTTCTAGTTGGTGCTAGAGAAACCAGGGATTTGGTGCTTCCTTCTAGTTGGTGCTAGAGAAACCAGGGAGTTGGCACTTCCTTCTAGTTGGTGCTAGAGAAACCAGGGAGTTGGTGCTTCCTTCTAGTGGGTACTAGAGAAAACAGAGAGTTGGTGCTCTCAGTAAGTTGCAGCTTGCAAAAACAGAGGTTGTAGCCTCACAATGAGTTCGTGCTCATATGAATGATAATGTAAAGAATGTAAATAATACTTATCATATAAAGAAGAAGAGGTTTTTACCCTGTATGGGTTTCCTTGGGAAATATCTGTCTCTGTGTTTCTCACATATGTGACTGATGTTGAATGTGCCATTGTTTATTTCCCTGCATTATTGTGATCATCATTGAGTGCCTTGTAAAGATTTTAAAAGAAGCATAATTGTTTAAGCACGATAACAACTGATTCACCCCCCCTTTCAGTTGTCCAACACCTCCTGAACTCCTGTCTTGATTCCTCAAAGATTCATCTTTATTTCTTTGCATAAAAATCCTGAGTCTTCTCCTCATCTTTCCTGATACATAACTCTTCTGCGATCTTTCTTTGGGTTGTTCTATCCTCTCCTGTAGTAGCACCTCCTCGAGTAATGACAATGAATCTAGGTTCGGTTCCATGAGGTTCAACATATATCAGTTGTACTTGTGAGTTTTGCTGGGGTCCTCGTCTTTCCTGAAGATTAGTCAGTAGAACAGGGAATTCTTCTATGACATGCTCAAAAGAGTTACAATAACTATAGGTTGTGCAAGGGTTCTGACAATCCCTTGCTAAGTGTCCTGGCTGTGCGCAGTTATAACATATTATTTGTCCTTGGCCTCGGCCCATACCTACTCCTCCTCCTCCTCCTCTATATCCACCACGAGGAGTGAAGTTTCCTCTCCCTGGAGAGTTGTACTGTGGAGTATTTCCTTCTTGCTGTACTTCTCCCTGAATCTTGTATATGTCTCTCGACCTCTCATGCATGAGATCATAAGCTCTAGAATATCGATCATCATGCCCTAATGATTTACAGAATGTGCAGTACAAGTTTTTGGGTGTCTGAACATACTTGTGCATGTAATAACACTCACCTGGGTGATGTCTATTTCCAAACACATCACACCAGGGCAGGTTAACTTGCTTCAAGGGGCTCAATGCTCCTGAGGCCAAATATTCATGGAATAAGGGACAGTGTTCCTTATCATGACCTTCTGATCTGCATCTCACACACCAGACATCTTCCCTTTTGTCTTTTCCCTTATCTTTATTCATATCATCGACCTGTAAAGACAAACTGGTTAGCTGAGTCAAGATCTGGCTCATGCCTGAGCTTGATTCTCCCATAGGTGAAGATTTAAGCTTCATGGCAATTTCCAAATCTTCTACCTGTGATGAAATATTTTGTTGCATCAAAGGGACTCTAATGTGTGGTAACAACACATCGATGAAAAATTCTTTGTTCTATTCATCGGGGATCTGAAAAGTTAATCGGCCTGTTAGGGTCTTGAATCTCTGGTCAAACTCCCAAACAGGTTTTGCTACCTTTTGTTTGATCTCTTTTATCTCTGTAATACATTGTGACTCTGACTTAGGTTTCTTAAAATCTGTAATCAACAAATTCTTGATCTCTTTCAGTGTCTTAGGCTATGCCAGTCCTTGAACAAGTTTCATGTACTAACTCAGTGCGTGGTCCCTTAGCGTAGTGCTGAACTGGGTTCTCTTGATGGATTCGTCGGTGATACTTTTAATATTCCATATGGCTTCACACAGAAACCAATGCTGATCTGGATCTTCAAATCCATATCCTCTAAAGATAGGGAGCCTCATTTCATCTTCCATAGAGCTGACTAGGCTTCTTGTCTAAGTAGATTCTAAGCTACCAGTTACAGTTCTTCTGAGGACTCTGGTGGTTCTGACTATTCTGACCACTAAGTACTATTGAGACAATAGGAAGATTAATGTTACTTACTTCAGTAGTCCATGCAGTTCCTGAGGTTTCTGGCTCGCTTTGGCAAAGTTATTCAGCTTCTCCTTCTTCTATTTTGGTGGGCTCTGAATGTTCTTCGTCGGTTAGATACACCTCTTCTCCACTGTAGAAACCCTCTTCTCTGTAGTTTTTCTTAAATAAGTTATCCAGGTGAACCCCTCGGAATACTTTCCAACTGCGCGTATGTCCTTCTTCTGTGTCATTGTCATTGTCTGAGATCCTGAACATTATCCTTTTAAGGTCTGACCAATCTACTGTATCTTCAAGATGTGTTTTTCATGCAAGAGCATCTTGATTCTTACCTTCAGAAAGTGCAAACATTTTCCTCTAGGTCCTTTGAAAAAGTATCTCTCATCTTGGCTATACAATTATGTTCTGTCAACAACAAACTCAGTGATATACCCTCCAATGGTACTATCAAACCAATGATCTACTACTCTGGATACAACATTGTCAACTCTCTTGACCTTCTGGATTAGTACCGGTGTCCAAACCACAGGAGGTCTAGATCTAATCTCGAACTGGGTATCGGCTAACCTATCCAACCATTCAAACAACTCCTGGTGGATTCCCCCAAAGAAGATCTTGTGAATGTCGATGAAGACGTATCTTTGTAGCCAATCTTCAGTACTCAGTTTAGGGTTCTTGTTCCGGGCTTCAACGAAGTCCCTCTCTTGATCCTCTATCCACTTTTGAATATCGGTATTTGATGGGAACCACCTTGACATTCCCTTAAATAGATTCCTATCCCCACAACAGAACCATTTTTTGGCACAGGGGCATACCCGAGGTTCACTCCAAGAGTGCACCAACAAGCCCTAGCTACTGGCCCTTTCAGCAACACCTGTGAAGCAGATGCAATCTCACCTGAAGTAGCTAAGAGGGGGGTTGCAAGACAGAGATGTCTACAACCAGGGGAATATCAAGTGGAACTAATACAACAATAATGCAACATTCATTTATCTCTTATCAGCTAGATCTACTCTGCACAACTATACATATGATCTAACACAATAATTCAAATAACAGTATAACAATGATAAAGATCCAGGCATCAATCACACATACAAAAAACAATATACGTGGTTCACCCTCTCTCTAGGGATATGTCCATAGAACTGTGCTTATGATATATTAAGGTAAAGCTTACAGTTCTGATCTGTGCTCTTAGTCAGCATATCTTCTCTCTTCTTCTCTCTATCTCCCACCTTCCTACACACCCAGCTGAAGATCTTACAATACTAGAAGGCTATCACTCTTAGCACTCCTCTCTCCCATAGTACAATAATCTCTCAACCAACAACAATCAATATAAAAAACCAACACTAGTACCGACTCAACCTAGGTCCTCTCGACCTCTATTTATACATTATAGTCCCTCACCGACAACCTTAGGTCAAAACCTAGGTGTCAAAAACCTAATTACCCAAAACCCTAGGTGTCTAAAACCCTACGTCAACTTGACCCGTGTTTTCAGGGCTTCGCTAGCCTGTCTTTCCTCCCTTCTCGCGTGGTGCTCCAAAGCATCCAATGG
Source organism: Picea engelmannii (assembly GCA_009831015.1). Taxonomy (NCBI): domain Eukaryota; kingdom Viridiplantae; phylum Streptophyta; class Pinopsida; order Pinales; family Pinaceae; genus Picea; species Picea engelmannii. Next base: position 739,387 of record ML777452.1, on the reverse strand, counting down.
TGGCTTTCTTTGCTTGCTGACTTGTCTATGATTCTTTTCTCTTGCTGATCTTTCATCCCTGATCTCCTCTTTCAACGTCTTTCTTTTCTGTACTTCGCTCCATCTTTTCTTCTCTTTTTCTTACTTCGACCCAGGGACAGTCACTGTGTCTCCTGTGCAGTTCGTGTTTGATCTTTTCTTCCTCGATCTTCACTTTATTCTATAACCAAGGGCCAACAAGTGTATATTTATAGGTAGTGTTTTCCAAAATGTCTGCGGAAGCATTCTAGCAGTGAGGTATAGATTCAAAATTAAAATCTTTGAAAGAATAAAGTAAATTCCATACATCTTATTGATAACCTATCAACTATTGGGACATGCAATAAGTGTTGTTTCTTACCTGTCATACGAGTATCTTTGAATCACCAAACACCCATAATAATTTTACCTTAAGGTCAATGGATTTCTTCAAACCTTGGACTAAGAATTTATATTCTACGGTGTTATTGGTGCATTCAAATTCCAAGTGGTAGGATATGAGAATTTTACATTGATGTGGATTGATGATGATACATCCTACCCCGGATCCATATTGAGATTTGAAGCCATCAAAAAACATAGTCCAAACATCAATATATACAGGTGAATTAATGACACAATTGCCTACTTATTTTAATACTATACTGACTTTATCATCAGTATGATTGCATGGAAGGAGTTCATATTGGGTGTCTCTTTGCATTTCATATGGTTGTGCTTCATAACAACCATGGTCAATTTCTGAGAAATAATTACCCAAAATATAATGTGCAAAGTTGATGGGTTCATTTTTACCTTCCAATTCAATCACCATATGTTTCATATGAGCTTCACTGTTTACACGAATATGATTGGGTTTACCTTTGTGCGGTATCCATAGGAGGGACCATTCTATCGAGAAATAGCCTTGAATTTTGGTTGACCAATCCCTACTTAACAACATGCCATAACTTTCTAGAATGTCAAAAACAACTTTATCAATTATCTGATGAACCCTTGGGTTAGAGGCTAATACAATTTGTACATCTTTTAGTTCTCCTCTCACTTTTAGATATGAGTTGTCTAACTATATGATTCTTGTGGTGGTGAATTGTGGAACAACATTTATCCTTTAGCATATGGAATAGGGCATGATTTTGGAAGAAGCACCATAAAATACCAAACAAGTGTGCACATTGAAATTGAAAATTTCATACGTAAGTAAAAAAAGGAGGGATTTTAGATATAGAATAAGAACCTATACTTGTTGCGTTGATGGTAGATTTGATTTTGACTATATGGATCACCTTTGCTTCCACATTTTTATAAATGTTTTCGGTAGTAATGATGTTTTTCTTCTGAGAGTTATTGGTGTTAAAAGTGTCAATAAGAAGATCACTCTATTGTGGTAATGTGCAGATATCATACATGGAAATGTTTGCATTAGTTTTCTTCATGTATTCAATAACACTATACTCTAACGTGTGTGTTTCTAGTTTGTTTGCTGTTGTTTTCAGCTGTGGAATTTTATCTTTGTTGTTGTTTGTTGGATTGTTGGGCTTAGAATTGTTTGCAAATGGGTTTGATGTACAGGATTTGTTATTATTTGTTGAAACAATTGTGTTAGACTTATCACTGAAAATGACTGGATTTGGGGTGCTTGGTTTTGAAGTTGTTATGAGGGGTGTGATTTTCCTTAGAGGGGTGTTGTTTTTTGAGGAAGAAGAGATGTTTGGGAAAAAAAAATTGTTGTGTAGATTATAGTATCTTGGAGAAATTTTTATAATTGGTGTATCCCCATTTTGGACATGCAGTTTTTGAATATAATTATTGGAGAAAAACATAAGTATAAATACAGGGCGCAGAAGGACGCAGATAGAGAACAGACAGAAGGATAAAGAAAGTGAGCGAGAGAAGGAAGCGCAAAAGGATGACAATACGACTTTCCAGAAATAGAAGAACATAGAAAAAATATATAAATAACGAGGAGTAAAAGAAGGAAAACAACCAGTTAACTGAAGCTGGATATGCCAGGCATTGTAATGGGTTATTTTGGGATAGATAATAATAGGGTTTTAGGCTTAGATTTTGGGTATAAATATGTAACAGGATTGGGATATTAGTGTGCATATAAGGGAATCAATGTTATGAAAATATAATGAATGTAATAGACAGTTAGTAAGAAAGAAGATGAATAAAGAAGGAGTTTAGAGAGGATATTGCGTCTTATGCTTCTTTTACTTGTTTGTATACATTTATGGATGATGATATCCTTCATAGAATAGAGTTATTCTATGGATCGATTATGCTACAATGTTCATGTATGATTGTGATAATATAGGTGATAATCAATAATGTACTTAAGCTATAGGATAAGGAACAATGATTCACACCTCCACCTCCTATTCCCTTACTACTGCAAAAACCGAGCTCTTCTAGTCCCAATAGATACCTCAGGTGAGACTTCATCTGTGCAAGTAGGGGATGCTAAAAGGGTCGATGTATTGAGGGTTTTTTGGTCATATTTTAACCAAACCTTGGGTCTTAAAACCCGTGCATAGACCAGGCTATACCAACAAATGGTTTTGTTGTCATGATAGGGACATTGTGATTAAGGGAATGTTTTGGAGGCCTACTAAAAAGGAAATCACAGATTGGATGGAACGAAAAGAAAAGGAATTTTCACGACAAGAGAACATTTACCCTCATATGAGTAACAAGAAATGGATACAAAAACAAGTGTTCATGGACTTGCATGAGATTTTCTTTGATGAACTCCCATAAATTATGACGAAGTGGCTAGAAAGATTGGTCAAGAAGACATGAAGGTTTAGTGTTGCAACACCAAAGGATTGGACTCTTGAATTGATAAAGAAGTTGAATTTGGTAAATAACCCAACTATTCATGCAATTTATTTTTGTTTAGATAATGTATTAGGGGGTTATATTACAGAATTTGCAGTAGATTACATTCAATTATATAGTGTTATAGAAAGAAATTCCTTCAAAGGACTGCACGGTAGGTTCTTGAAATCATTAAATATATGGATAAAGATGTTGTTATGTGAAAACCACATGATGATTATGAATTCCAATGCCCAAAGGGGATTCTTGCACATAGGTGTAGATGGAGGATGACAGGGGAATCATATGAGAGAAAGAATTAATGAACGAAGAAGGAAAAGACTGAGGATGCAAGAAGGAAGCATACCAGAGGAAGAGTACGATATTGGAGAATTGCACAGAGGAAGAATGTATAAGAGGAAAAAGACTGGGGCTAGGAGAGAAGAGAAACACATTGAGATGAAAGAAAGCGAACCTTGTGTACAGATCCAAATCGTGGAGATACCATATGGAGGAGGAAAAGAAGAAGAGTCTCAATCTAGTCCAATAATAGAGGAACCAGGAAGTCCTACTCAGACAAGATCCTGTTATAACCCTAAACTGCACCAGACATGCATACCTGGCCATCTTACTTGCTATCTTTTCCAATCCATTACTGAACAATTCTTATAAAAACCATTGTTTTGAAGGTGTACATGCCTTACACCACTACTACCCATGTACAAATGTTTGTTGTATCACTACAACTCGCGTACACTCACAAAAAATCCGAAAGATGAAATTGAAAAGGGATATGGGTTTCCAAGACATTACTTAATCAGTTGACCACCCATAGCCAGTCACCCCAACCATTACTATCTCTTTTGGCCTATAAAATAAGGTGTTGGGGCCCCATTCCAGAGAGAAGTATGAGAGCATAGAAACTCTGCCCATTTCAATATTCCCCCTTTGCCCCAATATTTTGCAACCACATAGTGAGTTTGAGCCATAATTCCTTCTTTCACCTTTGCAAACCCTTGCCATTTCCCTAGAGAGAACTGAAGAGGAGAAGAATACATGGAAGAAGCTGGTGCATGGTGAAGAGGAGCCCAGGACCGAATTTGAGGAGCAGTGTCGATCTCATGTTGTAAACGAATTTTGTGATATTAATATAAAGAAGTACTTTTTCCGTCTCACCAAATGACGTCTTAAATATTTATGATTTGTTTTAATTTCTTGATTATGATGTCTAACCCACTAATCCATATGTAGAATCCATGCTTGTAGTTTCTTGTTTGTCTTTTGGTGAATGCAAGTCAACCTTGGGAGGAGACTTGCATTCGGGAAACAACCAAGCACAAAGGGATTGACACCGAATGCGAAGTTTAAGGTATGACTACCGGATCCCTATACTTTATCTTTTATGTATGATTGTGGAGTAATGAGATGATAGTTGATAAAAAGTAGGAGACTTTAGATGGTTAGCTCTGCCTACACTTTAGAACTCTAGTGTAGTCCGTAGAGGGGTTTTCTCCCTATAGCAGAATTGGCGACCATATTGGGGATGCCTCTAGGGTCTTTGGGGATATTTATTTTGGTGTTTTTGAATCAATTTAATCACTGTTTTTGAGTTTATGTAAGCTTCTGTGTCTTTAAGGGATTCTAGTCTTCCATACCAGTACTCCCTGCCTATGCTTGATTGTTGGTTTTCACTTTTTTGAGAAGTTGCAGAAGTGTACATGGCCTGTAGTGGGCCTACATGCGTGCATACATGCCCTGCCTTTGGACAACCCGTGTACATACGTAGGCTGCTGAAGTGTCAGTAGCGTGAATGTGTTGAGAAATTGTTTTGAAGAGATAGTCATCCTCTTCCCTGTCAGAAGTCACACTTCTCAAGGGTTTTCTTGATCTATCCCTTGTCTCTGTTTTAGCAGTCTGTAGCCTAGGTCTGACCTCAACATAGCTTTCTTTTCATCAAAATATTTCTTGTGTTTTATTTAATAGGGTTTTTAGACAAGTTTGTGAGTCTGCTTTGATCTACTTGTTTGGTATTGTCAGTGACTCCCTACAATCTGTGATTGGGACAGAAGTCATTTCTTGGTCTTGAATTGTCGTCATTTTTCCCTTTTTTGTTTTAGAAGAAAAGAAAAGAATTCATTTTCAAATTTCTTGTTTTGAAGTATAAAACAATAATAAAAAAAAAAGCTTTCATTTCTTTGTTTGGTAAAGTAGTTTAGGTTAGTTGCTTGATTTACTAAGGAAAAAGAAAGTTTTCTTAAGTTATTTACTTTAATTCTTAGGACATTAAGTAGCTCGTAGTCAAGCAAAATCTTGTTTTAAGTTTTTCTTTTCAAATATCTGAGAAAAGTAGTTACGGAAAAGTTTGGTTAAAGAGTTTAAATTGGCAAATATTTATTTGTGAAGAAGAAGTAGTTTGTTTTCAATTTCATCTTATGCTCTTCTCTTTCATCTCTTAAAGAACATCACTGGTTTCACTTCTGTTCCTTTTGACTTAAGACAACCACTAAAATTATTTCTTAATTAAAAGTTATTAGACTTTGTTTTTGTAGGGTCCATCAATGCAGTCTAGGCTAGAGCCTTGATTTAGGATTGGAGAGGAAACTCTTCAAGGCTACAAAAATAAACATAAGAGTTTGTGCTAGGGAGTTCTTGAAAGTCCAGTAATCGTGAAAGTTATCCGGGACCCCCCTCTAACATAGGGGGTAAAACGAGGTTTCGTGCGGAAAGGTAGCGGAGATAACCCCTCCAAAGATGGACCAAGCGTAGTGGGGAACACATGTAGAGGGCTTATCTTGGGATTTTGTTGATCACATTTTCCACGGATCTTTGTGGGTCTCGAATCCATTCGAGGTGCTCAGTCGTCTTTCGAAACACTTTATTTCGATACCCTTGATAGGTTTCAGGGTTGATACCCTACTCATTGTGGTCCACCCGACTGTCGAATGTACCTACCTGGTGACTACTCGCGCGCTGGCAACCTAGTTGCCTTTATCTTAGTCACTTACACAGGTGACTGCGGGGGTATACCATGGTACCTAGGATAGACATCAGGCCATGCTTTGCAAAGTATACTCAGAGGGTGCTTCTGTATTCGAGTTGCACTTGCACCGGTAAGTTTCTCTAGTGTTGGTTGGTGTAACTGTTCTTCCAACTAGCTAGTGATCTGTGTTAGAGATAAAAAATGCACTAGTATTTTTGAAAAATTTCCCCATAAGCTCATTTTTAAATTTTTAAGAGGAACTGTCTATATCTACAATTCCCAATCTGTCTTAAACCAATCTCTCATTGATCATATTTACTTGAGATTTTTTATTACTCTGTTTTAAGCCCGCCATACCAAAATGAAAAATAAATGATACTTAACCTATAACCCTAGCTCTATTGGCTTTTATACTGTCAAACAATAAATGTACTTCTGTTATCAATTGGTGGGTGCTCCAAGTGATACTAAACTCAAGCCAAATACCTAGTTCATATTCACAAGTCACATATGAATCAAGTCATGGGGTTAAGTTATGATTCAACATAAGTTAGGCCATGGGTTATTCACATGCCAAGTCATGAGTAAAAACTTTATGACCTATTCTTATATTATTATGCTAACTACGAACCATACTAAATTCCAAGTCGACATACAAGAAATGAGTTATTTATAAGCCAAAATCTGAGTCTATAAGTCAGCCACAAGTGCTGGGCTCTATGCATACAAAGGTTTTAAACCTTTGGAATTTCATTTGCATATGAAATTCTTAGCATTTGAGAAAAAAAATTAAAACTTATTCATATGGCACACCATGCACTGAGCCATCAAACTTCCAAATCAATGATGCAACTGCCCAAGATGACATAGCTGTTCAATGGTGAATGCAACATTAGTTGTTCAAGATTGACATGTTGAAAGCATCTAGCTACGAAGAGGGGCCACAAAGGGATTTGCATCGAGTTACAGAGTTTCATTTATCCACCGACAGATTGTCAAAATCAAAGCATCGTATGCAGAGTTTGAGCTACAGACATGATACAGGTGCTAAGTGATTGAACGTAGCTCTATTGACTTTTATACAGATCGATCATATATATCTCTTCTTGGAGGAAAAATCTGAGGGTTTCCAGGTGACAACAATTCCAAATAAGCCACGATCGAAGGAGATTTTCATCGAGCTACAGGGTTTTTCAAGTTTGTTGACAGTAGATTGATGGATCTTTCTCTTTCTTGAAGGATATAAGAAACCAATGAGATAGCTCACAAGCAGGGTCCACCAAGGAAACAAAGCGAGTGAGGGTCTTCCAATAAATTTGAAGGGATTTTCCATTGGTAATGGACTTACTGATCCAACAATCCAGTATAAAGCATACACATATTATGCATTGGAGATGGGTCTGATTAAGGAAGATGATTACAATCGGATCAAAAAAATCTATCCAGCTTGTGAACTATCCATACAACTTTGTGGTACCAAAGGGATTGTCAGTTTATTTACATCATACTTGGTGTGCACCTCAATTTTCAATTCCATTATGGCATTATCTTGGAATATCAATTACTATGATGTTAGGAAGGAGTGCAATGGTGGCCTTTGCTACAATTTCTCAAATATGGAGAATTGCTTGAAAACGACTTCTGTTAGGGAGGATCTTGGTGTTGGGAGCCGAAAATTTGTCTCCTGTAGCCCTCTGGTTTATGAAGCTATGTTAACTGACTGGATACGAAATATGGAAGTTGGCATTCCAACACTCTTGAAGGATGGTGTCAAGGTGTTAGTTTATGCAGGGGAATGCGACCCCATTTGCAACTGGTTAGGTAATTCAAGATGGGTGAATTCCATGGATTGGTATGGAAGTGAGAATTTCAAGAAGGAATCTCCAAATTCCCTCCTTGTAGATGATAAGGAAGATGGTTTAATAACCAGTTATGGAACACTGAGGTTTCTCAAGGTTCATGATGCAGGTCACATGGTCCCAATGGATCATCCGAAGGCAACCTTGGAGATGTTAAAACACCGCCCACTCAGGAAGTTTTGGCCTAATTCAAATGCAAAAAATTTGTACGCCATGCCCAAATAGCTTATAAATATCATTTCGTAGAGGTCATTTGAGCAAATTCAAGAAGATTTGTAAAACATTGGAAACAATATAACACAAGCAAAAACTGCATATACATAGTGCAATTCTACTCAGAGAGTACCTTAGTAAGGAGGAGAAAAAATGGAAAATATATCTAAATAAAATCACAACACTTGCTGATAATAAAGAGTTTTCACCGGCACAGGAAGCATATTTACAACCAGTTAGTCATTGAAAAGTAAAACTTTCAACGACTAACTAGCAGATTTCAAGGCGGAAGAGCTGGTGAGACCGCAGAGAAGGGCAGAGTGATATTCTTTTTGCACAGATCTCAGTTTGATATTTTCAAAGTGAATGAGGATGGTTTCTAAGTTAAGAATATAATTAAAGAGATCTGTTTTAGTGTTCTATTCCAGTTTTTGAGACAGATGTTGAGACAAGAAGATAAAGAAATTTTACTATTTTCAGTCAAAGATATTATGAGTTGTTTAAAGGAAATCTTCAGAATGAGAAGATTAGCTTCTGGATGTTAATTAAAGATTCTAGAAGGCATAGTCATCATCCATCATACATGAGAAGTTGTCAAAGACTTAGTATTAGAATGTGGTTTGACTTCCCTTTTTAAAGGATTTGTTCCTATAAGTTTGCAATTAGTTTTATGATTATACTATTTTTAGTATTCTCGATCCTTCCTAATAGGATCTCCAACTGTTATGTAAAGGCTATAAAGCCTATGCTATCTTTAGAAATAGGGCTTCAATTTTGGATACAGGAACTATACCTTTGTAACAGACTTTTCATATGATAATACAGATCACAAGTTTCTCTCTCTATTAATGTCAGATTTCCACCCTTCTTCTGTACTCTTATTCAAGTTGTTTTAACTGCAAAATGATTG
>ML777452.1:614298-718257 GCA_009831015.1 Picea engelmannii | reverse complement strand
TCAGAGTTGCGCAGCGAAAGCGTGGTGGGCCCATAACCCGGACATTGCAAATGATCTGAGCAGAAAGGCAATAAGGCAGACAGAGCAACGAAGTGGAGCAGAACAGTGATAAGTCAGGTAGGCCATCATCGAACATCATATCAGTGTAATAAATTCAATAGCAAAGATTTATATTTCAGGGTGGTTGGGAGGTGCTAGGGAGGACTATTGTCCTTAGAGGTTCAAGTGGGTGCTTGAACACAGGGAGTTGGTGCTTCCTTCTAGTTGGTGCTAGGAAAAGCCAGGGAGTCAGTGCTTCCTTCTAGTGGGTGCTAGAGAAAACAGAGAGTTGGTGCTCTCAGCAAGTTGTAGCTTGCAAAACAGAGGTTGCAGCCTCATTATGAGTTGGTGCTCATATGTATGATAATGTAAAGAATGTAACTATTACTTATCATATAAAGAAAAAGAGGTTTTTACCCTGTATGGGTTTCGTCAAGAAATATATGTCTCTGTGTTTCTCATATGTGTGACTGATGCTGAATTTGCCATTGTTTATTTCCCTGCATTATTGTGATTATCATTTAGTGTCTCAGCAAAGAATTTAAAAGAAGCATAATTGTTTAAGCACGGTAACAACTGATTCACCCCCCCCTCTCAGTTGTCCAACACTAACTAGCAGATTTCAAGGCGGAAGAGCTGGTGAAACCGCAGAGAAGGGAAGCGTGATATTCTTTTTGCACAGATCTCAGTTAGATATTTTCAAAGTGAACGAGGATGGTTTCTAAGTTAAGAATATAATTAAAGAGATTTGTTTTAGTGTTCTATTCCATTTTTTGAGACAGATGTTGAGACAAGAAGATAATTTTTTTTTACTATTTTCAGTCAAAGATATTATCAGTTGTTTAAAGGAAATCTCCAGAATGAGAAGATTAGCTTTCGGATGTCAATTGAAGATTCTAGAAGGCATAGTCATCATCCAACATACAGGAGAAATTGTCAAATACTTAGTATTAGGATGTGGTTTGACTTCCCTTTTTAAAGGATCTGTTCCTATACGTTTGCAATTGGTTTTATGATTATAGTATTTTTAGTATTCTTGATCCTTCATAATAGGATCTCCAACTATTATGTAAAGGCTATAAAGCCTATGCTATCTTTAGAAATAGGGGTTCGATTTTGGATACAAGAACTATACCTTTGTAACAGACTTTTCATATGATAATACAGATCAAAAGTTTCTCTCTTTATTAATGTCAGATTTCCACCCTTCTTTTGTACTCTTATTCAAGTTGTTTTAACTGCAAAATGACTGTAATCTCATTAGTCAGTTCATAACTTGATTAATAGTTTCTTACATTGTTTATTGAACCCATCATTGTGTATCTGGTTTATAAGCACTATCTTCTTCACCCACTTAAAGCTATTATCTGATTGTTGATCCTTGAGGGCATTGGTTTATTTGATTATTCATTTTGACTATCTGGATACCATATTGTAGTTGAGTTATCCCATTGATCCACACATATAAAAACACAAAAACAAGTTTACTTTAAGTTACCAAGCATCTTTGTCTTACAAGCTCAAAGAGTTTCTTGGAGTGATAACAAGTTGGCGTCATTGCCGGAGAGAGGAGATTGAAGCTCGGTTTCCTTGGGAGATGACAAGATCCAGCTTTGTTGATAGAAAAAGCCTGGACATATTTTTGGTTGTAATCACCTATCTGGTGACTCCATGAAGGATGGATTCAGTGGCGACTCCATTTCTCTGAAATCTGTTGGTGACTCCACTGGTATGAAATGAACTAGATCTTAGCGAAGAGGTATGCTTTTTTCAATTTTTCAAGTATTTCTGGTTACCCTCATCCAATTCCTAGTAAATATGAATGGGAAAGAAGTATTCCTAGATTTCGAGGAGAAGAATGGGAAGTACCAGCGGAACACCTGCGGGATTTTCATGACTTTATTAATCGACTTGAAATTATACATGAAGATGTTCAAATTAATATTTTCAGGAAATCATTAGAGGGATTTGCTCTTAACTAGTGCCAGTCTCTTCCAAATGCAAGTGTCATCTCTTTGGTAGATTTTCATGTGTTTTGTAAACACCAATTTCCGAATGACTTTCTTTATCCCGATTTTTGTTATGAATTCAATATTTTGAATAAGAAATTAGACACTCATGAAGAGTATGTTGCTGTTGAGGATACTCTTCATTATGATTGAGAGATTAGTGATCCACACTATGAAAACCTTAGTGATGGTTTTGACATTGTACCAAATGCATGTATTGTCTTAGGTTGTCATGAAGATCAGATTTTTCCCTTTGAAAATCCTAAAGATGATTATCATATTGACACACTAGCAGGTGATAGTTTCATATCTGCAGCAAATTCTAAGGGAAACCCTCAGTTTTCTGATTTGTAGACCAAGGCAGATTTCAACAGTTATAAGGAGGAAGGTGTGGAGAATAAAGTTTTAGATCAACAATTGAGCTTGTATTTTCATTTGACAGAGGAAGAACACTCCACACTCAGCATTGACATTGAAGGCAGCAAGCAGTAGGTTTTCAGTTTTTAGTTGGAACAGTAGCATAAAGAGGTATTTCTTTGTGGATTTGATGACCCTATGGATGACTATTTGCAATATATGAGCATCATATGTGTTAAAGTATATTTTTCATATGAAAATCGACTTTATCATCTGTTTAAACAACATTTATGTTGGCTATGCATTCCTTTATTTTTGGGAACAAGACCAAGAACAGATTCAGTAAAACAATTTCTTACATGGCTTCATTGGAAGGATGACTTCACCTGATAAGAGGCAGTATGGTTGGTTAGTGTAGGAGTAGCCAGTTGAATAAGCTCTTCATATGAGCAGATAGATTTCTTTCATTTTTCTTGAATAAGTAGAGCAGGCTACAGGCAGGTTTACAAGGGATCAATTATAAAGACCAAATGATTCCATGCCCAATGCTAATGGTGACTAGAACTACTAGGTTCTTAGAAACCTCGCAGGGAGGTCTCCATCCCAGTTGGAGCCAAATGTTAGCAATAAAAAATGCACTGGTATTTTTGAATGATTTCTCCATAAGCTCATTTTTAAATTTTTAAGAGGAACTGTCTATATCTCCAATTCCCAATCTTTCTTAAACCAAGGTCTCATTGATCATATTTACTTGAGAGTTTTTATTACTCTGTTTTAAGACTACCATACCAAAATGAAAAATAAATGATACTTAACCTATAACCCTAGATCTATTGGCTTTTATACTGTCAAACAATAAATGTACTTCTATTATGAAGTGGTGGGTGCTCCAAGTGATACTAAACTCAAGCCAAATACCTAGTTCATATTCACAAGTCACATATGAATCAAGTCATGGGGTTAAGTTATGATTCAACATAAGTTAGGCCATGGGTTATTCACATGTCAAGTCATGAGTCAAAACTTTATGACCTATTCTTATATTATTATGCTAACTACCAACCATACTAAATTCCAAGTCGACATACAAGAAATGAGTTATTTCTAAGCCAGAATATGAGTCTATAAGTCATCCACAAGTGTCAGGCTCTATGCATACAAAGGTTTTAAACATTTGGAATTTCATTTTCATATGAAATTCTTAGCATTTGAGAAAATAAATTAAAACCTATTCATATGGCACACCATGCATTGAGCCATCAAACTGCCAAATCGATGATACAATCACCCAAGATGACATAGTTGTTCAATGGTGAATGCAGCGTTAGTTGTTCAAGATTGACACGTTGAAAGTATCTAGCTATGAAGAGGGGCCATAGAGGGATTTGCACTGAGTTATAGAGTTTGAGTTATCCACCGACATATTGTCAAAATCAAATCATCATATGTAGAGTTTGAGCTACGGACATGATACAGGTGCCAAGTGATTGATCATAGCTCTATTGACTTTTGTATAGATCGATCATATATATCTCTTCTTGGAGGAAAACTCTAAGGGTTTCCAGGTGACAACAATTCCAAATAAGCCACGATCGAAGGAGATTTTCATCGAGCTACAGGTTTTTTCAAGTTTGTTGACAGTAGATTGATGGCTCTTTCTCTTTCTTGAAGGATATAAGAAACCAATGAGATAGCTCACAAGCAGGGTCCACCAAGGAAACAAAGCGAGTGAGGGTCTTCCAATAAATTTGAAGGGATTTTCCATTGGTAATGGACTTACTGATCCAACAATCTAGTATAAAGCATACACATATTATGCATTGGAGATGGGTCTGATTAAGGAAGATGATTACAATCGGATCAACAAAATCTATCCAGCTTGTGAACTGTCCATAAAACTTTGTGGTACCAAAGGGGCTGTCAGTTTCTTTGCATCATACTTGGTGTGCACCTCAATTTTCAATTCCATTATGGCATTAGCTCATAATATCAATTACTATGATGTTCATAAGGAGTGCAATGATGACCTTTGCTAACATTTCTCAAATATGGAGAATTGCTTGAACAAGGCTTCTGTTAGGGAGGCTCTTGGTGTTGGGAGCCAAAAAATTGTCTCTTGTAGCCCTCTGGTTTATGAATCTATGCTAACTGACTGGATGCAGAATATGGAAGTTGGCATTCCAACACTCTTGAAGGATGGTGTCAAGCTATTAGTTTATGCCGGGGAATATGACCCCATTTGCAACTGGTTAGGTAATTCAAGATGGGTGAATTCCATGGATTGTTTTGGAAGTGAGAATTTCAAGAAGGAATCTACAACTTCCTTCCTTGTAGATGATAATGAAGTAGGTTTAATAACCAGTTATGGACCACTCAGTTTTCTCAAGGTTCATGATGCCGTCACATTGTCCCAATGGATCAGCCAAAGGCAACCTTGGAGATATTAAAATGCCGCCCACTCAGGAATTTTAAGCGTAATTCAATTGCAAATATTTTTTACTCCACGCCCAGATAGCTTATAAATATCATTTCGTAGAGGTCATTTGATAAAATTCAAGAAGGTTTGTAAAACATTGGCAACAATATAACAGGGGCAAAAAGTGCATATACAGAGTGCAATTCTACTTAGAGAGTACCTTAGTAAGGAGGAGTAGCACTGGAAAAGATATATAAATAAAATCACAACACTTGTTGATAATAAAGAGTTTTCCCCGGCACAGGAAGCATATTTACAACCAGTTAGCCGTTGAAAAGTAAAACTTTCAACCACTATCTAGCAGATTGCAAGGCGGAAGAGCTGGTGAAACCACAGAGAAGGGCATAGTGATATTATTTTTGCACAGATCTCAGTTTGACCTTTTCAAAGTGAATGAGGATGGTTTCTAAGTTAAGAATATAATTAAAGAGATATGTTCTTGTGCTCTGTTCCAATTTTTTAGATAGATGTTGAGACACGAAGATAAATAAATTTTACTATTTTTAGTCAAAGATATTATGAGTTGTTTAAAGGAAATCTCCAGAATGAGAAGATTAGCTTCCAGATGTCAATTGAATATTCTAGAAGGCAAAGTCATCATCCAACATACAGGAGCAGCTATCAAAGACTTAGTATTAGGATGTGGTTTGACTTCCCTTTTTAAAGGATCTGTTCCTATAAGTTTGCAATTAGTTTTATGATTATACTATTTTTAGTATTCTCGATCCTTCCTAATAGGATCTCCAACTGTTATGTAAAGGCTATAAAGACTATGCTATCTTTAGAAATAGGGGTTTGATTTTGGATACAAGAACTATACCTTTGTAACAGACTTTTCATATGATAATACAGATCACAAGTTTCTCTCTCTATTAATGTCAGATTTCCACCCTTCTTCTGTACTCTTATTGAAGTTGTTTTAACTGCAAAATGATTGTCATCTCATTAGTCATTTCATAACTTGATTAATAGTTTCTTACATTGTTTATTAAACCCATCATTGTGTATCTGGTTTATAAGCATTGTCTTCTTCACCCACTTAAAGCTATTATCTTATTATTGATCCATGAGGGAATTGGTTTATTTGATTATTCATTTTGACTTTCTGGATACCATATTGTAGTTGAGTTATCCCATTGACCCACACATACAAAAATACAAAAAAAAGTTTACTTTAAGTTACCAAGCATATTTGCCTTACAATGTCAAAGAGTTTCTTGGAGTGATAACAAATTGGCGACGTTTCCGGGGAGAGGAGATTGAAGCTCAGCTTCCTTGGGAGACAACAAGATCTAGCTTTGATGATAGACAAAGTCTAGACATATTTTTGGTTGTAATTATCTATCTGGAGACTCCATGAAGGACATATTCAGTGGCGACTCCATTGCTCTGAAGTTTGTTGGCGGCTCCACTAGTATGAAATGAACCAGATCTTAGCAAAGAGGTATACGTTTTGCAAATTTTCAAGTATTTCTGGTTACCCTCATCCAGTTCCTAGTAAAGATGAATGGGAAATAAGTATTCCCATATTTTGAGGAGAAGAAAGGGAAGTACCAATGGAACACCTGCTAGATTTTCATGACTTTATTAATCGACTTGAAATTATACATGAAGATGTTCAAATTAAGATTTTCAGGAAATCATTAGAGGGATTTTCTCTTAACTAGTGCCAGTGTCTTCCAAATGCAAGTGTCATCTCTTTGGTAGATTTTCATGCTGCTTTTCATGTGTTTTGTAAATACCAATTTCTGAATGACTTTCTCTATCCCGAGTGTTGTTATGAATTCAATCTTTTGAATAAGCAATTAGACACTCATGAAGAGTATGATTTTGTAGAGGATACTCTTCATTATGATCGAGAGATTAGTGATCCACATTATGATAACCTTAGTGATGCTTTTGACATTGTACCAAATGAATCTATTGTCTTAGGTGTCATGAAGATCAGATTTTTCCCTTTGAAAACCCTAAAGATGATTATCATATTGACACACTAGCAGGTGATAGTTTCAGATCTGCAGCAGATTCTAAGGGCAACCCTCAGTTTTCTGATTTGTAGACCAAGGCAGATTTTAGCAGTTATAAGGAGGAAGGTTTGGAGTAGAAAGTTTTAGATCAGCAGTTGAGCTTGTATTTTCATTTGACAGAGGAAGAACACTCCACATTCAACATTGACATTGAAGGCAACAAGCAACAGGTTTTTAGTTTTCAGTTGGAACAACAACATAAAGAATTATTTATTTGTGGATTTGATGACCCTATTGCTGACTATTTGCAATCTATGAGCAACATATGTGTTAAAGTATTTTTGTCAGATGAAAATCATCTTTATCATATGTTTAAACAACATTCCTATTGGCTATGCATTCCTTTATTTTTTGGGACAAGACCAAGAACAGATTCACTAAAACAGTTTCTTACATGACTTCATTGGAAGGATGACTTCACTTGATAAGAGGAAGTATGGTTGGTTAGTGTAGGAGTAGCTAGCTGAATAATCTCTTCATATGAGTAGATATATTTCTTTCAGTTTTCTTGAATAAGTAGAGAAGGCTACAGGCAGGTTTACAGGGGATCAATTATAAAGACCAAATGACTCCATGCCCAATGCTAAAGGCGAATGGAACTACTAGGTTCTTGGAAACCTCATAGGGAGGTATCCATCCCAGTTGGAGCCAAATGTTAGCGATAAAAAATGAACTGGTATTTTTGAATGATTTCTCCATAAGCTCATTTTTAAATTTTTAAGAGGAACTGTCTATATCTCCAATTCCCAATCTTTATTAAACCAAGCTCTCGTTGATCATATTTACTTGAGAGTTTTTATTACTCTGTTTTAATCCTGCCATACCAAAATGAAAAATAAATGATATGTAACCTATAACCCTAGCTCTATTGGCTTTTATGTTGTCAAACAATAAATGTACTTCTGTTATGAAGTGATGGGTGCTCCAAGTGATACTAAACTCAAGCCAAATACCTAGTTCATATTCACAAGTCACATATGAATCAATTCATGGAGTTAAGTTATGATTCAACATAAGTTAGGCCACAGGTTATTCACATGCCAAGTCATGAGTCAAAACTTTATGACCTATCCTTATATTATTATGCTAACTACCAGCCATACTAAATTCCAAGTCGAAATACAAGAAATGAGTTATTTCTAAGACAAAATTTGAGTCTATAAGTCAGCCACAAGTTTGTTAACAATGCATTCTTGTTAGCTTCCATCTCGGTCGGGGGAAACCTCGATTATGGACAACAAAATCCTATGCAGGGTACTATTCCTGCACAAGGGGAAAACTTAGGAATTCCTTCCCCACAAGGACTTTGGGATCTCTGGCAGTGATCAGTTCCCTTTTCAGAGATGCCGATCAGGGGCAACCCCTTCCATAGCTGATGGAACCCCAGGCAAGGCTCAACACCTATGCTCGTCGGATTGGCAGGGGGCAACCCTTCCCAAAATCCTTGGAATGTGATGCAAGCCCAACACTTTGCATACTGTTACGAGAGTCAGTCGATAACGTCTCAACAAGCACATAATCTGTACACTAGTCACGACCATGGTTATTACCAGAACCCTAGCCAGCAACCTAACTTTTCTTGGCAACCTAGTGCCAGCCAAACTCTAGGCTCCTTTTTCCCTGGTTATAATCAACAACCCAAATTACCATTTCTGGCAAATCTGCACTTGCCAGACTTGACAAGGTTATTAAATGAGCCCATCTTTCACAATTTGTGTTGGCCTCCCATGCCAACCATGTTTCCTTCAGACATTCCAAAGTTTGAGGCTAAACCTAACGAAGATCCAGGCAATCATGTGACTACCTTCCATTTATGGTGCTCGTCCAACTCTTTGAGAGACGACTCTATTCATTTGCGTTAATTTCAACACACTCTCATAGGGAGTGCTGCGAAATGGTACATTGATCTCGACCACTCAAGATAATATTCCTTCAACGAATTGGTAATGGATTTCTTAAACCATTTCCAATTACCTGTGAGATACGACGCCGACACTGAATTGCCGACCAACTTTGAGCAGACAAAAGTGGACCATATCTTAGATCACATCTGAGAATGGAGACACCATAAGAGTTTGATAAAAGTACCTGTCCCACCAACATTCATACTTGAGTGGTTCCTTAAGTCTTTGGTACCCCATTTATCTAAAGACGTCGCAACCTTGGGGGTATTTAAGAAGAAGAAGAGATAATGAGAGATCAATAGCTAGAGCTAATTTACTCTTAGTCTGGTTTACTTTACGAAGTTTTTCCAGATGCATCGCGGTTGATACTTGACAATACTAGACAGAGATTTGGACCACATGCCGATGGTATTTTTGGTTCAGCACAAACAAAGCCTGTTGATCAACTGTTAAATCAATTGTATCAATTGTCAATACAACAGATAGCGGCCAACCAGACCATTGGTTCGGCTGCTCCCCTACTCAAACATCGAATGTACATAGTGTGAAATTGACAAACCTGAAGGCCATCCAACAACCTAACGGAAAGAAGAAACAACAAAAGAAGGGTAAGGGGGATAAGAAACCTACCAATAATGCTGGTAGAGGCAACTCAAAAAATAAAAAGTCGAAGTATCGATGTAATCTTTGCACAGAAGACCACTCGACTCACCAGTGCTCTTAGCTTGTGGAGGCCCAGAAGTTATTGGCATAGTAGTAGCCTGTCGTGTTAACAAACCCATTTCCACATGGGAAAAATTTAACTCAAGCCTCTTCGAGCATGGAAGGGAGCAGTCAGGGACCCCCTCCATCTTCGAATAATCCTTCATTCATGAATGTGTACATAATGAAAGGTAGTGTTGACATAACAACTAGGACACGCGACTACAAAATGCCAAACACCTCTGAGAAGGGTAAAGAAGCCAGAAACCCATCTCATCCTCTCTAGATTGAGAATATGTTGGGAGAAACAATGACATGTATTCCCAAAGGTGCATTCAAGAAATATTCCCACAACCCAAATGCAAGGGCCACCCAGAACTACTCTATGGTGGAGGATTTATCTCAAACCCCTTGTGCAATGTATACTTTGGAAGTCCTCCAGAGCTTCCCTTCCCATAGAAAGGATCTATTAGCTGCCTTAGGAATGATCATGCTTGATATGACTGACTTAAAACCTTGTCTTCCTTACCACGTGGTGTTTTAGATGTAGTGGCTTACACCACGAAAACTTTTACCCGAAACATTTTCTGCATGGTGGTTTATGAGGGTGCCTCAACATGTGTGATGTCTTTGGCATGTTGGAAGGCCATTGGCCAACCCATTTTGTCTCTTTCACCTACTCTTCTTACCACTTTCGACGGTTTTTTGTTCTGACCACATGGAATCATCCCCTCTTTCCCCATGCAGTTAGGGGGGAAGACCGTGTGCATCAAGGTTGAAGTGGTCGATGCGTCTCTCGACTACAATATCTTGTTAGGAAGGAGTTGGACCTATGCTATGAAAGAAGTGGTCGTGACAGTTTTCCTGGTATTGTTGTTTCCACATGAGGGTCGGATCATGTCCATTGATCAATTATCCTTCTCCTGTCTTGACCCTTCATCGGGGGTATCCACGGTCTCGATGATTGATAACACTCAACTCAACATTGTCAACACAGGGGTTGGTTTGTGCCCACCTTTGATGGGTACTTTCAATTACCTGCCTCTGACCGGTAATGTCCATTACATGTCCGTTGTCCCCGACCAGCCTAGGGATGAAATCTTTCAAATATTTTCGTTTCACATGACTTACTTTAACAATCCATGGACTCTTCCTTCCCCATCAACTATGCTGGAAGGGATAGGGCACCATGGCATGGCCATGCCTTTATCTGCAACAGAATTTGCGTACTCTATAGTCCAGCAAGCTTTCACTGACCTCGAACCGACTCCTGCACAAGAGTTAGATCCGGCTCTCGAGCCTATTTGGGCTCAAGGTTCCCTCACCGATAGTGATTCTTTAGACTTGGCCTTGTCCTCAGACAAGGCAATTATTGAGGCAATTACTAGTTAGGACAAACCCTAGGATGATCTCCATCACAGATCTTATTTTCTCCCAGAGTTAAGAAGAATTGAAGCAACAGAATTCACTCTGACTATGAATGGAGATAGGGCTTGTCTTATCAATCCTTTGGCTACGCACGTTGTTTACGCTGAAGGAAATATGGAAAACATCGCTAAAATGAAACCTATTGATATCTTCAGAATCCCTGGTGTCATGGAGAATATCTTTGTCGGAGCGGACTGCTCCCCCGAGGAGATTCAAATCTACATGGATTTATTTAAAGAATTATGTGACGTGATTGCCTGGTCTTACGAGGAAATTCCAGGCATATATCCAAGAATCGTTGAACTGAAATAATGACATATCCTGATGCCAAGCTAGTCCAACAAAAGCTTCATCCAGTTAATCCCAGGAAAGCAACAACTATTAAGGTTGAAGTATAGAAACTACTCAAAGATGGTTTCATCTACCCCATTCAATTGACTCAATGGGTGTCAGGTCCTGTGCCAGTCAACAAAATCCAGGGTACGATTTGTGTGTGTATAGACTTTCGTGATTTGAACAAAGCCTGTCCAAAGGATAATTTCCCCATGTCGTTTATTGACCATATAGTCGATGAATGCGCAGGTTGCGATGCCTTTTTTTTCATGGATGGTTTTTTGAGATACAATCAGATACAAATCAAACCTGAAGACCAACACAAAACCACTTTCATTTGTCTGTGGGGTACATTCACTTATCGAAAGATGCCTTTTGGTCTGAAAAATGTTGGAGCTACTTTTTAGCGAGCCATGTCTTTTGATTTCCACGATACCAAGAACATAGTCGAGGCTTATATAGATGATTTAGCGTCACAATATCGTAAGAGATCTGATCATCCAACACACCTCTGACTTATCTTTGAGCAATGTTGCTACTACTGGATTCACTTGAATCCAAACAAATGTAGTTTTTGCATAACATTGGTTCATCTGCTTGGTTTCATAGTTTCGACAATAGGGATCATGGTCAATCCTCTAAAGGTTGAGGCGATAGTTCATTTGCCTCCCCCGTGCATAATCCATCAACTTCAGAGTTTACATGGAAAAGTGAACTTTTTATGGCGTTTCATCACAAACTCTATCAAGATCACAAAGGGTTTCATGCATTTACTAAAGAAGGATGCTCCTTTTCATTAAGACGGATCCGCTCAATGCTCTTTCGAAGCATTGAAACATGCCCTCATGTCTGCCCCTCTGCTTCGGCCACCCAATTATAATAAAGATTTCTTATTGTACTTGGCCGGTGCAGATTCAACCATCTATATGGTCTTGGTTTAGTAGGATGATTTTCTCTGAGAATACATGATTTATCACCTAAGCTGAGGCCTGGTTGGACCGCAACTCAATTATTCCCACGTTGAAAAAATTGTGTTGGCATCATTTCATGATGTCCAACGATTCCATCATTACAACTTGTTTCGCAAGACCACCATCATTGCCATTGTGAATCCATTTCAATACATGTTGACATGACGTGTAATCGACAAAAAATCAGCAGATGGATAGTTATCCTCCAGTAATTCGACTTGGATTTTGTTTTGGCAAAATCCAAAAAGTCGTTGGTCTTCGCGGAACATATCTCGGAACTTCTGGTCGAATGAGGTGATGTTATACCCGAGGAGTCACCTATCAAAGGAGACATGGTTTTTATTGTGTCTTCAGACCTCTGGTATGGAGATATACTAGTCTATCTCTAAACTTTGAAGTCCCCCACCTCTACTTCTTGTGATGATCATCGCCATATATGCCATCATACCAAGAACTATCTCATACTCGAGGACACTTTGTATCGTCGAGGTGTAGATTGCGTCCTTCACCAGTGTCTGACTCATGAAGAAGTGGAAATCATGCTTAATGATTTCCACACTGGAGCTTATGGTGGTCATTTGTCTGGGTTGGCAACAGCTCAAAAGATTCTACGAGCTGGTTACTTTTGGCCGACATTAATAATAGATTGTTTTGAATCAATCAAGAAGTGCCACTTGTGTTAGGTATTCTCTCGAAAGATGAGGGCACACCTTGCTCCCATGTTTCCCACCATCACAGTTAGTCCCTTCACCAAGTGGGGGATTGATTATGCTACATGCAACCCCCTTTCAGCAAGGGGGCACAGTTATATCATCGTAGTAGTAGACTACTTTACGAAGTGGGTCAAGGCTATGCCAATGTTTAAAGATGATGGAGAGACAACAACTCTCTTTTTTTTTAACCAGATAATAGCAAGTTTTGGCATCCCAAGAGAGATTGTCACTGACCATGGCAGTCACTTTTAGAATAAAATGATGTCTGAGTTAACGTCAAATCTTGGGTTGAGGAAAGAACATTCATGACCCTACTACCCACAAGCGAATGGTCAGGTGGAAGCTATGAACAAGTCCCTTAAGACTATTTTACAATGAATGATCAATTCAGCCAAGTCAAACTGGCATTTGATGTTGTACACGGTGTTATGGGCCTACCGAATGTTTTTTAAGACTACAACCGGTTTCTCACCTTTTCAACTCGTTTACGGGCTGCAAGAAGTATTTCCTATAGAGTGCCAGATCCTATCTTTAAAGTTGGCAGTACAATTATTGCCAGACACTTCACCACTTGAAGATCATTTATTATATCTCGAGCAGCGTCATGATGCATCCTTGTCTAACGAGGCTCACAAACAAAAATTCAAGTGTTAGTATGATCAGTCCATTCGTCCTCAAATTTTCTCTGAAGGTGACCTTGTCCTATTCTATGACCAAGACAAGAATGCCCTTGGGGCAGGCAAGTTCAAACCCATGTGGTTTGGACCTATCATCATGAAGGAGGTTCTAAAGAAGGGCACTCATTGTCTAGTGGACTTTGAGGGAAATGCATTGACGGAGCCTAGAAATGGGCTCTACCTCAAGAAGTATTACTCGTAGGTGGGTCTCCTTGGGTGAATTCTTGTACATATGTGTAGTTCTTATACACTTTCTTCTTAGTTTTTGTCTTTTGGTTTTATGGACGTGTCATTTTTGATGTCATCTTTCTCACTATGGAAGATGTCAACTGAATCAGAGGTGCTCATTGGGTTTGCGGATGGTGCTAGCCGACACACTCAGAGACTTTCTTCCGCAGCTTGGGTGATTTTCACACCTTAGGGCCAGTTGTTATCTTTGGGAGGTATCTGTTTAGGTGACACCACAAGCAATGGTGCCAAATACAACACAGTCTTAGAGTTGCTTCATGATTCGTTATCACATGGTATCTCTCACCTCTGGGTCTACTTAGACACTCAGCTGGTTGTGTCCCAATTAAATGGGGTTTACAACATTTACGATCCTACTCTACACTGACGGTTCCTTAGGGTACGTCTCTTAGAATGAAGCTTTGATTACATTATGTATATCCATGCTCCTAGGAGATTGAATCAAATCACAGATACTCTAGATAATCATGTGTTAGATTGGCATATTGAACACATGTAAGGAAAATCACACACACTCACATGTAAATACATTTGTAAAATAGATGCAATCCATAAGACGTAAAAATATTTAAATATTCATATATATATCAAAAATATCAGAGTACATGGGTGGGCGCAAGCACCTCAAAAATATGTCCAGTAAGAGTCACAAGGCTTATGCCCTCAAAAATATAAATAAAGTTCTCTTGGCACGTAAGTAGTCCAGCCTAGCTAAGGTCAGGGCTTGTTGGCCCTGCCATAGTGAACAACGACATTCGCCAAACACTGGAAGAGTTGGAGCCAGGTACGTGGCACCCCAACTACATGAGGTTGCATCGATGGTGGGAGATCCTCGATCTCTACCATAGGGACTATATGAGTGAGCGCGGTGAGGTTCCGCTCCACCTATCTCAATACTCTCTCAGCCTCTCCGGTTAGAGGCCACTCTGCTGCTGCTACTAGTCCAGCGACTGCGGTTGGTCCTACCTCTGGTCAAGGATGCCGCCTAGTCCTCGAGAAGTCTATTGGATGCACTGGTCCCACATCTGTACATAATGGATACATAGTTGTCAGATACTCTGGTAAACATAAAAATGATATATATAAAAAGAAATAAAAATTAGATAACTTTGAAAAAAAAACATACTTAGCTCTCCTCTGTCTGCTTCGGGAGGTACAGGCATGTTAGGATCTCTAGAAAATTTGATCCCGACATAGGGGTAGTCCTCTATATCCAAAATTTCCCGAGACCACCAATCAAAAAAATTATTAGCGAAGGCCTCGATGGTCCTCCCTCCTCCCTGTCATGGAAACAATGTCACCCATTTGCATACCGCTGGGAGAGAGGCCTCGTGCCTTCGTATCGTCTCTCGAGGACTAAGACTGGGTACCCTCTCGAAGAAAAATGAACATAAAATAGTCCCAAACCTGAAGTTTCATTGTTCCCGTATCCAACACTATGTTAGTTGTCTCTTCATGCAATCTAGCATGGTTGTGCTCTAGTAAAAAATATGTGAATTTAAGAACTATACTGCACAATTCATGTGTTCCCAAGAGGCCTAATGTAAAGCCACGGATCTAGTGATCCACCCAATGAGAAGAACTATCACTTTCAGTGATAGGTTTTCGATCTTGTGTATATGCACCTGAGAACCTACTTTCTCAGTACCAGCCTCGCAATGGAGTCAAATCAACTCCTCAATATTGTGAGGCCCGGAGGGAAAAGTACACAAGTTGACTGGACCACCTCTCCTCGAGAGACCAGTCATGAAGTAAATGTATTCAATATTTGGAGTCAACGACTACCCCTTGAGCATAAATGCCTCTGCGTCTGGATGCAAGTAATCTATCAAAGCATCCAACAACCTGGGTTGTGCCCTCATAAACGAACACTGGAGGAATTTTAACAACCCACATTGTGATAAAACAACAATAGAAATAGTGTCTTCTGAGACCAAAAAATGAATTTCCTCATGCTCCCTCTCTCTCCAATGAACATACATCCTGCAAAATGACAATGTCATTGGGAGTTAAGTCTTGCCTTTTTATTTTTTCCACTTATTGGAGGGTGTACACGGGTTGTACGCGGGAAAATTATCTTCTACCCACGTGAACATGCAGGATGTGCTTGGACAAATCGCGTACACATAGGGCCAACCTCTTTAAAGATCATTGCCCCCCCCCCAAAAAAAAAAATGCAAAAAAGAAGAATGAAAATGCAGGAAGGGTTAGTTTGTACTTACTTTGTCCAAGCGGAAGTTTGTTTCGTCCACTAAAGCTCCCGGAATCAACTCTTTCGACAGACGGGTGTTTTTGAATTTTGGTCAATTCTCAATTTACAATGGTGATAATGAGATGCCATCTTCTATTTATAGACTTTTTGGCCCCTTTTTGTCATTTTTTGGACCCTTTTTGTCATTTTTTCTAGTTTGAAAATTGTTTAGTATGGTTCTTGAGTTTCTTGGGGGATGTTACGATACATGTTACTTTGGGTATTGGGAAATGTTTTGAGAGTTGGGTCATTTTTAAGGGTCTTTTGGTAAAAAGTCATTTTTTCAACTTTGTGCATGTAAGATAGGATTCCACCTCCACTTGTTGCACCTCATTGTCTTTTTCCCTTTTCCATAGGATCGATCCCACCAAATTGCGACATAGAATCCTCACTTCTACTCTAGAAGTGTCGTAATTTAGTGGTAGATCCTACCTTCACAAATATGCCGTAGGCAGATCCTGGTTTCATTTTGGTGTCCATGCCATCGTTAATGATTATTGGCTCAGGAGTCCTTTTTAGTTGTTCTGGATTACGAGTTTGAGCCTCACTTTCATGATTCATTATCTCTTTTGACCTCACCCTCAGGACTCCCCAAAACAACGGGTCTTCTTTTAAGCCCTTTTCAAACCCTCTAAACATGAAAATATTGATGAGTGATCTTGTTTCCCTTCACGCTCGCCAAACTAAAATTTGAAGGAACGCTTGTTCGGCGGTAGTTTACCCCTTTTTCGATGCAGATGGTAAACTGTACGAACAAAGGTATACTCTAGGAACCTCGTTTCTCTTGAAGAGTATTCTCAGGTATAAAGTTAACCCTTTTTTGGGCCTTAGGGACTAAATTTAAGAAAAAGGAACCCCCACGGAGTCCATAGTTAAGCTCTTTTCAGACTCCCTAAAATTGAAAAGATGGTCGAGTGACCTTGTTTTTTCACACTTGTTAAATTGGTCCAGAAAAAAATCCCTTATGAGTCCATATTTAAGCTCTTTTCAGACTCCTTAAATATGAAAAGATGGCTGAGTGATCTTGTCTTTATCACACTCATTAAAATGATTTTGAATAGACGTCTGTTCGGTGCTAGTTTACGCCGTTTTCGAGCCGACTAGACTACCTTCGAAAAATGTACCCCAATGGAGTTTCCTTTTACGCTTTTTCAGACTCTCTAAAAATTAAAAACTATTGAGCTTACCTTCTTAGGGCTCGTTAAAATTACATAGAAGGACATTATCATTGTGTCTTATTAATCACATTTACATCCCTGCATCTTTGGCCTAATGTCGGCTCCATGTTGCTCTCAACCGAACCATTTGAAGCATGCCTTATACGCAAGCCTTGTAGCACTTTGCCTCTGCATATTGACACCTTGACCCATGGAGGATTTTTCTCGAGTGTCCTTTTCCTGCATATGTCTCCTTGCTCTGAGCATCAGTTTGTTCCTTGTGCTTGGAACTAGTATGTCTGTGACACTCATTCCTCCTTTGTAACATAACATTCTTTTATTATTTTTCAAGCTTTCCAAAATTATTGAAAAAGACAAAAAATATCAAATATACCCCAAAAAGAGGAAGGGAAAAGTATTTTCTTTTTTGTTGACAACACAATGAGTGCCCTTAGACAAAGCACATCCTTTTGTTTGTTCGTCAAGACCTAGGATTCAATATGATCTTAGGAAGTTGTTCTCGCTACATAGATCTATGTCCTCCTCCGTTTGGTTACCCTTCCAAACATATGGAGAGTTCGCATTGCCTTCAGTGCCATGCTTCCCGAGTCTCATCTTTTGTCGTTATTTTTTCCAAGGGAAGTTTTACTAAACTTGAGTCCTCCATTCTGCAGTTTGTCTCTTGTCCTCATGCCTGGCCACCCCAAAAATCCAATCAATTCCTTGCTCAAAATCAATGAAGTTTTTTTCCCAATCACTGAGATCCTCTTTTTTTTTCTCGACAAGCCATCGAAGACCTCTGGGTAGTGAAGTCGTGCACTGATATTACACTCCTACTTGAGTTTTGAAGATTTTGAAGTTGTTGCTCAAGCTCTGAAGACCTCATCTCCAACCATCAGGTGTTATTGGCTTCTTGAAGATGGATACTATACATGTGTATCTTTTGATTTTGAGATGTAGATCTGTTGTGTACTGCTCGTAGCTACACTTTATGGATTTGCAATGTATTTGATTGGCAGCCGTGTTTTTATTTCATCCCGAGCATGGGTATGCCCACCTCGATGAGGAAAATTGTTATTTTGTAGATGGCACCTCTTTAACTCTGGTCCCTGGGCTCACTCGCTTCGTACATTGGTGAATATTTGTAATGTATTTCAGCCATCATATTCTCTTATGACCTGACACATTAGGGGCATCTGTTATAACCCTAAACTACACCAGACATGCATACTTGGCATCATGCCATATTACTTGCTATCTTTGCCAAGCCATCACTGAACAACTCTTTTGAAAACCATTGTTTTGAAGGTGTATGCGCCCTACACCACTACTACCCGCATACACACACTTTCTGCATCACTACAGCTTGCATACGCTCACAGAAAATCACAAAAAATGAAAATTGAAAAGGGATACGGGTTTTCGGGCTGTTACTCAATTAGTTGACCACCCATAGCCAGTCACCCCAACCATTACTATCTCTTTTGGCCTATAAAATAAGGTGTTGCAGCCCCATTCTAGAGAGAAGGACGAGAGCATAGAAACTTTTCCCATTTCAATATTCCCCCTTTGCCCCAATATTTTGCAACCACATAGTGAGTTTGAGCCAGAATTCCTTGTTCCTCCTTTGCAAACCCTTTCCATTTCCCTAGAGAGAACTGAAGAGGAGAAGAATATGTGGAAGCACCTGGTGCATGGTGAAGAGGAGACCGTGATCAAGTTTGAGGAGAAGTGTTGGTCTCATGTTGTAAACGAATTTTGTGATATTAATATAAAGAAGTACTTTTTCTGCCCCACCAAATGACGTCTTAAATCTTTATGATTTGTTTACATTTCTTGAGTATGATGTCTAACCCACTAATCCATATGTAGAATGAATGCTTGTAGTTTCTTGTTTGTCTTTTGGTGAGTGTAGGTTAGCCTTGGGAGGAGACTTGCAGTTGGTAAGCAACAAAGCACAAAGGGATTGAAACCGGACGTGGAGTTTAAGGTATGCCTACCAGATCCCTATACTTTGTCTTTTATGTATGATTGTGGGGTAATGACAGGATAGTTGATAAAAAGTAGGAGACTTCAGACCGTTATCTCTACCTACACTTTAGAACCCTAGTGTAGTCCGTAGAGGGTTTTTCCTGCTATAGAAGATCTCGTGTTGAATCCACAACCCCATGTGCGTCACCACAGTCAGAGATAACAATTGAAGACTTGTCAAAAGCTATCATATTTAGTCAAGGATTACAAAGTAGTAGTAGTCAGAATAGTGGGAGTAGTACACAGAGTCAAAATCTAAGTCCACCAACATCACCGAGACTAGGGAATACACAAACCAACATGGAAGGAAGAGACAATACACTTAGACTTCCTGAATTCAAAGGAGTAGGATCAGAGGATCCAAAACAACATTTTTTTTTCTGCAAAACAGTTTGGGTTGCTAAAAACATACAATATGATGTCGTAAAAATTACGCAATTAACAACAACATTTAGAGGTCATGCACTCATATAGTATATGAAGTTATAGATCATTACGCCTATGGTACAGGCCATGACCTTGGAAAAGAAAAAGAAAGCATTATTAAAGGAGTTCAAAAATCCAAAGTCAGAGTTGCAGTAAATCATTGAACTAAAAAAAATCAAACAGGTAGAAACATAGTCTGTATGGGATTATGATCAGTTCTTTAAGGATGTAATGGGGAGATTGACGTTCCAAATCATGGATCAAAAACATCAAGTGTGGTTTATTTCTTGACTTCTACCATACATTCGGAGGCCCTTGCTTTAGTAGAATATTACGTCACAGTCTGAGGCACTAGAGATTGCAATCAAACTAGAAGCATCACCGATAGGAGATATGGGAGGAATGACATAGGTTCAAACAAAGTTGGTTGCATTAAAAATTGAGTTGGCCGAGCTCACCAAGGAAGGAAAAAGCGATAACATTTTTGGTGTATGAAGTTCCAAATGAAAGGTCATCACAAGGACAATTTCCCAACATTTGTGCAGTATTTGGCAGCTAAAGTGCCAAATCCACTACCTAGAGAAGAATACTGTGAGATTTGTAAGAAATGGGGCCATCATCCCATCGAGTGTCCATTAATCCAGAAATATTAGAGTACCCCAAATAATTTGTTTTACAATTTTTGCAAGTCGGTAGGGCATGAAGAGAAATACTCTCACGCATTTGACTTACTAAGAGAATGCAAATCGGATATATACAAGATCCAGGAAGAGAATATCGACACAGATGGGAATAGTGTGCAATATAATGGTGAATGAGGTTTTAATCAGGGGAATAGAGAAAATTTTGGTTGAGGATAAGGTAGAGGGAATTTTGGTAGAGGAGGACGAGGCCCGATTATCTTCTATAATTGTAATCAACCTAGAAACTTGGCCCAAGATTGCCAGAACCTGTGTACCCCATGTACATATTGCAGAGAACTGGATTTGCTAGGGACCTAACCTACCTAACCCCTCAAGTGGGTAGAATAATATATTTCCATGTAATAAAGGTCAATATTAATAAGGCCTAGCAATAAGGAGCAATAATTCAAATGTAAGAAGACCTAATAGAAGCTTCCACTTCTAGAAGGTTCTTCCTCTAGATTGTTCTTTTGGATAGATAGATTTAGTATAAATAAGAATAGAGGGAATGTGAAGTTTTGTCTTGGATATTATTGTAATAAAGCTTTTCTCTGCTGGAGGTTTCCCCCTCGAAGAGGCAAGTGATCATTTCTCTCAATAATCAAAGTGCTCTCTCTGGTGTTATTCTGGTATATTATTTTGGTATCGTTCTGTTATATCATTGTTTCTCTGCAATTTATAGCTAATTATTTATGTTATGCATACTGATTTATAGCTGGAATACTACAAGTGGTATCAGAGCACCTTCCTTGGAATAAAATTTTGGGTTAAATTTTTCAGGGTACAAACATACTCCGACGTCGTTAAGATACAGAGATCTATCGTTATGCGCATAAACCCACAATTGGGGATTCATACATGTAGGAAATATAAGTGGTACTTAAGCGCATATTTTTTGGCCACCCTTGTAACCCCTGTTGGTACCCCTTCGAGTGGTAGTGAATTAGACAACACTTGTATACAGATTGACCTAGATCTTCTAAAGCCCTCCATAGATAAATCGATCGGCCGCCTGATTGCTATAGTGCCACTGAGAACAACACTGGAGAAGATACTCTCTAGTACCTGGGTAGTTGGGTAGTATGACTAAGGGCACGGTCTAGCCTCCTTAGTTGGTGCCCTGAGATATTGGGCCAAGTACTACTATTGGACCCCACACGTATATCAAAGAGCTATAACACAAGGAAAACCCTTTTCTGTAGAACCCTTGAATACCCTAAACATTGGAAAGGAAACATAAATAGAACCAACATGATCTATTTCCATGTTATAGTGTCTTCTGCATTCTAGTTGAAAAATTACTACACATTTCTTCCTATTAATCATTTGGGCATTTTTTCACTGTGGTATTCTTCAGGCTAGAGTATAACTCCACGGGAGTAAAAACAAAAAAGATGAGTATAGTGGTCTCGTCGGCACACGTATTTGGGACCTATTCCATTGGATTCCCCTTTTCCCCCTGATCTTAGTCATATCCTTCATTTTTAATCCTTTTTGTTTCACTAGACCCGACCCCTTCCCAGTTTCCCTATTTTGCCACCTATTCCATTATATTTCCCTTCAAGCACTGATCGTCGTGGTACCTATCACTTCTAAGTCATTTTTTTTTGGTCCTACCCATCCATTATTTTTCCTTACCTTCACTTCCCCTCTCCAAATGGCCACCACTCGCAACCAATAACTCCAAACTTCCATCAATAAAGCCCATGTCTCTATCGAACATATCACATTTTAGATGGATTCTACCCATTCCCGCATTGAAAAATTAGAGCACCAATTTAACATGTAAGCCAACCTCACAACCTAATTGAAATCCCTATGGATCCTTCCTCATCAGACCAACCCGATGTTGCTGATTCCTCTCAGTCTCTGCATTTTCACTCCAACTCCTTTCATCATGAACCTTGTCTTCCCCATGTAGAGGTCAATAAATTTGATGGCTTTGATCCTACAGGTTGGGTCACTCAAATGGAGCATTATTTTTCTATGCATGGTATTACTGACGAGTTGGCCAAACTTCGCTATGTTGTCCTCTATCTAGATCTTGAACGTTAGCAATGGTGGAAATGGTGAATTATTTTACGTCAGGGGTATATTGCCTAGACCCAGTTTGTTGTTGAGAGCTATGCTCGCTTTGATACTGATACCCACTATCACGGTCGTTTGACCAAGTTGAAATAGTCAGGAACAATACAAGACTTCATCACTTATTTTTATCATTTGGCCTTTCGAATAGAGGGCATGTCAAATGTGTTCTTTTGTGAATGCTTTATTAGTGGTCTCAAGGATGAAATTTGATATGAGGTTCTCATGGCCCACCCTCCAACTTGTTTGGAAGATACTCAATATGCTAAAGAGGCCCAACAAGTTTTTTTTCCTAGAACAAAAAACCCCCTTTTTTTCCTCACCTCGACCCACTAATCCTAACCCCCCTGTCACTCCCCTCAAGTCTAGAAACTAACTAGGGATGAAGGGTTGATCTCCAACTAAAGGGTCTTTTTTATAATTGTGATGAAAAATATTTTCTGGGGAACAAGTGTAAGGAACAAAAACTATTTATGGCCATTTCTAAAGATGTTCCTAAAGAGGATGTGACAGTTCCCCTTGTTGAAGAATCCCCCTTCATGATGCCACCCAGGAGCCTACTGACCCACCTGTAGTTGACCCAATTATTTCCTTACATGCCCTCACTGGCTTCTTGGCCCCACAAATGCTCAATATCATTGGCTACATTAATCACATGAAGGTCATCATCCTTGTTGACAATGGTAGCAACCACAATTTTATTCATCGTCGCATTGCCCAGGAAACCAATTGCTATATTCATGTTGTCAATAATTTTCAAATCATGATAGCCAATGGTGGGTCCATGAAATGTGGTGGGCATTGTGAAAATGTTCATCTTCAAATTGGACATTACCAAATGAAATCTCATATGTTTTCCATTGACATGGGAGGTTGTGACATTGTGCTAGGTGTTGAATGGTTATGCACTTTGGGTCCCATTCTTATGGATTTACGGAATTAACCATGTAATTCCAATAGGAAGGACAAAGGAATCAATTCCAAGGTCTCACAGTTGGTTCTCCTGAGATCATTAGTTCCCATCACATGGAAAATATCCTCAAGAAAGGCCACTCTAGTATCATTGCTCAACTCCATTCTATTCAAGTTGTTGAGACACCCTTTGTGCATCTTGACCTCCAAGCTATCCTTTCCACACATCAAGCTATTTTTTACACCCCTTAGGGACTTCCTCATTCTCGTGGTGTTCATGATCATTCCATTCCCCTTGTTCTTGATATTCTTCCTCCCAATGTTCGTCCTTATCGTCACCTCATTTCCCAAAATAATGAAATTGAGAAAATAGTGCAGGAATTGCTCCAAGCGGGTGTTATCTTCCCTAGTTCCATCCCTTATTCTACCCCTGTGGTCATGGTACTTAAGAAAGAACGTACTTGGCACATGTGTCCTAAATTTCGTGCCCTCAATAAGCTCACCATCAAGGACAAGTTCCCCATTCCTGTAATTGATGATCTCTTGGATGAGCTGAGTGGTGCTCAATACTTCACTAAACTTGATCTGTGTTCTGGATACCACCAGATACATATGCAAGAATCTAACATACCCAAGACCGCCTTTCGAATTCACGAGGGTCGCTATGATTTTTTGGTCATGCCCTTTGGCCTATGTAATGCAACTTCCACCTTCCAAAGACTCATGAATCATGTCTTCCATCCTTTTCTCCATCATTTTTTCTTAGTTTTCTTTGATGATATTCTCATCTATAGTAAAACTTGGAAATCTTATCTTTCCCATGTGGATCAAATTCTCCATCTACTCTCACATCACCAAATTTTCCTCAAACTCTCTAAATGTTCCTTTGGAGCCTCAAAAGTAGAGTACTTGGGTCATATTGTTGGAAAGGTTGGTGTCCGGGTGGATCCTAAAAAGATTGAAGCAATGTAGGATTGGACTCGACCCAAGACTATCAAAAGATTGCATGGTTTTTTGGGTTTAACCAGCTATTATCACAAGTTTGTTCAGAATTATGGGAAGATTGCGGCCCCTCTCACTGCTCTCCTTAAAAATAATTATTTCACTTGGAATTTCACAGCAGATAAGGATTTTCAAGATGTGAAGGCAGCTATGTGTACTACTCTGGTCTTGGCCCTTCTTTATTTCACAAAAACCTTCATCCTCGAATGTGATGCCTCAGGAAGAGGAATTGGAGATGTCCTTATGCAAGAAGGTAGACCTTTGGCCTTTACTAGAAAACAATTGTCCAAACACCATTTGAGCCAATCAACCTATGAAAAGGAAATGTTGGTTATTCTTCATGCAGTGGATCTCTGGCACCCTTATCTCCTGGGGGAATGCTTCCAAATTAAGACAGATCATCAAATCCTCAAGTATTTTTTGGAGCAACGACCTTCCTCCCCAGAGAAAAAAAAATGGGTAACTAAGATCTTTGGTTATTATTATGAGATCATTTACAAGAAAGTCAAATAAAACGTGGTTGCCAACACTCTTTCTCAAAAATATGAAGATGAAGGGTCCCTTTTTTCCCTCTCCTTCATTGTACCATATTGTATCCAAGATGTGCACCAAGAATGACTACATGATCCTAAAATATCACATATGATCCAACAATTGAAATCCAACTCTCCAGTTTCCCCAGGGTACTCTTGGCACAACGATGAACTTCGCTACAAAGGACGTTTGTATTTAAGTAAAGAGTCACAACTTAAATCCACGGTGCTTTCTAAGCTTCATGCTACTCCCACAATTGGGAATTCAAGGTTTACCAAAGCCTATGACTGAGTCAAACATTATTTTTCCTAGGATGGTATGAAAAAGGATGTTCGCACTTTTGTAGCATACTATGATGTTTGTCAATGCAACATAGGAGAAACCATCAAACCTCCTGGCACACTCTAACCGCTTCCGATTCCACCCACTATTTGGAGGGAAATCTCTATGGATTTTATTGTGGTATTTCCTAAATCAAGAAATAAGTCCATCATCATGGTGGTTGTGTATCGTCTTTCCAAGTATTCTCATGTTTGTTCTCTTCAACACCCATTTACCTCATAAATTGTGGCTCATCGTTTCATGGATCATATCTTCAAGCTTCATGGACTGCCTCATTCTATTGTTTCTGATCGAGATCCAACTTTCACTTGCAATTTTTGGCAAGAACTGTTTAGACTCCAAGGCACCCAATTGCATCTGAACACCGCCTATCATCCACAAACTAATGGTTAAACTGAAGTCGTCAATAAGTGTTTGGAGACTTATTTAAGGTGTTTTTCCTCTGAAAGGAAAAATCAATGGGCTCAATGGTTATCATTAGTTGAATGGTGGTACAACACTTCTTACCATACAACTACTCGCATGACTCCTTTGAAGGAGTATATGGCCAAAAGCCACCTTCATTTATCTTCTACATGTCAGGTGTATCGAAGGTCTAGGCGGTTGACCAAACACTTACAGTTCGTGAGGATATTCTCTATACTCTCAAAGAGAATTTGGTCATGGCTCAGAATTGCATGAGGAAACAAGTCGATCAAGGTCACTCAGAATGGTAATTTTCTGAAGGAGACTAGGTATTTCTTCGACTGCAACCTTATAAGAAAAATTCACTCAAGGCTGAACATTGTCGAAAACTCGCACCCAAATTTTATGGTCCTTATATAGTTCTCAAGCGTGTTGGGCAGGTGGTCTATCAGTTAGCTTTACCCAATCATTCTAATCTCTGTAATTTTTTTTGTGTCTCTTCATTAAAGAAGGTCATTGAAACTAAGTTCCAAACTAAAACCAACCTTACCAAGTTGGATGAATAAGGATCCAATAGGTTGCATCCACAAGTATTTTTGGACCAGCGAGAGCATCATCTTAATCAACATATCATCAAGGAAGTGTTAGTTCAGTTTAAATATACAACTCCAACATATCCCACCTGGGAGCTTGCTAACATTCAACAACAATTTTCTCATCTCAAGCCTTGAGGAAAAGGATGATTGTAAGGGGGAGGGTGTTAGAATATAGAATATGGTGTGCTCATTTTACCATTGGCGATACTCTCGTCACCCAACCATAGGCTGAAGCCACCCTCTGAGCACCTTAACCTTGACTGATAATTCCTTCAGAGGCAAACCCTAGGCTAGATAGCCAAACAAAGGGTAGCGCACCTTTCCCCAAGGATAGTGCATCACAAAAAGATGATCAGATAGTCCAAACCCTAGCCAAGAGATATTCAAGCCAACATTGAAAACTTGTTGTTGTTGCAGCTGCAATTGCAACTCTCCTCCACACGTGCACACCAAACTGGGAACTGTAGTGCACACCAAACTGGGAACTACAATTCTGAGATGCTATAAAATGAGAACTGGCACCATGTATTTATACTGGTTCTACCAGATTTGCTGGGGCTGACTTCTCCTTCTGGATATGTGTCTGTTCAGTATATTATTATTATTTCTGTCTGACTTCTTCTCTTGGAGGCTAATAACCTAATATAAATTATCTTCTTGAGCCGACAAGACTTCTAGGGTTATTATCCAACTCATTAGGGTTTTCTCTTGCTTTCTAGAGTCTTCTATTCTCGTCAGGTTCACACGTGGAGGTAAATACCTCCCACAACTACCATAATATTAACACTCCCCCCTAGCTAGGGAGGTATTACAGGTAATGGTCTTGAGCAAAAAAATATACCATTTACCCGGTAGCATCAATATAGTCGTCTAGACTATCTCATGACTAGATCATGAGCATCACCATCACCATCAGCTGCACCATCTCTCGAAACCATACTTCATCTGAGTAATTAGACATGATGTTGGATAAGTCACTCACACCATAGAGTGATATAGGAGCCACTCTTATAATCTAGAGGAGTAAATGCTGTGAACCAATTTCCTGTCTGGAAAATCTTTGTTCATCATTTATCTGGATAGTGATTATTTCCAATAAGCTCTTGATAGTCTCCAAGGCAGTTAGAAAAAAAATAGAACACAATTGTGTCTATACATAGTAGTACATAACTACAATCCAGTGGTTCACTACCACACCAAGTAACACACAAGTACTTGATCAACAACGTATGGTTGCGAATAGTGGAACATATCCACCACAGTAGTCCTCATCTACTGTCATACAATCTTCATAACAAACATCTGATGGCAACCTGCATAGAAACAATGTTATGATATATACTGAATTATTTGGGCCAATCTTTCACTCACATCTGTGAGCTCTGAAAGAATATATGCCTCACGAATGGTGGAACATATCCACTATAGTAGTCTATATCTATTGACTTCATAACAAACATCTGATAGCAACCTGCACATAAAATATTGTTAAAAATAAACTAAATCATCTGGGCCAATATTTCACTCACGTTTGTGAGATTTGAAAGAATATCTGCCCTCATCAGCAATGGGATATCTTCCCTATTCTTCTCAAATAGGAAGAAGGATTGTTTCTGATTTCTGAGCATGGACCATTCGTCACCCTGAGCCATTCTTCCTACACTAATTAAAGTGCACCCTGGACATAATGTATAAACCCTAAGGAAAGTCTGAGTCTGGACCATTCCTCACCCTGGGCCATTCCTCCTACACTAAGAAAAGTGCACCCTGGAGAGAATGTATAAACCCTAAGGAATTTATGTCCTGGTCCATTCCCCACCCTGGGCCATTCCTCCTACACTAATCAAAGTGCGCCCTGGAGAGAATGCATAAACCCTAAGGAATGACTATCCAGACCATTTCCTCTGTTAACCACAAGAGGAAAAGATTGTCCTTCATCAACCTCCAAAATGGACCATTCCTCATGTTAACCACAATGAGAAATCGTTGTTCGGCGAGGTAGGCCAGTCTTCTTGAGTAACCCTCAAGAAGAGAGACTTCCCTAGACCACTCCCCATGTTAACCAAAATGGGTAGTCATTGTCTATGATACATCATCAATCAAACTACTTCCCATGTTAACCACAATGGAAAGTCACCGTCCGTTAGAAATATCAATCCACTTTCCGAACAGGAAAGCATTTGTCCAAGATGGACTATTTTTCAAATTTAAGGATGAATGTATTCAATAATGTTTTCAGTGCTCCCTCCTAACTTGGAGAGTAATTTCTTCCTTATTCAATAATAAGGAAGTTGTTTCCACGAGCTCCATCTTGAGTACGCAAACTTTTTCATCTTGGATAGAATCTTTATCAGAATGTCTGCTTATCTGCTCATCTATGGAGATATGTATTGGAGAATCATTTTCTCCTTTCTGGACTTCATCATGGATAATGTAATGCTCGATTTAAAATGTACTTTAGTCTGGAACACTGTGAAGGATTCATGTAGATCTGAACAATAGAGTATATTATAGTTGGAAAAACTGGAACATATCTATGTGGCACTTCTTTTGTCATCATGAGATCTGATCTACTGAGTAGTCATCTTGATGTTATAGGAAATCTTCACCACGCTTCTACTGTGCACTGGAGGTTCTTCACCAAGTTATCTTCTTCTTATATACATAAAGAAGTCTCTTTATGGTATGCCTCAAAATCTTGAGATTGCTTTTCATCTGCTCTTTATTCACTTTCTCTGGAGAACCTTCTTTGCATTCTTCTGATGTAGGAATCCAACTCATGGATGTTGCAGATGATATAATGACTCATGTAGTGATATGTCTGGTGTACTGGAACAATTAATCATCATAGTCTTCTCCCTCCATCTAGGATAACCTCTGGTTCTAGATCTCACAATGATTTTATTCATAAGTCTTCTATACACTGTTCTTCATCACGACTTCAAGTTCTTCTGCTTGATTGCTTTTATTAAGTTCATATCAGGCTGGTAATATTTTGATTCTTAATATTATGACTGGTTGTTCTGTCTTTTCTTTCTTTCTTGGAATATTCATGTTTTTCTTTAGTTCTCGGGTCCATGGATTTTCTTGTAGATTCCATGCCCTAGAGATTCCATTTCTTCCTTTCATCATAGGATCACGAATCTCGATGGACAACTAGGAATATTTTAAGGTTTCTCTTCGAAGAAGTCTTCTTCTGCGGTTGAACTGAACACGTATTGTCTTTTCATGGCTACTACCATGGATATATATATATATATATATTTCATCATCTTCAATGGATCATAGGATTAGCTCCCTCCTAACCCTTGCTTCATGTAAGAGTGCATATAATCGACTCCCTCCGTCTGATAGAGTCCATACTTCCATCTACATCCTTATTGTCTTCTGCAATATATAATTGGCTTTCCTGTCTAACAGAGTCTACGCTTCCATCTTGTTGTCTTCTACAAAACATAATAAGTCTTTTTCCATTTTCCTCTTGATTGCTGAATTCTTTCTGTCTTTGCTTCTACTAAGTTTCTTCATCATTGATTCGACTTATCTTGCAATAGCTTCCACATGAGTTGTATTTCATTCTTTCATGTGTATTATCTAATGATAACTCTTTTTATATTGTTTGTTCTTCCATAGGTATAGTTATTATTGGAACACATTATCTTCCAAGAGATATATATACAAGATATGTATAGAGACGATGCAAACAAGGTATGTACAGAGATGATGCAAACAAGAAATAAGAAGAGTGTTGTTCCTTTTAGAAGAAGAAGTCTCTTCCATCCTGCTTAGTCTTCTTTGTAGGTTCCTTTTCTTCAGAAATTGATGCTTCATGTTTCTCTTTCCTTTTCTTTAGCTCGGGACATTGATTCTTGTAGTGACCGTACCTTTGACAGTTGAAGCATTGTACTTTTGAAATGTCTTTCTCTTGATTTGGCTTCCTCCTTGAACCAAACTTCCTTTTGTTTCTAAAGTTCTTGAATCTTGTTGTGAAGGCTTGATCATCGTACTTCTTTTGGGGTTTCTCTTTTGCATTGATCCTTGATTCTTCTTGAGCATAGCAAGTC
Organism: Picea engelmannii; assembly: GCA_009831015.1. Taxonomy (NCBI): domain Eukaryota; kingdom Viridiplantae; phylum Streptophyta; class Pinopsida; order Pinales; family Pinaceae; genus Picea; species Picea engelmannii. Next base: position 687,884 of record ML777452.1, on the reverse strand, counting down.
TAAAGTTCTTCAAATGTTGGGTACTCCTTTCTTGTGTTCATGCTTGCGGAAAATGCATCCCATGTCTTGGGAAGACCATTGAGTACTATGTTCACCAATTCCTTCTTTGAAGTGATCTCTTCAATAGCTTGTAGTTGGTATCTTAACTGGGAGATCCTTACAAAGTATGATGTTATGCTGTCATCCTCATTCATCTTCATGTCACGGAGCTCATTCTTTAGACTCATAACTTGTCCAATGTTTCTGACTGAGAAGAGATTTGTTCGGGCTTTGTACATCTTCTTTGATGAGTCAAGATGGGAGATGTAGGGTATCAAGTGGTATTTTATGGAATCCACTATGATACTCATGGCATTGATGTCAACATATTTGAACTTCTCCATAGCTACAACGCTCTGTGGTTCCTTCTCTTCTCCTTCTTCAAACTCTGGCTTCACGATCTTTCCTTTCACAATATCCAGCACTTTATTCTTAGCAAGGATGAAGTCAATCATTGTCTTCCATGCTCTAAAGTTAGAGGCTCCATATAACTTTTTCTCAGACTTCATAGAGTTCGTCATGGCTTGCTTGACTTGGTCAAACCTTGGATTTGCCCAGAAATTCAAACTTCACGTCTTGGCTTTCTGAGAGTACCAGGAGATGCGATGGGCTAGGGTGCACTGATCTATCTAGAGATTAGGTCAATCCATTCACTTAAGGTGCCTCAACAATAGTATTAGGGTTTCTGCAACTGCTCCTGCTAGTAACCCTAGCGATAGTGTCTTGGGAGATGCTTCTACTAGTATCCCTAGCAGTAGTTCCTCAACGAGCTCAATATCCTAGTGGCTATGTTTCCTTCCAGTGTTTATACTAAATGAAGGAGGTGTGGGCCCATAACCTATTAGAATATAGAAGATGGTGTGCTCGTTTTACCATTGACAATACCCTCGTCACCCAACCATAGGCCGAAGCCACCCTCTGAGCACCTTAACCTTGACTGAGAATTCCTCTGGAAGCAAACCCTAGGCTAGATAGCCAAACAAAGGGTAGCTCACCTTTCCCCAAGGATAGAACATCACAAAAAGATGATCATATAGTCCAAACCCTAGCCAAGAGATATTCAAGCCAATACTGAAAACTTGTTGCTACTGTAGCTGCACCTGTAGCTTTCCTCCACACGTGCGCACCAAACTGGGAACTGCAATTCTGAGATGCTGTCAAATGAGAATCGGCGCCCTGTATTTATACTAGTTCTGCTAGATTTGGTGGGGCCGACTTCTCCTTCTGGATATGTGTCTATTCAGTATATTATTATTATTTCTGGCTGAATTCTTCTTTTGGAGGCTAATAACCTAATATAAATTATCTTCTTGAGCTGACAAGACTTCTAGGGTTATTAGCCAACTCATTAGGGTTTTCTCTTGCTTTTCGGAGTTTTCTATTCTCATCAGGTTCACACATGGAGGTAAATACCTCCCGCAGCTACCATAATATTAATAGAGGGCATGTTATGGACCTAACCTACCTAACCCCTCAAGTGGGTAGAATAATATATTTTCATGTAATAAAGATCAATATTAATAAGGCCTAGAAATAAGGAGGAATAAGTCAAATGTAAGAAGACCTAATAGAAGCTTCCACTTCTAGAAGGATCTTCCTCTAGATTGTTCTTTTGGATAGATAGATTTAGTATAAATAGGAATAGAGGGTATCATAAGTTTTGTCTTGGATATTATTGTAATAGAGCTATGATCTTCTAGAGGTTTCCCCCTCGAAGAGGAAAGTGAACATTTCTCTCAGTAATCAAAGTGCTCTCTTTGGTGTTATTATAGTATTATTATGGTATTATTGTGGTATTTTTCTATTATATCATTTTTTCTCTGCAATTTCTAGCTAATTATTTCTATTATGCATATTGATTTATATATGGAATACTACAGGATCATGCAACAGAGGACCATCCCCAACTAGTTGTAAAATGGTAGGCTAGAGGAAACCCAAACCAGAATCAACATCAAAACCAGAATGTGAAGATGATATCAGTCGAAATATGTAGTGAAGGACCAAAAATCACATTTTTTACTCGTGGAGGAGCCCGAACAGGCATAGATATGACAACATAAGGAAACCAAACAGAGAAATGAGTAAGAAATTTAGCGGGTCCTATGCCAACATTCAACCCACAAAAAGAAAAAGAGACATATCAGAGTGCACATAAGGAAATGCGTGAACCACATGGGGAAGCATCCATATCATCGCTACCTCATCTAGAAGACCCAACAGTACCTAAAAAGTCAAGTGCACAAATACGTACACTAACCAAATTCTTAAAGAGTTGTGTAGAAATGATGAAGGATAGAATTGTGCTCAGTATATTATATAACATGATTGATCACTACATAAAAGGAATGGACACCCATGTCACACAACGAATGGTAAATAAGGTACTGCATAGGAAGAGAAGCAACAAGGAATTCAAGTTTAATGCCCACATTATGGAATACGATGTGGATATTGTTATTCTAGACTTAGGATCTAATGTGAATGTACTACCTAAGAAGACATGGGAAATGATGGGAGAACCTAAACTAATATGGTCCCCTATTAAGTTAAGGCTCGTGAATCAACATAAGATAGTCCCAATTGGGAGACTAACGAGACTACCTGTGAACATGAATGGGGTATGCAACATAACAAAATTTGAAGTTATTGAGATAGTAGATGATAGTCAACTATATCCACATTTATTGGCATTGAAACATGCGAATTATAATCGGGAAAGTATTAACTTGAAAATAAGGGAGATGATATTTGAGGTTGGGGATCTAAATGTTACTACACCTTTGTACCCATTAGAAGGGAAGAGATTCCTAGAGTCAATAAGAGAAAATGACATGGACAATTTATATAATTTGATTGTATGGATGGAGGATTATGTCGACCCAACAACAGATGGCACACTCAGTTGGAGAAGTATCAAATCATGCGCATCATATTCAAAAGTTGGTCTAGATAATTGGCAGTTGAGGATGCATGAACTATCAACTAGAATATGTGCGCGTATAAACCGATCCTTGCGTTGGATTGGCATAGAAATTTATGACCCACTCAAGTACGATGGAATAAATAATAACAATATGTTTATAAAATAATTTGAGTTACAGGTACGTAAACAACATATTCTTTTAGCACTAAATGTCATCTTAAAAGAAACTCCAGCTAGATGGTGGGCCATGCAGAGAAAGGGTATTAAGGTCTAGGCATAGTGTAGTAGAATTGTGCAGATACACTTTGGGCCAAAGGAAGCAGAAGGTGCGTAGAAATACATAGGAGAGGGAGATCCGATGAGTCACATAAACAGATGTAGAGATTTATGGTGCTCAGAATTAGAGATAGAGTGGCCACACTGATTCATACACACATTATATACAATCCCGAGGAATTGGTATTTAGAATTGGATATGCATAGGGAGATAGAAGAATGAAAAGGATTGGTATAGAGATTCAAAAAAACTTTCTCATTTGAAAATGAATCCCCCTCCATAGATGCAACACTATAGGCCATTCGAAAAAATATCTTCTCGAAGGTAGAATCGATGGAAGAATAACCCTTAGGTAGTGTGCACAAAGCCAAATTAACAGTCCATAAGGTATTGGAATGATATAATGTTACAGAAGAGGAATATGCGGATGAATATCCTAGGAATGTGTAGGTACCATAAATAGAAAGAACATGTGTAGTATAAGGGCCAAAGCTAGTATCTGTCACTTACACACAACCTACAAAGACAAAAAAAATCAACATTGGGACAATGGAGAATCCTAGGTTTGCACATATATGAGACTATTGGAATGATGAGACAATTGAGAAGGTGGCAGAAATATTACAGGAATATCAAGAATTATTTCCAACTACATTCTCCAAGATGAAAGGGATCACAAGAGATTTAGGAGAGATGAATATTCCACTAAAACCTGGAGCCAATACAATACGACAAAGACCCTACAGATTGAATCTGAGATACAAGGAAAAGGTGAAGGATAAAATAGACAACATGCTAGATGCATAAACTATTGAACCACTAGAAGAGTCAGAATGGATTAGCCCAATGGTGGTGTAGGATAAGAATACTGGAGGAATTCAGATCTACATGGATCTAAGGAATCCAAATGATGCATTCTTACATGACGCATCCCAACACCATTCACATATGAGGTACTGGAGAACATAGGAGGTCAATAAATGTATTTTTTTACTGATGGATTCTATGGGTACCATTAGATAAAAATTGCATAGGAGGATAAACACAAAACCACATTTGTGATAGAATGGGGAAGTTATCAGTACACGGTGATGCCATTTGGATTGAAGAATGCCCCTGCAGTATTTTCTAGAGTGGTAGTGGCAACATTCAAGGAGTTCATCCATAAACTTTTGGAAGTTTATTTAAATGATTGCACGGTGTTCAGTTTACTACAGGACCATATAGAATTAATTCATCTTATGTTAGTGTAACATCCTTGTTTCCCCCATATTGTAATTAATCATAAAATTGGATTACCATGCTAAGGCATATGGACGATGTAAATATATTATTGTTAAATTTTCCATAACTGACTGATGGGGGGTGAATCCTTGAAGTACGAGCCATGATATCTCTAGGGGAAGGAAATCATTTAATGAAGAAAGGACCAGTGGTTGAATCATCAGCCACCCCCATGAATGGAAGAATGGTCTAGCTGCATAATGTTAGCCCGAAGTACGATAGAGACTTGCAGACCCAAGCTTCCTTCTAACATAAGAAACATGACATGTCGGAAACCTTCCAAAGGACGGAAGGTAAGATACATATAGACACACAAAAAGAGGAGAGACACCATACGAGAGCGCAAAATAGAAAAGGGGATGCGGGAAGCAAAAGGAAATGTAGAGAACATGACCTAAAGGATCGAACATGAACTTGATGCTGGGAAAGCATCTAATAAACCTCGCAGGGTTGTTGTGACAGAGAGAGTTTTCTGTGAGAGATGGCATAAATTCCCTAGTGATATCATGGCTTGGCACAGGGGTGGATAAAGTGATAAGAATGAATGCCTCTGAGCCTATGGTTGGGTGGAAAGGCACAGACCTACAGTCAGTTAGTTGGATTCAACTTGTAATAGATAAGTATTCTCATACCCTATGAAATTGAGTTGTAATTGTGTAATAAAATTAGATATACTGTGAATGACCCAGGGATGGATATGTTTGCTTAATGATTTATATTGTATCCCTTTATGTGTCTGCTTGATGGTGTAATTAGGAAAGTAATAAATTATATGAATTGGACATGTTTTGTATTCATAAATTCTTGCGCCCTGTGGTGGCTTAAACTAGATCCACGAACAATGAGTTCGTCAATCTTGGGCAAAGTTTCACATACACATGTCAACACTCCTAGTTTTTCAGAGTCCCTTGGAGGAGGGAGTTTGTTAAATCTTAGGAGAGATAGTGAACGTATGCATTGGCTCTCTGCGAGGCAGGCAGAGACCGAGAACCACTTAAGTTCTAGAGTTGAGGAATGAACGTAAGGGGTGCACAAAAGGATTATTCCAAGCGTCAATTTCAAGAGAAAGAGTGCAAATCTCTTAATACTTTCAGAGATAACAAATCTATGGAAGAATAGTGAGGTTGAAGTATCAAAAAAGGTGGGGTTCCCTTGTTTGGAAGACGAACAGACCAAATCTGTTCGGAAGAAGCCATGGTCTATTATGACCATTGGGCACAGGAAAGAGTGTGGGAGTTAAACCTGGAGTCATTTGGACTTCGCAAGTTCGAAGAACTGAGCGATTTCTTCATAAGGGAGGTAAAATCCCCGAAGTTACAAAGTCCCAAAGTTAACCCTAAGACTTAGATCTTATGATGCCCGGGAACCATCCTGACCACTAAATTTGGGAGGCAGATGATAGTCAAGTTACTAGAGATACCCATGACATAAGAACATGATAGAGGACATGTTAGTTCATGGCCTCGATCAACCTACATCATTGATATCATCGGGAATGGAAGATAAACGACTAGGATTAGACTAGAGTCGAGCAAGCACTCCCTTTATGGCGGAGGTTGAACCCCACAATTTTTTTAAACCTTCGATCATCATTGACCTTTGATATGATTTTGACGATATACCTAAAACACAAGGAGTGTGTGGGAAGGAGAAATATTCAAGGGGAATCAATATCAAAGAAGATATCACGTTCAAGCGTGCAGACAAATTCCAACGGACAGAATCGTAGGAGGAGCAAAGCTCGAGGCCTTTGAACACAGAGAAAATATTCTAAGTCAGAAGATATTAGAATCTCAAGAGGAAGAGCGACAGTGGTCATTGGATCACAACGCAGAGGACCAGTATCCATCTGATCGGAGAAAGATTCCCAAGCCTTAGTGATTTTCACACAAAGGAGAGTGGACTTACCAAAGTCCCAAAGTAGTTTGGGACCGTCCATCGTCAAGGAGAACAAAGTAAATATCAATCGTCAGATCTAGAGGACAGGTGGCATAAACCTGTAGACTTCGGGTAAAGACCTGAAGCAAACGTCAACCATCAGATCATCTTAAGTAAACATCAGCCATTGGAACCATAGGACAGGAGGCGTAAGTCTGTGGACTCTAGATAAAGACCCAAAGTAGATGCAGTTCATCGGCCAGCAAGAGATACATGTCGATAGATCGAAGACTTAGAGGAAAACTACTTCAAAGGTTTCCAAGTGAGACATGTGACAAAATCCTAAAGCCCCAAAGGTCGAAGAAGATCACAATCATCTATAAATCCATAAATCCATTTAGTGTGGGTCAAATCACTCCAAGATAAACGAGTGCATAGGATTATGAAACTCCTAAAGCCCAAAGAGCCGAAGAGCCGAAGAGAATCTGGACCATCAGATCTAGAGGGTACATGGTGAAAGATCATGAAATCTGGGTGAAAGTACTCCAGGAGAAAATGAAGGAGTAAAGTTTGAAATCGTTGAACCCCGAATAGAGAAAGTAGCGAGGATTCGTTGATCTTTGAGAGGACACATGTCATTAGATCGCAAACTCTGGATAAAATGCTTCGGGAGAAGCAGAGAATGGGGAAATTAAGATTTGAAATCGCAAAAAGGCCGAAGTCCCGAAGTAGACGACAGTTGCTGATTTGAAAGTGGATGTGTGGTACCAGATCTAGAACTTCGGGTATGGAGCACTTTGGAGAAAAGAAGAGGGTGAAAGCACCGAAGTCCTGAAGGAGATATCGATTGTTGATAGAGGAGGAGGTTGAAGGACCATTGATCTGGTCTTGGTTGAAAGTGTCGAAGTCCCGAAGAGGACTAGGGTTGTCTATTTGGAGAGGACATGTGTCAAAAGATCCAACACTCCGAAAGGATTCACTATGGAGATATGTGTTTTTCGAGAGTGGATGTAGACCATTGATCAGAGTAGACACATGGCATTCGATATACAACTCCAAGTATGGAGCACTCCGAGAGGAAAGGGTGAATGAAGGAGACAAAAATCCCGAAGTTTGGAGAGTCGGAGTTCATCAGAACCGTTCGTTTGTTGAGGATAGGTGTCAATAGTTCTTCCACTCTGGAAGATAGCTACTGATGGAGGAAGATAAAGTTGAGAGTTGAAACTCCCAAAACCCGAATCATGAAATAAATCACAACCATTGATTTAGAAAGGTTAGATCCTATCCGTAGATTCAGAAAGGATAGATCTGACCCGTCAGTTCAGAAGCACCTTCAAGGTCATGAGATAGATGGTCCCATCGCATTGCGGGGACCGAAGGTGCGTGAACTTTAAAAAGTTGAGGGTGGGCCGCAATCCATACCATGATTTTGGAGAAAGGACATGTGGAGGCTCAAGGTGAATTGCGGGGTGAAAAGTAGTTGGTTTCAAACCACCCTTGGCCATGCATGGATTACATGAGGTCATCGCCCAAGGTCATGATAAGGAAGGGCTTATCAGAAAAGGGGATAGCACCCAAACTCAAAGATTTCGCAAGAGAAAAAGGGGAATGTCGCGAGTACCATTAGACCTGCACCTGAAAATCGAAAGAGTCTGCGTTTAATTGTAGAATGAGACCATCAAGGTCTCAGAGAGTCATTTGGTTCCAGAATCAGATATCCTTGATTAGGAGGTCGGAATGGTTCCCTCACTTTCCAAATTAGAAACCATGGATGGAGAATATATCCTTTAAGAAAAGCGGAAATTTTTATGCCTCTTCATGGGTGTGTTACAAAATGGTATCAGAGAATGGTTACAACACTTGGCCTACATGGGCTCATGCACGAGTCACATAAAGAGGTATTTTTATCTTCATTTACTCCTTTAGGAGAAGGAATGTAGATTGAACCTATGATTTTTGGAATTCTTGTTGAATTCGAGCAGAATAATTTCTTTATCCCTTTGTCAAAGTGATAACTACTCTTATCGGAGTAGGGATATGCTAATTAACATTTATAATAAGACCTGAATGTGGATAGTTGAAGGTGGCAGGGTCTGTCAAGAGCAGCTAAATCCCGAAGGACAGATACCCTGGTGTTCATAAAAATGCTTCTAAGCATGGGTAGTTGGAACCTCATGCACTGATGATGGCTAATTATATAATGGTTAATACATTTGTTCTCTTAAAGGAATATGATAGGATCAGGTAGGATCCTTGGAAGTTATAGTTACTACTTTACATTAAACTTGGAGTATATAACTCCTCATAACCAGAGAAAGGTAATATGGGTAAAACCATGTGGAAACTGAGGCAAGGAGGTTTTCTTGCTAGACATTGTCATGTAAAGAGGAAAGTGACCCTGGTTGGTTATTTCCATGAGAGAAGGAAAAATCAATACAAAATATGACTATGATATTAGTCCTGTAAGTGAATGAAATCCCAAACTAAAGGACACTAATGATGAAATTAAACTATCAAGTGAATGCATTAGGTAAAAAGTTGCAATAGATACACCTACATATACATGAATGTGTATACATGATCATAAGGATGCTTGGAATATCCTTGGGAAAAGGATATAGAGACTTGATATGTCCATGTGTGTGAATGACATTTAAAATGTGTAATCAATAAGCTAGCATGATGAATACTTAGCTGTGTTTAATTATGCTTGAGTGAATGGGTTTAATGAATTGTGAAGCTTCTTAATATGAAGCCTGATATCAATACCAGTTAGGTATGAATGATATTAAATGTGCAAGTGATGCACATGTATGATGAAAGAGTATAGTTGTAGGCACCATCTAGTTTCCCTGATGAGTGAAATATAAAGAAAGAATTGCTCTTGTCCAAATTAAATGAATAATATGGATGCATGGTTGAATCCATTCTGAAGAGTCATGAAAGTTTTGTTCCAAATAATAGATTGAGGGGAATGTATTCCCTTTCCTCAGAAAATACTAATATAATTAGATAAAAGGGTAAATGAACAAAGATGATCTATTGTCATGATAAGAGGAAAATGATTATGCCTTTGAAGATTACATTTTGAAAGCATCATGTAATGAATAAGAAGACTAATGAATGAATAAAGGACTATGTTTGATTGAATAGGCTTGGTTGGAGCCATGTTAAGAAAAGGAAGTGAGGCCTTTAGAGATAACTTAGTTGGGTTGAAAAGTCCCAGATGGTGTAGAAATAATTGGAAGAAGGGGAGAGCCTCTAACTCCTTTGTTGCTATGTGTCATCTTTCCTATGGAATGTAAAAGATAACTTACTAACAAAAGTAAATGTTTTGACACTATAGTGATGATGATTGTATTACTGCAGAAACAATTGAGAACTATGTATATTGCATTCATGGAAATCCTTGAGGATAATGTGATGAAATGCATAAAGATATCATAGGATATTTTGAAGAAGTTTTATGGATTTGAATGTTATGATACATGCATTTTAATTGATATTACAACTAATGATGCATGTTATGTATAGAAAGGAATTCGAACTGTTGAGGAAGATAGTTACCAATAATGGGCAACCTCAAGCAAAGGATGACCATGGAAAGGCTGCATTCGAAAGATTAATTATAGGACCGTGAGAATCCCGCTAAAGCACTACTAATGATGTGAAAATCAGAAAGAGGGTGCTAGCAGCCAAGAACAATTGTATGCCATGGATACCCATGTAGGGTATGATTCGAGAAGGAGAACCTGAATGTTGGAGGTGTGAACCTCTGACAGTGAAGATTGATTGTATGATGCAGCAACATATAAACCAAATGATATATGTTGACTCAAAAGGTCAAAAAACTTTACTAGGAGATCATAGAAATCCCTTCGATCAAATACATATTGAGATTGTGAGGATCATGAAAGAAAACCCTGATCAAAATAGGTTAATCAAGAGCCTGACAGAGGAAGTGAACACAATCCATTCATTGAAAGGAAACCGATCTCAGTCATGAGATCGATTTCAAGATCCACTGGAGTTAACGGATCAAATGTCATTTGTTCGATAAGATCGATGACCCATATTCATTGCGAAAATCAGATGGGAACACGGGTTAACATCAGAGCCTGTGCTCGTAATTTAAGTTAAATGTATATTTTTTTTGAGTTTGGGGTCCGATCGTAGATCAGATGACTTGTATTGATTGTAGAGCATGAAGGCGGAATTAATGGGCGCGCTAGTTCACGGCCCATAATCAACCAACACCATTGATCTCATTGGGGTGGATGATCAACAACCACGATTAAGGAGTTGGGCGAGAACGTTTCATATTATGGAGATTGAAATCTTCGATAAAGAGTAGACACATTGGGGATTCCTCAATCACTGTGAAATGTTGATTTGTGAATGATCGGTGGGAGGACCTGCAAGGAACCCACATTCTAATGCCACATAAACCCGTACCGTGATTGGGTTATGTGGTTGAATTTATCAAATCGAGGCTCTTCTCTGAGTCTAGATTCTCAATCGAATACTTCTATGCTAGGATTGTTGCATTTTGAATCGTTTGGTTTAGAATCGATCTAGGGATAAGATCGACGACTCGTATTCATTGTAGGGAAGGCTTATGTAGGCTTATGTAGGTGTATGTAAATTAAACTGAATATATTTTTGTTTTGAGTTTGGGGGTCCGATCGTAGATCGGACAACCCGTATTCATTGTGGGGATTGAAAGGAGAATCAAGCCATGAGCTGGTTGAGGTTCTGCAATCCCTTGCAATTGTTAGATATGGGGAAAGTCGGATCTGCACCATCGATTTGCAGGAAAGGGGTGTATCCAGGATCATAATGCTTGGACACATGAAATGAAAAGGATAGTGCTGAAAAAAATAGAGCTAAGGTCATAGCTCTCGATCACATGGAGAGAAAACAAAGTCCATCCAGGCTAGTCAAGAAAGGTAGAGTTTAGCACTCTACGTTAGAATGTGATCACGGGGACTAGTTCTATGGGAATAAAGGTGTTCCTAGTTAGCACATTGCATGGAATTGCTTCAAGGAAATGCATGTTTGCATAAAGGATAGACAATGGATTTCCCATTGAGTGACGATGACCTTCCAATGTTTGACTTACATTATGTAAGTGCTAAAGGAAAACAAATTTGGGTGGCCATGAGTGTTGGGACCGTCATTATTAATGGAGGAACAATGCTTAAAATTCATGTGAAACTTTTGAGTTCATGTGTACTGATTTGGGGGTCGTGATTAGCCTATAGCAGGCAGCATGGTCCTATAGTAAGAATGAAAGAAAATAGATAAGCCATATGAGGAAAAGGTTGGTTAAATTCCAACATACCATGGCCAAGAACCAGTCATAAAGTGCGACGAACTTGAAAACAATGCAAGAGTGAATTGGGTATGAATGTGTGTTAGGTAGCTAGAGAGGTAGTGGAGGGGGGGGGGGTGAAGGGCCATTAATGATAATAGTGGAGGTCATTCAATGTAAGGTGGACTAGGTCTACTATATTATTAAATAAATCCCACTATGATAGTTAGATATAATAAATGGGTAGTTAGATATAATAAATGTAAGAGGACTTCTTAGAAGATTCTACTTCTAGAAGATTCCTCTAGAATGTTCTTAGGTGATGGTAGCACTATATAAAGGGGTTCAAGCAATGTAATGGGACATGAAGAGAAGTATTTTATTGTGAGTTGTAGCTCCATAGGAGGATGCCCCCTCAAAGAGGCAAGTGAACAGGAGAGGATCCCTTCCATAATAGGATCCATTGTATGGTGTTTCCCTACCTCAAGGGTTTGGTAATAATAAAGTGTGGTTTCTTCTATCTTGCTTTGTGGATCTATTGTGTATTCATTATTTGTGGTGATTATATTTGTAGATATACTCAGGTTCTTAACAAGTGGTATCAGAGCACTTTCCTTGGTAGACATTGTGGACAAATATCTTTTATTTTTGCAAATGGTTTTTCAGAGAAGAAAAAAAGAGGGCCGCGACATTCAAGAAATTTCTGGTGTATTTCTATGCACAATTTGCAGAAACAGGTTGTATATATGATTTCCTCTCATAAAAAAACCCAAGTTGAAAAAAAAATCATCTAAAACAGAGTCCAGGAAGTCAAGATATTGAATTTTTAAAATCTGCAAATTTTCAGGGTTTTTTCCGCGGACGACGGAGCAGTTTTGTTTTATTTTTGTAGCATTTGGAGGCCTAATTTATCCAAACAAATTACATATATAATTTCCTCTCACAATTTCACCCAATTTCAAAAAAACAATCAGCCGAAAAAGAGTCTGGGAAGTGAAGTTATGAGCATTTTAAATTCAACAGTTTTTTGGGGTTTTTCCAGAAAAAACTACGATTTTCTGTCGTAACTTATTGTTCTATTTTTTGGGTTTTTTCATGATGGATGTAGGACCAAAGAGTTCATAGGGTTCTCATATGGCTATTTCCTCTCAAACCCTCAAATAAATTCTTGATCCACTCAATTCTCAATTGTATGACACATTGGATGCTAGATTGCATGACCTTGCACATGGCCTCAATGATAGTTTTCATAGTATTCAAGTTTCATTGGATAGCATGCAGGAGAGATTTCTTATCACAGACATCAGGGATGAATATAATCAAGAAATATATGCTTGGTATGATTTTTAGGCCGATTGTGATGATTGGTATATGGATAGTTGTCATTTCTGGGATGATAATCACTTTCATATTTTATTTGATGACTCTAATCCACCTTCTGTAGAGAGCATCAATGTAACAAATCGAGAGCCAATGATTATTACTAGTGTCCATCCTGCATATTTTACAGTGGTATTATTCCTTCTAGATTCTTCTAAGACCCTTTTCCACTATGTGGATGAATCTTCTTATTTGGATCCACATGACAGGTGTCAGTCTTTGGAGCATCATTTTGAGTTGGTTATTGGGTTCCAAAATCTTCCACGGGGAGTTCACATGAGTGCTTGGACTTGGGACCCAAGCTTATAATGGTGGTTGGACTACGTCAACATGGTTTCTTTCCTTTCTACATGGGACCTTGGTTCTCCAGTCTACTTCAACACTATGGTCCACACTTATCCATGGGACCCTGGTATATGGTTGTACATCAAGCATTGAGGACAACACTTTCATAAGGGGGATGGAATGTTAGGTAGCTAGAGAGGTAGTGGGGGGGCCCAGAGGGCCCATAGTTATAATAGTGGAGGCCATTCAATGTAAGGTGGACTAGGTCCACTATATTATTAAATAAGGCTCACTATGGTAGTTAGACATAATAAATGGGTAGTTAGATATAATAAATGTAAGAGGACTTCTTCGAAGGTTCTAATTATAGAAGATTCCTCCTATACAATGTTCTTAGGTGATGGTAGAACTATATAAAGGGGTTCAAGCAATGTAATGGGATATGAAGAGAAATATTGTGTTTGGAGAGGTAGCTCAATAGGAGGATGCCCCCTCGAAGAGGCAAGTGAACAGGAGAGGATCCCTTCCATAATAGGATCCATTGTCCAGTGTTTCCCTACCTCAAGGGTTTGATAGTAATAGAGGAGATTTTGCATATTGTTATTGTATATCTGTTTTGGTCATTTTGTATTCAGTCTTTGGTTCTTAACAGATAGTGGTTGTTGGATCACAGTGCAAAGGACCACTATTCATCTCATTGGAGTAAGGTTCCCGATCCTTAGTTCTTTTCACATGCAGGAGAGTGGAATTACCAAATTCCTGAAGTCTCGAAGTAGTTTGGGACCATCCATCATCAAGGAGAATGAAGTAAATCTCAAGCGTCAGATCTAGAGGATAGGTGGGGTAAACCTTTAGACTCTGGGTAAAGACCTGAAGGAAACGTCAATTGTTGGATCATTCAAAGTAAACGTTATTCGTTGGATCCAGAGGATAGCTGGTGTAAGTCTATGGACTCCAGGTAAAGACCCAAAGTAGATCCTGTCTATTGGTCGACAGGAGATACATGTCGATAGATTGAAGACTTCAGGGAAAACTACTTCGGAGGTTTCCAAGTGAGGAGTGTGACAAACTCCCGAAGCCCTGAAGGATAAAGATTATCACAACCATCCATTGTAGAGGGATATGTGGTGGAAATCCATGAAGTTCGGGTGAAAGCACTCCAAGAGAAATGAGTGCATAGGAGTTTGAAACTCCTGAAAGATTGAAGAGATGAATATTTGAAGATAATATAGACCGTCATATCCATAGGGTACGTGGCGAAAGATCATGAACTCCAGGTGAAAGTACTCTGGGAGAAAACGAAGGAGTAAAGTTTGAAATCACGAAATCCTCAATAGCCAAAGCAGTTGGGAGCAGTCGATATGCAAGAGGACACATATCATCAGATCATGAACTCTAGATAAAATGATCTGGGAGAAGCAAACAATGGGGAAATTGATATTTGAAATCATCGAAGGCCTAAGTCTCGAAGTGGACAATAGCCATTGATTTGAAAGTGGATGTGTGGCACCAGATATAGAACTCTAGGTACAGAGCACTCTGGAGGAAAGCAGAGGGTGAAAGCACCAAAATCCCGAAGGAGATCTTGATCGTTGATCGAGGAGGAGGTTGAAGGACTATTGACATGGTCTTGGTTGAACAGTCTTGAAGTCACGAAGAGGACCAGGGCCATCGATTTGGAGAGGACAGGTGTCAAAAGATCCGACACTCCGAAAGGATTCACTCTGGATATTTGTGTTTGTGGAGAGAAGATGTAGACCGTTGATAAGAGTAGACGCATGGTGTATGATATACAACTCTAGGTATGGAGCACTTCGGGAGGAAAGGGTGAATGAAGGAGCAAGAACTCTGAAATTTTGGAGAGCCAAAGTTCATTAGAACTGTCTGTTTGTTGAGGAAAGGTGTCAAAAGTTCTTCCACTCTAGAAGATAACTAATGACGGAGGAATCGAAGGTTGAGAGTTGAAACTCCTGAAACCCGAATCATGAAATAAATCACAGTCGTTGATTTATAAAGGTTATATCTGATCCGTAGATTCAAAAAGGATAGATTTGATCCATCAGTTTAGAAGTACCATCAAGGTCATGAGATCGACAGTCCCCTCACATTGCGGGTACCGAAGGTGTGCAAACTTTAAAAGGTTGAGGTTGGGCTGCAATCCAAACCATGGTTTTGGAGAAAGGACACATAGAGGCTCAAGGTGAATTGTGGGGTGAAAATTAGTTGGTTTCAAACCATCCTTGGCCATGCCCACAATTTCTTGGATTATGTGAGGTCATCGCCCAAGGTCATGACAAGGAAGGGCTTATCAGAAAAGGGGCTAGTGCCTAAACTCGGAGATTTCGTAAGAGAAAAAGGGAAGTTCGTGAGTACCATTAGACCTACACACAAAAGTCGAAAGAGTTTGCATTTAATTGAAGAACGAAACCATCAAGGTCTCAAAGAGTCGTTTGGCTCCAAAATCAGAGATCCTTGAATGGGAGGTTGGATTGGTTCCCCGACATTCCAAATTAGAAACCATGGATGGAGAATCTGTCCTTTAAGAAAAGAGAAAATTTGTATGCCCCGTCGTGGGTGTGCTACAGTTAGATCGATGCCAGAAATTTCATATTTCCTTGATCTTGAAGAAATGTATCTTCTTAGAACCATTTGGAATTGTACTAGGACATGTAGTATGCAAAAAAGGCCTATTGGTTGACCCAACCAAGATCAAAATTATTCTAGAATTGGCATCATCGACATCGATCAGATAGCTAAGAGAAACTTTGGGCCATACATGCTATTACAGGAAGTTTATCAAAGTATACATTCATATTACAACATCCATGGAGAATTTATTGAAGAAGGAAGCAAAGTTCCAATGGAATGAGGACTTCCAAAAAGGGTTGGACATGCTAAAACAAAGAGTAGTCACCACACCCATTTTAATCTTTCTAGACTGGAAAAAGGAGTTCCATGTCCATGTTGATGCATCATCCATTTAATTGGGATGAGTACTCTCACAACTTGGAGAAGGTGACATCGACCACCCGATTGTGTTTTCAAGTAGGAAGCTATATCTATCAGAAAAAAAAATTATACCACTATAGAACCAGAAGGCTTGGCCATGGTCTATGTGCTCTAGAAGTTTAGACATTAGTTACTTGGGTCTCATTTTAAGATGTATATAGATCATTCTTCCTTAAAATGGTTAGTCAATAATCCTGTCCTAGGAGGAATAATATGCAGATGGTTGTTACTATTTCAGGAATATGACTTTGAGGTCATAGTATAACTAGGGAAATTGAATGTAGGACTTGATCATATATCACACATACTAACATGAGAGGATGCAGGTAATTTAGATAACATTTTCCCAGATGCACAGATATTTGTAGTAAGAATAGAGGATGATCACTTCATAGACATTATGGAGTTTCTAACTACAGGTGAAACACCCTCCGACATGATAATTGCATAGAAGAAACAATTGGTAGTGATAGCACCAGAGTATCAGTTGATTGCAGGGAACTTGTATAAGCTAGGGGAAGATGGAATATTGAGGTGGTGTGTATTGGAGCATGAAAGGTCAGTTATATTAGAGGAATCAAACGATGGGATTGCTGGAGAAAATTATGCAGGAAAAGCTACAATACAAAATATTTTATGTGCAGGGCTTTGGTGGCCCACATTGCACAAATATGCAAAGAAGTATTGTCAGTCCTATGACATCTGCCAAGAAGTGGGTAAACCATCTAGGCATGAAGAAATTCCATTAAATCCACAATTTACGTTGCAAGAATTCGATAAGAGGGTCGTTGACTTTGTATGTCCGATCAACCTACAAGCAAGGAGATCAACAGCACGATACATCATTACTACAACACAGTATCTAATCAGGCGGGAGGAAGCAACACCAGTTCCTGATTGCATTGTTGAGACTGTTGCATGGTTTCTATTCGAGAATGTAATCACCATGTTTGGTTGTCTATGAATATTACTTAGCGATCAAGGTACACATTTTATGAACACAACAATTGCCACACTAACTGAGGAATTTCATATTCATCATCATAAGAGTACACCATATCACTCTCAGGATAATGGCATAGTGGAACCGTTTAATAAGATTTTGGACAATGTTTTGACAAAGATTTTAAATGTTGGAAGATATGATTGGGAATTATGCATCCCAACACTATGGGCATACAAAACTACTAGCAAGAAGCTAATAGGGAAGTCATATTTTCAGTGAGTCTATGGACATGAAGTAGTGATGCCAATGGATTTCAATGTAACTAGTCTGCACATTGCAACCATCACTGAGTTGTTGGACATGGGTGTAATCGAGGATATATTGGTGCAGTAAGTCCATCTTGAGGAGGACAAGTTTCTAGCAATATTCCATCAACAGGTGCAAAAATCCAAAGAGACGGTATAACACGATCGACACATTAAACCAAGAAATTCCAAGTCAGTGACCTGGTACTAATTTATGACAACAAGTATCTACAACACCTAGGGAAGTTTCGAATGCACTAGTTAGGTCCTTATGTGATACAACATATAACTGAGATAGGTGTTGCGTAGTTGGGAACCTTGGATGGACAAGCCTTCAAAGGAATGGTGAATGGAAGTCGGTTGAAACTCTATATAGAAATTCGACCATTGGCATAGTAATATAAGCTGCGTCGAAACCCCTATATTATAGTAAGTGTACCATAGTATCAAGAAAATATAGAAAAACACAATAAAAGGTAGAAAAATAAAGAAAAATAAATAAAAAGGTAATGATAGGAGAAGGAAAAAGAGTGAGGGAAATCCCAAGGTATCAGAACTTGCACAGATGGAAACATCATATCACACCAAGTGAACACCATGTCAAGTTAAATGAGAAGATATGAGCAGGACTGACTGCAACAAAGAAAATCAGTACTGTGCAAGTTGGCATGAAAAGACTACTAAATATAGTCAAGCTTAGAAAAGACAGTTGGACGACTGAGGTGATGGGTCATTAAAGCACCGTATAAGCAATAAATTTAAAAATCCACCAGAAATCGCGAGCGATCAGTGGTATGATGGAGACATCACCTAAAGGATTGTGTAATTAAGATGCAATGATGGAAAAACTCATCAAATCCAGTGGTGGATGCGACGAGTTAGTTAACACAAGATGGGATGGGTACAGTTGGCACGAGAGAACAAGAGCATAAGAACATCGTTAAGCAGAACCAAATCTTCCATATCACTATGGGAAAATCAGAACAACCCAACAAGAACAGAGTCGAGCTACAACTAGTAGCGCTCGCATAGGGTGACAGTTCAGGAAGAGATCACTCTAGACGAAGGGGGAAATATTCACTAGCAATACCATCAGTCCCCCTGGATCTGAGTAGGTAAGGAGAGATGTTGGGAAAGCCTACAAATATAAATTTTATGGTCCAAGACATTATCTATGAACAACCAGTTTGGGAGTTGGCTAGGGAAAAATACTCATATGTTGAGTGCATATTAGATGCAGGGACTTGCATCATTTCCATCATAAAGTTACAAAAATATCAACCTGGAGCTAGTATCAAGTTTGGGGGTTGTAAACACTTCATGACAGTAAAATACAAGGAAACAGATCATGATCCCATTGAAAGAGAGGTTTCCCTGAAATTGGCCCTATATATGATGCCCAAATTAAACCTGGAGAATTTACCAAAGAACATAGGTGCAAAGGGGGATGGTGTAGTCCTCAAACAACCTCAGCAGAGTATCTCAAGAGAAGATGAGTACAGGAAGAGGAGGATTAACCATTAATTTTTTTCCAAGAAGTGGTGTTTCCTTCTTAGGAAAAACAACCCCTAATTTTGTCATCTAGACTTAGGTCACCAATAGGTGGGAAGAGGCCTTCAAGAGGGAAAATGATGACCCTCTAAGGCATAATGAGAAGAAGCATTAGGAACCAAAGGAACAAGCCTAGATAGAAGTCATAATAACTACACAGATGACCCAAGAAACAACCCAAAAGGTAACTAAACCATGGTTACAGAGGTAGAAGCAGCTAAGGTTGTCACGCAATAGTTCATTATAGAGTGGAAGAATAGGAAATAGGCCTCAGTGGCTCAGGATGAGCCACAAGTGAGTTTTTTGGGTATGTTGGCCAGACAGTTTTTGAATATAATTATTGGAGAAAAACCTAAGTATAAATTAAGAGAAGAGAAGGAAGAAAAGGTATAGAAGGAAGAAAGGGCACAAAAGGAATAAAAGGCATAGAAGGAAGAAAGGGCACAGAAGGAGGAAATCGTTCAGAAGGGCAAAGAAGGACACAGATAGCACACAAATAGAAGGATAAAGAAAACGAGCGAGAGAAGGAAGTGCAAAAGGATGATAGTGCGAATTTCCAGAAATAGAAGAGCAACATAAAAGTTGTATAAATAACAAGGAGTAAAATAAGGAAAACAACTAATTAACTGAAGTTGGTTGTGCCATGCATTGTAATGGGTTATTTTTGGATAGATAATAATAGGTTTTTAAGCCTATATTTTGGGTATAAGTATTTAACGTGATTGGGATATTAGTGTACGTAGAAGGGAATCAATGTAATGATAAGATCATCATTGTAATAGAGAGTTAGTAAGAAAGAAAATGAATAAAGAAGGATTTTAGAGAGGATATTGTGTCTTACACTTATATTATTTGTCTGTATGTATTTATGAATGATTATATTCTTCGTAGAATAGAGTCATTCTATGGGTCGATTATGCTTCAATGTTCATGTATCACTGTGGTAATCTAGGTAATAATCAAGAACGTATTTAGCTAGAGGATAAGGAACAACGATTCACACCTTAGCTTCTTGTTCCCTTACAACTGCAAAAACCTAGTTCTTGCAGTCCCAATATATACCTTGGGTGAGACTTCATTAGTGCAAGAAGGTGATGTTGAAAAGGCTGGTGTCTTGAGGGTTTATTGTTCATATTTTAACCAAACCTTGGTTCTTACAGCCCGTGCGCAGACCAGGCTATCCCAACAGCCCAATAAAAAATTCCTCAATTTTCTCATCGTCTAAATCAATATACCAATCCCACAAAAACATAGCATAATATTGAGAGGTTTCATCGGTATGCTCCTCACTTCCCTCTTCAACAAGTTGTTCATCATTTAAACTTTCTTGATCTAGCAGCTGATTGATAATATAGGTCATGGATTTAACCCATTGTGGGCATTTTTTTTGGGAGTGATTTTTCTGGTGATATGAGCAGAAGTTGTCATTAGAGAATGTATATTTTTTGAGACATATTCAAAAAATATATAACTAACAATGAGGCATATACAACTTGCAATGGTGGGCGAAGGGAGAAGAAAACAATTGGAGAAAATAATGAAATAATTTCTATTATCTAAGTAAGAAATGTTACAATACAAGTAATATAATATGTATGACACAACTAAATTTTATTAGTAGCCAATCTAATCTGCATTAGGAGTGTTGTAGAGAGATGTGACACACACTAGAAGTCACTAGAGTCAACTAATACCTAGTCCTAGTTAACTAGCCATGCGGTCGTCAGTTAACTAGCTAAACCAGAGTGAAATGAGGAGGATAACACTCACACATGTGGAATGCACTGTACTAGTGATGATTCCAATGCAAGTGTGCATTCATGGTGATTATCAAAAGGTTAACATGAAACACTTGGTGAAAAATACAAGCTTGATATGTAACAATTTTCTCAACTAGTATAATTGAAAGGTAACTGAGGACTGCGTCGAGGGTATGTGACACCCTTTTCTAGGGGATAATATCCTCAATGAGGGGAGAATATCTCATAATAAGGGACCCTAAACATATCCAAATAAACTTATGAAAAGAAAATGAAAGGAAAATCCTAGGTGTGTGTAATATCTCCAACACCCCCCCTGAACACTAATAGGGAGAATACATAATGAATGGGTCCCAACAACAGAGGCTATTTTAGGTACCCATGAACAATGAAACTAATGAAAACTAAAATAAATCTAGGAAAGAGGGAAAACATCATGGGAGTGCCCCCCCCCCACCCCCCTCAAAGTACAATATATTAAAAGAAAAGAAAGATAGTTGCTAGGAAATTGTGTCCTTCACTACAAGATAATCACACAAACTATGAAATTTGTGCTCAATAAAAGTCTTGGTGAAGTTGTTGGAAGTCTTCTTGGAGGAAGGGAAGTACTACAAATCGATGAACGTGTCATGAACCAACTCCTTGGTAAAGTGCATATGGATATCAATAATTTTTTTCTGTTGCCTCTATACTGGATCTCGATAGAATTTGAGTGTAATCTGGTTGTCACACTAGATCACAGTCAGACAATGGAACTGAATGTCAAGATCGATGAACAAGTTTTCTAGCCACAGTTCCTAGATGGTGATGTTGAATTCTCCCTTGTACTTAGCCTCTACTGAATATAGAGAGACAAATGATTTCTTTTTTCTCAATCAACAGATTGGACTAGATCCAAAACTCAACATGTACCCAGAGGTGGACTTGCGATCGATGCCATTGCTAGCCCAACCAGAATCGGTGAATCCTTTGAGGTCCAACTTACAACTTACTTCAGTAGATCCCATAACTGATGGTGCCCTGAACATATATAAGGATGTGCTTGGAATCCTTCAAGTGTAACTCATGTGGCTCCTACATGTACCTGGAGACTACCCATATTGTATATGATAGATTTGGTCGGGTGTGGGTGAGATACATAACACTCCCCACAAGTGATCTATACAAGGTGTTTTTAACCATTAGTGTATCTCGATCGTCCTCAAGTCTAACCCCAAATAAGAAGGGTGTAGGTGCATACTTTCATTCTATCATGTGGAATATATCCATGAGATCCCGAGCATACTTATCCAATGATATCTTGATTCCTGAAGCATATTAGCATTTCGTGACCAAGAAATAAATGGAGTGGACTCATTTCTGACATTGAAAACCTGTCATGAATAATTCCCTTGACCATAAAAATCATTGAAACTGAGTTTCTGGTGATCAAGAGATCATCCACATTATAACATACCTAACCACCCAGGTTGCACCACACCATGCAAAAATCTCTCATTGTCATCTATGGTACCACTTTGTAGCATACCTAGCCTCCAACTAAGCAACATTATGTGTGAAATACACATAAAATGAAATGTCTTCTAACTAATGTAATTCCTTTGTTGTTAGTCGATTTCATGTAGCTTAGAAATGAAAATTTATAACATATTTAGCTACAATATATAACCATAAAATAGATGCATCCAAAGAATTCTAATAATCAACATGAAATACAACTAAATCATTTATTACAACAACATATCAATCATTCTCATTCATGCATTGTTCATGCACAACAATAACACTTGCAATAACTTAGTACAAGATAAAACACTTATCTTTAAGCAATAATCATGCAACCAACTTCTTGGGATAGATGATCCACCTAACCATAGAATAATTGCTCCAAATCTCAATAGTTATTCACCCCCGAGATAAGGCTAGTAATCCACAAAAGAGGGTGGTCTCTCACAATCCTCTCGCATCTCATAAATCTCATAACGCAACTGATATTATCCTACAACTATCCTGATATTTCTACCAGCTCTCTTCTTGTTGACCTGCCTAACCCAAGAAATGCACAATTAGTTTATCAGGGATCACCCAATGGATGTACTATATGTTTATCAAGGTTAACCAAAGGGATGTAACAACCATTCACTACAACAAATCCTTGTTATTTTCTCCCTTTTTTGCTCCCTTTTTATCTACCAAAGTTGGTTTTAGTGTATTTTTTTTCATTGTTTTTGAAACAGTCTGTTGTAGGAAAATCTCCCTGCAGACTGGTAGATTGCCTCAAAGAGCTAGACCCTAACTCTAAGATAGAAAGTGCTTAACATGGACACAGACTTCCTTTCAAATCTATACAAACTAATACATGAGAAGGAAGGAGAACAGAAGTACCTTTTAATCAACGTTTGTCCCTGCACGTTTCGAGTTGAGCTCCCAAATTTCGCTCCTAGATGAGTCCTGTAGACAAACAAAGTATGACCACTTCCTACTCTATTGATATTAGCTTGAAAATAGATCTATCTATCAACAATAATTTCATGTAAGATCAGACACAAACTAGAAAGAAACAGGCCAACCAAATTATATTAATGAGGACAAAACATTGCTTACAACCATGGATGGATTGCAGTAGTTTCGTCAAGTCCTCCTTGTCCTCTCCTTGCTCAAAAGATCCATGATCCAAATGATGATAGCTTCACTAATTTCTCCCTATGAGATCATAGGTCTCTTGCTTCCAAAATATCTCTGTTCCAGCACCACTTATGAGATCATAAGTTTGGTGTGATTCTCCTTTTCCAGTCCCCTTTCACCATTAGAAATCTTGCTTATATAGCCTTGAAGAGGCTTTAACCACTTGAGATATCCTTGGGGAAGTTGAGGATTTGCCTCCTTCAGTTGAGGATCTTCCCTAAGATCATGGCTGGACTAGGGATTCAAATCCAGCTGCCTTCCAAGAATGAAAGGATCCTTCCCCCATTCATCTCAACAACTTAACCACAACCCATAATAGGTAGCGCTCCCTCAAAAGGGCCATCAGAGCAATGTAGCGCTCCCTAATAGGCTTTAGGGGGGTGCCAGCACTTTCAAAATCAATAGTGCTCCCTCAAAATGGCTAGAGGAGCTTTATAACGCTCCCTGCCAGTGTAAGGGGGAGCGTCGGTGCTCCGAGAAGAGGTATAGGGGAGCACTCTCCTTCAAAAGCTCAGTTTTTGAGGTGCTTTCAGATGGAAAAAGGTTTGCAAGCCTGCTCACTCATTTCTCCTCTCCCAAATCAAATGTTTGAGGTATTTCAAGTGTCCTTCTCATGTCGTTATAGGCACGACATATGCATCATGGCAGTATGCTTCCCTGACACTTGCGACACTTGTGAGTAACATGCGACGCTTGTGACCTTGTGAGAAAAATGCGACACTTGCAACCTTTGTAATGACGTCACTTGCGACACTATCAAAGTGAGTATTTTTTATGTGTAACAGATTTCCCCCCAAAGTATGAAGTTAGAAGACAGGAACTGATAACTGAAATGCTTTGTAGACTTTCAAGAAAGGGTATAGACGCAGAGAACCTGACAGAAGCTACACACAAACATCCAACAAATATTATGACATGTTTCAAACCCAAGGCAGGCATACCTATGCTTGGGTGATTAAGACTTGCAAGATATGGCCACCATAAAATACACCGTGGATCCATAATTGTATTGATAAGAAGGTATAGCCACCGAAGATACAATGTGGATCTATACTCTTATGACTCAGACTGATTGTAGCCACGAAGAATACACAGTGGATCTATGAGATGACAAGACATAGCCACGACCAATACAAAGTGGATCTATGTAACAATGTATGTGTTATTTGTCCAATAGAAACTCCTTCGCAACCTGGGCAAAGCATATATCAAAGTGGTTACTCAACCTAGGGTCTTCTTACCAATCCCAATGTGGTACGATTCTAACCATGTGAATAGATGTCCTGATGTCGAACATGGCAGAAACCACTTGATTACCGGTCAATGGTGTGAACCATTAACAAGTGCGAGGGAGATTACCATTAACGTGAATGATTCCCAAGGTACCCTAGTACATTCCAACGAATGTGAATAAATGAGCTAAGGTTGAACATCCATGGAATCATCCTATCAGAGGTCAATAATGTAAACCTACTGTCGAATGTGAGGAGGCCTGCCATTGAGGCATGCAGGTCCCAAAGTACTAACTAGTTTCTAAGTCTTATTCCTGGATAATGTGTTGAGGTCAACATGAATAGACTCATCGAGGGAGGGCCTTGACGTATCCCCCATCAACGACATGAAACAGACATAGAGGTGTAATTGGTAGATCAAAAGAACATGGATTGACACAGGTTTTGAGGCAAGATATTTGGGATGGATGACTCTCGAGGCGGATACTTCCCTTGAACACTGAGGCACAAAAACAAAACATGACATGGACCAAAACTATGCAGTGGATACTGTGACTTGTGTCGGGTGACCCAAAGGAGTGAAAGGAACTCAAAGGATTGGCTCAGTGCAGAGGTTTAGCAAATTATGATGTGTACAAATGACAAAGTGTCGTGTTCAAGGGCGACTCTAAGAATTGCTGGATAATGTTCTCAAGAGACTGCTTGGCTTGCTCCTTTCAATTTTCCCCCCATCTAGATAGACGAGTACCTCTTTTTTGTTTTAATGAGATCGAGGAGGATAACACATGCTCGATATAACTCACCTTCGGTAAGTTCCTCTTCCTTTGTTTAACGAACCGGAAGAAGTAAGGGATCGGTCCCGTATGGGCCTGTCGATGTGTGTTTTAACGAGTCTAAAGACAAAAAACTCGAAGGTTTTTCAGGATTATAAAGTTTGGAAAAACACTTAAAAGAGAACTCTCTCAGTTCCTTTTTCATACAGTAGTCTAACGAGACCGAAAAAGAGATAAACTATCGCTCGAAAGACGCCCTTTCTGACCTTTTAACGAGTGTGAAAGGAAGCAAGGTCACTCGAAGATATTTTCATATTTAGAGAGTCTGAAAAGAGTTTAAAGATGACTCTAGGGGGGTTCCTTTTTCGTGTGTTCGTGTATCCGTACGGGTCCAAAAAAGAGATAAAAGTTTACCCGGTTGCATTCTCATGTATTTATGAGCATGAGAAAGAACAAAGACTAAGCTCGGTATGCCCCCAGCTTGAAAGCTGGTGGTTTAGCTCTAGAATGATCATCAAAGGCTGGAGACATGCCCCCCAAGCATCAATTCATTCACCGACTTTGAGGTTGTCACCAATTTCTGTGCTAGATGGAGAAAAAGGATACGAGTGGATGAAATGAAGGTTCAAGAGAGCTTAACACAGGAAAAGAACTATGCTCAAGGTTCTGGGTTTGATCCCCAGATTGTTGTTTCATTTTTTAACAAGCTTGCTACATAGAGGAAAACTATGCTCAAGGCCTCTGTTTCATTTTTTAACGAGCTTTCCACAGAGAAGAGAAACTATGCTCATGGTTTTGTCTGGATCACAGCTTCCAAGAGGATAATGCTCTGGAAGGGTACCATGTCAAGGGACAAAACTCGGTCATGGCTTCCAAGAGATCTTTGTCAGATGGAAGACAATCACTCTGGAAGGAACACATGTCGAGGGTCGTGACAGGGGTAAGGATATCGAGCTCCAATAACCCTACCAAAGAGATCACCATGTCAACTACCAGATCCAAATCGTCGGAAGTTGAGGTCATGGGAGACAACGCCACATAATTGACATGCGGCGGGGGCAATACTGTCTACATATAGGAACCACTTAGGGAGGTAACCCAGTCGGGGCTGATGAAGTAAAGTTGATCAATTGTCACAATTATTCCATCATGAGGGAAAGATATCACATGGAAAAGGGTGGATACAAGAGCTTTGATAGCATAGACATAATCCTGCCCAAGGAGTAAAGAGAAATCCAAGGGGTATCGGACTACCATGACATCGATAAAGACATTTTTCCCTCCCAAAGTTATAGGAAACTAAGGAAGGATCCCTAAAGGTTGGATAGTTCTTCTGTTAAAAGCTAACAAATTATGTGTAACCGGTGCAAGCTGTGGACAACCCAAAGCGTACCAAGCAACAAAAGATTAAATACTAATGGACGGACCTTCATCTATCAGCGTTTGAGGAACGTCCCAACCACGAACCTGTACTATAATCTGGAAAGGAATGTGGGAGGGAAGACGAGGTCCAGTTAGCACACCCCAATCAAAAAGGATGGCCTCATTACTTGGAGGGGGTTTTGCAGGAGAAGGAGGAATGCCCCCCGGTACAGTAGAGTCTGTATTAACGAGAAAAACATGGGCAGTATCGGGTTTACTCTCTAGAAGGAGAGTAGGATCAACTGATGATTGGATCGGATCAACCAATGGTGGACTTGGATAGACCACCTTAGAACTCTTTAGAGGAAGAGTGGGACTGACCGAGGAAGGGACTGGATCAGTCACTTCAACATTCCTTAATGGAGGAATGGGATCGACTGACGATGAAACTGGATTGACCACTTTGGCACTCTTCAGAGGAAGAGTGGGACTGACCGAGGAAGGGACTGGATCACTCACTTAGACATTCCTCAGTGGAGGAATGGGATCGACCGATTGAAAAACCGGATCGACCACTTGAGTTTCATTCTCAAAGGGAAGAATGGGGTCGACAGGTGGAAACAGGTCGACCGCTTTGGTGTCACTCTCTTGATGAAGAGCGGGGCTGATGGATGACAGAACTAGATCAGCTACTTGGGTTTTTGGTTGAATCGAGGAGGAAACTAGATGGACCACCTGATCAACCGGACTGACCAGGGATGGAACTGGATTGACCAGTCTATCAACCAATGATGGGTCAGAGGAAAGCTTACGATAACCTTTTGGAAGTTGAATTTTTTCCAAAAGAGAAGAAGCCTCATCCATGCGAGGAAAAAGGTGAGAGTAATGATTACCTTTACATAACATGCAATGGAACTTGACAATTTTCTTCTTCTTAGCAACCTGAACATCACTAGTTGATGGGGTATCATCGACATGACCGACAGAGGCCGATGACGTGGAGGACCACATTTCTAAGACCTGGGTAAGACCGGGGAAATCCCTCAGAAAGTGGTCACCCTTACAAAGGCTGCAAGGGAACTTGGGTTTTGGATTCTTCATTTTAATCTTGTTGACCTCATCAACACTCCCAGTACTATTAACAGTAACTGGTTTCTTAGAGCCAACATCTGATGTTGTTGGGGCCTTGGTCCTTTCCGGGTTCTTCTTCTTCTTCTCTTTTCGTTTCTTCTTATTCTGATCAACCTAGCTACTTGCTTTAGAGATTTCACTAGGCAAAGAAGGGGAAATGGAAGGAGACTTGATGGATGAAGAAGGTGAAAATTCAACATGAGGTTGATGTGTGGGTGGTGTATTGACATCCAAACTATTAGGTGCAACTAAAACATTGGGAGGATTCGGGATCACCGGAGTGGGGAACAACCAAACTGGTAATCCAATAGTGAGTCCTGGAAGACTCAGTGTGGCAACATATGGAGGACCAAAGTTTCCAAATGAAGGAAAGGTATAAGGTTCCCCAGGAGAAGGGGTTCCTCCATTGGTACTCCCAGGATTCGATGACATTAACACTGACTTGACCTGAGGTCCACTAAGTAAAACAAACAACAAACGCTATGAATCTAAGAAGCAATCAATCAAACAAACCTTCCTACGATGAAACCACTAGTTGCTGATGAAATCCAATGTCGTGAGATCAAAATAGGAAAGGGCGGGGATAGAGTAGGTGGATCAGTTACATTGGCAACCTGCTTAATGGAATTACGCCTTGGTGCAAGCTTCCACGCAATAATTTTGGATTTACCCTCCAAGGAGCCCGAGTGAGTTTGACCAATGTCTGTTCCAGGTACAGTGAGACTTCCCTTCACCGTCACCTTGTGTGAGACCCTAAATATTATGGACACCAAGGTTACCAATTCGCAGTCAGCCCCTGGGTGGGAACAGTCGACAGTCCGATCCGAACATATGGGCAGGGTATCGAGCCCGAAATCAACTAAAAGGGTTCCATGTATTAATTGTGGATTTACCTTTAAGCGATCCCCATAATACGATCTGACCACCACAATCAGTTAAACCACGGAGGGTTAGTCCCCATAGCTCACTCGAATGCGACCTCGTGCATAACCCCTGTGTGAGAGGGGAATCCCAGCAAGCCAATACGACAATTGGATTTGACTCTCCCTACCACAAGATACTACGTTTGTTTGATGGATTTGGAAAGTTATCCTTTCAACCTATTCCAAATCCCTACACCTTAAACTAATGTAGGTTTGCTAACAAAGATGTAAAAAGTCTAATAAATTTTAGTTAAGCATTGATTTTAATGGCTATTGTTTACTCAGAGCGTGTACGAAAGTGAAACTGATGGAATGATGACTCAATTCCCAAAAATATGCATGAAGTATGATAAGCAATCATTTATTTTCAATGAATACCTATTTAAGGGAGAGAGGAGGGGTTGTTTTCACTATCAAACACTTGATAAGGAATGCCCTCAATCACTTTTGTCCTCAATCAAATCCAATATGATGCTACAACATTTCAAAAATGCAAACTAATATGCAAACTCAATCATGAAGATGTCTCTTTATTGTTTGTATGCGAAAACCAATTCAATGCAAAATTTCTCTTTCCAACTACTCTTTCAAATCAAGGAGATTAAGACAAGAAAACACAGATTTCGCACAAACAACACACCCTTTTGCAATCAAACAAGAGAAATAAAATCAAAAACGCAAAAAGAAGGAGAAATAAATTGGATCATATGACCTCAAAGAACCTAATAAGAAGAGTTACAGACTTCAAATGTCCTTCACTAGAGTTCCCGCTCAGTCGGATAGGAGAGAAGAAAGCAAGGGATTGATTTCAAGCTCTCAACAGAAAAAACTCAAAAAGAATGAAGAAGGGCATAAAATCTGAGAAAAAAGATGTTTACTTCTCAGGATGAAGCATGTCAAAGGTCGAAGGAAGAATGATTGAATCACAAAACAACTGAGCAAGTAAAAAAATAGGGTTTCGACCTCCAAAAATTGCAATTTTTGAAGAGATTTTGGGCAAAAGAGGGCTGGCGCTCTGGTATAAGGGCCACCAGAGCATTATAAAGCTCTGTCTAGTAGCTTAAGGGAGCACTGGCACTCTGCTAACAAGGCAGGGGAGCGCTGGAGTCCTAAAGCTCAGAAAAAGGTCCAAAAAACCCAAAATTCAGTCAAATTTTAACAATCAGGCTGAGTGTGATGGAGTGAAGAGTCAATCAGCAAATGCAATCAGATATAAAGGGGTGAACAAGGTCTAAGAAGACAAAAGGTAAGACAAGGTCTATGAGGAAAGACAAAACTAAGAAATTTCTGATTCGATCCCCAGCGGAGTCGCCAATTTCTGTTGTAGGAAAATCTCCCTGCGGATAGGTAGATTGCCTCAAAGAGATAGACCCTAAATCTAAGACAGAAAGTGCTTAACGTGGACACTGAATTCCTTTCAAAACTATACAAACTAATACATGAGAAGGAAGGAGAACAAAAGTACCTTTTAATTGACGTTTGTCCCTGCACTCTCCGAGTCGAGCTCCCAACTTTCGCTCCTCGATGAGTCCTGTAGACAAACAAAGTACGACCACTTCCTACTCTATTGATATTATCTTGAAAACAGATCTATCTATCAACGATAAGTTCATGTAAGATCAGACACAAACTAGAAAGAAACAGGCCAAGCAAATTATATTAATGAGGGCAAAACATTGCTTACAACTGTGGATGGATTGCAGTAGTTTTGTCAAGTCCTCCTTGTCTTCCCCTTGCTCAAAAGATCCACGATACAAATGATGATAGCTTCATTGATTGCTCCCTATGAGATCATAGGTCTCTTTCTTCCAAAATATCTCTGTTCCAGCACCACTTATGAGATCATAAGTTTGGTGTGATTCTCCTTTTCCAGTCCCCTTTCACCATTAGAAAGCTTGCTTATATAGCCTTGAAGAGGCTTTAACCACTTGAGATATCCTTGGGGAAGTTGAGGATTTTCCTCCTTCAGTTGAGGAGCTTCCCTAAGATCATGGCTGGACTAGGGATTCAAATCCAACTACCTTCCAAGAATGAAAGGATCCTTCCCCCATTCATCTCAACAACTTAACCACTACCCAGAATAGGT
The DNA here is from genome assembly GCA_009831015.1 of Picea engelmannii. Taxonomy (NCBI): domain Eukaryota; kingdom Viridiplantae; phylum Streptophyta; class Pinopsida; order Pinales; family Pinaceae; genus Picea; species Picea engelmannii. Next base: position 656,738 of record ML777452.1, on the reverse strand, counting down.
AGCGCTCCCTCAAAATGGCCATTAGAGCACTGTAGCACTCCCTAGTAGGCTTTAGGGGGGCGCTAACCCTTTCAAAATCTATAACACTCCCTCAAAAGGGCCAGAGGAGCTTTATAACGCTCTCTGACAGTGTAAGGGGGAGCGTCGGCGCTTCGAGAAGAGGTATAGGAGAGCGCTCTCCTTCAAAAGCTCAGTTTTTGAGGTGATTTTAGATGGCAAAAGGTTTGCAAGCCTACTAACTCATTTCTCCTCTCCCAAATCAAATGTTTGAGGTATTTCAAGTGTCCTTCTCATGTCGTTATAGGCACGACATAGTCATCATGGCAGTATGCTTCCCTGACACTTGTGACACTTGTGAGTAACATGTGATGCTTGCGACCTTGTGAGCAAAATGCAACACTTGCGAACTTTGTAATGGCGACACTTGCGACAGTATCAAAGTGAGTATTTTTGATGTGTAATAGCTTGCCCCCCAATGTATGAAGTTAGAAGATAGGAACTGATAACTGAAATTCTTTGTAGACTTTCAAGAAAGGGTATAGACACAGAGAACCTGACAAAATCTACACACAAACATCCAACAAATACTATGACATGTTTCAAACCCAAGGAAGGCATACCTATGCTTGGGTGATCAAGACTTGCAATATATGGCCGCCATAAAATACACTACGGATCCATAATTGTATTTATAAGAAGGTATAGCCACCGAAGATACAATGTGGATCTATACTCTGATGACTCAGACTGATCGTAGCCACGAAGAATAGACAATGGATCTACGAGATGACAAGACATAGCCATGACCAATACAAAGTGGATCTATGTAATAGTGTATGTGTTATTTGTCCAATAGAAACTCCTTCGCAACCTGGGAAAAGCATATATCAAAGTGGTTACTCAACCCAGGGTCTTCTTACCAATCCCAATGTGGTACGATTCTAACCATGTGAATAGATGTCCTGATGTCGAACATGGAAGAAACCACTTGATTACCGGTCAATGGTGTGAACCGTTAACAAGTGCGAGGGAGATCACCATTAACGTCAATGATTCCCAAGGTACCCTAGTACATTCCAGCGAATGTGAATAAATGAGCTGAGGTCGAACATCCGTGGAATCATCCGATCAGAGGTCAATAATGTAAACCTACTGTCGAATGTGAGGAGGCCTGCCATTGAGGCATGCAGTTCCCAAAGTACTAACTGGTTTCTATGTCTGATTCCCAGATAATGTGTTGAAGTCGACAGGAATAGACTTGTTGAGGGAGGGCCTTGATGTATCCCCCATCAACGACATGAAATGGACATAGAGGTGTAATTGGTAGATCAAAAGAACATGGACTGACATGGGTTTTGAGGCAAGATATTTGGGATGGCTGACTCTCAAGGCAGATACTTCCCTTGAACACTGGGGCACAATAGCAAAACATGACATGGACCAAAACTATGCAGTGGATACTGTGACTTGCGTCGGGTGACCCAAAGGAGTGAAAGGAATTCAAAGGATTGTCTCAGTGCAGAGGTTCAGCGAATTATGATACATACAAATGACAAAGTGACGTGTTCAAGGGCGACTCTAAGAATTGCTAGATAATGTTCTCAAGAGACTGCTTGGCTTGCTCCTTTCAATGTTTCCCCCATCCAGATAGACGAGTACCTCTTTTTTGTTTTAATGAGCTCGAGGAGGATAACACATGCTCGATATAACTCACCTTCGGTAAGTTCCTCTTCCTTTGTTTAACGAACCAGAAGAAGTAAGGGATCGGTCCCGTATGGGCCTGTCGATGTGTGTTTTAACGAGTCCAAAGACAGAAAACTCGAAGGTTTTTCGGGATTATAGAGTTTGGAAAAACACTTAAAAGAGAACTCTCTCAGTTCCTTTTTCGTACAGTAGTCTAATGAGACCGAAAAAGAGATAAACTATCGCTCAAAAGACGCCCTTTCTGACCTTTTAACGAGCGTGAAAGGAAGCAAGGTCACTCGATGATCTTTTCATATTTAGAGAGTCTGAAAAGAGTTTAAAAATGACTCCAAGGGGGTTACTTTTTCGTGTGTTCGTGTATCCGTACGGGTCCGAAAAAGAGACAAAATTTTACCCAGTTGCATTCTCATATATTTATGAGCACGAGAAAGAACAAAGACTAAGCTCGGTATGCCCCCAGCTTGAAAGATGGTGGTTTAGCTCCAGAATGATCATCAAAGGCTGGAGACATGGCCCCCAAGCGTCAATTCATTCACTGACTTTGAGGTTGTCACCAATTTCTGTGCTAGATGGAGAAAAAGGATACAGGTGGATGAAATGAAGGTTCAAGAGAGCTTGACATAGGAAAAGAACTATGCTCAAGGTTCCGGGTTCGATCCCCAGATTGTTGTTTCATTTTTTAACGAGCTTGCTACAGAGAGGAAAACTATGCTCAAGGCCTTTGTTTCATTTTTTAATGAGCTTTCCACAGAGAAGAGAAACTATGCTCGTGGTTTCGTCCGGATCATGGCTTCCAAGAGGATAATTCTCTGGAAGGGTACCATGTCAAGGGACAAAACTCGGTCATGGCTTCCAAGAGATCTTTGTCAGATGGAAGACAATCACTCTGGAAGGAACAGATGTCAAGGGTCATGACAGGGGTAAGGATATCGAGCTCCAATAACCCTACCGAAGAGATCACCATGTCAACTACCGGATCCAAATCGTTGGAAGTTGAGGTCATGGGAGACAATGCCACATAATTGACATGCAGTGGGGGCGATACTGTTTGCATATAGGAACCACTTAGGGAGGTAACCCAGTCAGGGCTGATGAATGAAAGTTGATCAATTGTCACAATTCTTCCATCGTGAGGGAAATATATCACACAGAAAAGGGTGGATACAAGAGCTTTCATAGCATACACATAATCCCGCCCAATGAGTAAAGAGAAATCCAAGGGGTCTCAGACTACCATGACATCGATAAAGATAGTTTTCCCTCCCAAAGTTATAGGAAACTGAGGAAGGATCCCTAAAGGTTGGCTAGTTCTTCTGTTAAAAGCTAACAGATTCTGTGTAACCGGTGCAAGCTGTGGACAACCCAAAGTGTACCAAGCAACAGAAGACAAAATACTAACGAATGCACCTTCATCTATCAGTGTTTTATGAACGTCCCGACCACGAACCTGTACTGTAATCTGGAAAGGAATGTGGGAGGGAAGACAAGGTCCAGTTAGCACACCCCAATAAAAAAGGATGGCCTCATTACTTGGAGGGGGTTTTGCAGGAGAAGGAGGAATGCCCCCCGGTACAGTAGAGTTTGTATTAACGAGAAAAACATGGGCAGTATCGGGTTTACTCTCTAGAAGGAGAGTAGGATTGACCGATGATTGGATCGGATAAACCAATGGTGGACTTGGATAGACCACCTTAGCACTCTTCAGAGGAAGAGTGGGATTGACCGAGGAAGGGACTGGATCAGTCACTTCGACATTCCTCAATGGAGGAATGGGATCGACCGACGACGAAACTAGATCGACCACTTTGGCACTCTTCAGAGGAAGAGTGGGACTGACCGAGGAAGGGACTGGATCAGTCACTTTGACATTCCTCAGTGGAGGAATGGGATCGACCAATGGCGAAACTATATCGACCACTTGAGTTTCATTCTCCAAGGGAAGAATGGGGTCGATGGGTGTAAACGGGTCGACCACTTTGGTGTCACTCTCTTGATGAAGAGTGGGGCTGATCGATGACATAACTGGATCAACTACTTGGGTTTGTGGTTGAATCGAGGAGGAAACTAGATTGACCACCTGATAAACCGGACTGACTGGGGATGAAACCGGATTGACCAGTCCATAAACCAATGATGGGTCGGAGGAGAGCTTATGATAACCTTTTGGAAGTTGAAGTTTTTCCAAAAGAGAAGAAGCCTCGTCCATGTGAGGACAAAGGTGAGATTAATGATTACCTTTACATAACATGCAAAGGAACTTGAGAGTTTTCTTCTTCTCAGCAACTTGAACATCACTAGTTGACGGGGTATCATCGATATGACTGACATAGGCCGATGACGTGGAGGACCACATTTCTAAGACCTGGGTAAGACCGTGGCAATCCCTCAGAAAGTGGTCACCCTTACAAAGGCTGCAAGGGAACTTGGGTTTTGGATTATTCATTTTAATCTTGTTGACCTCATCAACACTCCCAGTACTATTAACAGTAACTAGTTTCTTAGAGCCAACATCTGATGTTGTTGGGGCCTTGGTCCTTTTTAGGTTCTTCTTCTTCTTCTCTTTCTGTTTCTTCTTCTTCTGATCAACCTGGCTACTTTCTTTAGATATTTCACTAGGCAAAGAAGGAGAAATGGAAGGAGACTTGATGGACGAAGAAGGTGAAAAGTCGACATGAGGTTGATGTGTGGGTGGTGTATTGACATCCAAAGTATTAGGTGCAACTGAAACATTGGGAGGATTCGGGATCACCGGAGTGGGGAACAACCAAACTGGTAATCCAATAGTGAGTCCTGGAAGAATCAGTGTGGAAACATATGGAGGACCAAAGTTTCCAAATGAAGGAAAGGTATAAGGTTCCCCAGGAGAAGGGGTTCCTCCATTGGTACTCCCAGGATTCGATGCCATTAACACTGACTTGACCTAAGGTCCACTAAGTAAAACAAACAACACACACTACAAATCTAAGAAGCAATCAATCAAACAAACCTTCCTACGATGAAACCAATAGTTGGTGATGAAATCCAACGTCGCGAGATCAAAATAGGAAGGGGCGGGGATAGAGAGGGTGGATCAGTTACGTTGGCGACCTGCTTAACGGACTTACACCTTGGTGCAAGATTCCACGCAAAAATTGTGGATTTACCCTCCAAGGAGCCCGAGTGAGTTTGACCAACGTCTGTTCCGGGTACAGTGAGACTTCCCTTCACCATCACCTTGTGTGAGACCCTAAAGATTATGGCCACCAACGTTACCAATTTGCAATCATCCCCTAGGCGGGAACAGTCGACAGTCCGATCCGAACGTACGGGCAGGGTATCGAGCCCGGAATCAACTAAAAGGATTCCACGCAGTAATTGTGGATTTACCTTTAAGCGATCCCCATAATATGATCTGACCACCACAATCAGTTAAACCATGGAGGGTTAGTCCCCGTAGCTCACCCAAATGCGACCTCGTGCGTAACCCCTGTGTGAGAGGGGGATCCCAGCAAGCCAATAGGACAATTGGATTTAACTCTCCATACCGCAAGATACTAAGTTTGTTTAATGGATTTGGAAAGTTATCATTTCAACCTATTCCAAATCCCTACAGCTTAAACTAATGTAGGTTTGCTAACAAAGATGTAAAAAGTCTGATAAATTTTAGTTAAGCGTTGATTTTAATGGTTGTTGTTTACTCAGAGGGTGTACGAAAGTGAAACTAATGGAATGATGACTCAATTCCCAAAAATATGCATGAAGTATGATAAGCAATCGTTTCTTTTCAATGAATACCTATTTAAGGGAGAGAGGAGGGGTCGTTTTCACTATCAAACACTTGATAAGGAATGCCCTCAATCAATTTTGTCCTCAATCAAATCCAATATGATGCTACAAAATTTCAAAAATGCAAACTAATATGCAAACTCAATCATGAAGATGTCTCTTTATTGTTTGTATGCGATAACCAATTCAATGCAAAATTTCTCCTGCCAACTACTCTTTCAGATCAAGGAGATTAACACAAGAAAACACAGATTTCGCACAAACAACACACCCTTTTGCAATCAAACAAGAGAAAGAAAATAAAAAATGCAAAAGTAAGGATAAATAAATTGTATTAGATGACCTCAAAGAACCAAATGAGAAGAGTTATAGACTTCAAATGTCCTTCACTAGAGTTCCCGCTCAGTCGGATAGGAGAGAAGAAAGCAAGGGATTGATTTCAAGCTCTCAAGAGCAAAAACTCAAAAAGAATGAAGAAGGGAATAAAATATCAGAAACGAGATGTTTACTTCTCAAGATGAAGCATTTCAAAGGTCGAAGGAAGAATGATTGAATCACAAAACAACTCAGCAAGTCAAAAAACAGGGTTTTGACCTCCAAAAATTGCAATTTTTGAAGAGATTTTGGGCAAAAGAGGGCTGGCGATCTGGTATAAGGGCCACCAGAGCGTTATAAAGCTATTTCTAGCAGATTAAGGGAGTGCTAGTGCTCTTCTAACAAGGCAGGGGAGCGCTGGAGTCCTAAAGCTCAGAAAAAGGTCCAAAAAACCCAAAATTCAGTCAAATTTTGACAATCAGGCTGAGTGTGATGGAGTGAAGAGTCAATCAGCAAATGCAATCAGATATAAAGGGGTGTACAAGGTCTAAGAAGATAAAAGGTAAGACAAGGTCTATGAGGAAAGACAAAACTAAGAAAGTTTTGATTCGATCCCCAGCAGAGTCGCCAGTTTCTGTTGTAGGAAAAGCTTCCTGCGGACAGGTAGATTGCCTCAAAGAGCTAGACCCTAACTCTAAGACAGAAAGTGCTTAACATGGACACTGAATTCCTTTCAAATCTATACAAACTAATACATGAGAAGGAAGGAGAACAGAAGTACCTTTTAATCGATGTTTGTCCCTGCACGCTCCGAGTCGAGCTCCCATCTTTCGCTCCTCGATGAGTCCTGTAGACAAACAAAGTACGACCACTTCCTACTCTATTGATATTATCTTGAAAATAGATCTATCTATCAACGATAATTTCATGTAAGATTAGACAAAAACTAGAAAGAAACAGGCCAAGCAAATTATATTAATGAGGGCAAAACATTGCTTACAACTGTGGATGGATTGAAGCAGTTTCGTTAAGTCCTCCTTGTCTTCCCCTTGCTCAAAATATCCACGATCCGAATGATGGAAACTTCACTGATTGCTCCCTATGAGATCATAGGTCTCTTGCTTCCAAAATATCTCTATTCTAGCACCACTTATGAGATCATAAGTTTGGTGTGATTCTCCTTTTCCAGTCCCCTTTCACCATTAGAAAGCTTGCTTATATATCCTTGAAGAGGCTTTAACCACTTGAGATATCCTTGGGGAAGTTGAGGATTTGCCTCCTTTAGTTGAGGATCTTCCCTAAGATCATGGCTGGACTAGGGATTCAAATCCAACTGCCTTCCAAGAATGAAAGGATCCTTCCCCCATTCATCTCAACAACTTAACCACTGCCCAAAATAGGTAGCACTCCCTCAAAAGGGCCATCAGAGCATTGTAGCGCTCCCTAGTAGGCTTTAGGGGGGTGCCAGCGCTTTCAAAATCTATAGCTCTCCCTCAAAAGGGCCAGAGGAGCTTTATAACGCTCCCTGATAGTGTAAGGGGGAGCGTCGGCGCTCCGAGAAGAGGTATAGGGGAGCGCTCTCCTTCAAAAGCTCAGTTTTTGAGGTGCTTTCAGATGGCAAAAGGTTTGCAAGCCTGCTGACTCATTTCTCCTCTCCCAAATCAAATGTTTGAGGTATTTCAAGTGTCCTTCTCATGTCGTTATAGGCACGACATAGGCATCATGGCAATATGCTTCCCTAACACTTGCGACACTTGTGAGTAACATGCGACGCTTGCGAACTTGTGGGCAAAATGTGACACTTGCGACACTATCAAAGTGAGTATTTTTTATGTGTAACACAGTCGATGCTATTTATCGTGATGGAGCTATTTATGGCATTTTTTGTGCCAACCACAAAATGTAGGTGTTAAATTAGGCGCTAAGAGCACTAGAAATTGTGCCCCATTTAGCGTCGAAAATAGCACCCCATTTAGCACTGGAAATAACACCCCCTTTAGCACTGGAAATAGTGCCCCTTTTAGCGCCTCATTTAGCACCCTAGTTAGCGTCGGAAATTGCACCAGAAGTAGCACCAAATGTAGCAAGATTAGCCTAAATAGTTAATTAGTTCAGGTGTTTGGTGTTAAGTGGATAGGGGCTTTGAGGATTATGTGATTTAGTGATTTGGAGTACAAGGATTAAGGGTTAATGGATTAGGGGTTAGGGTTTAAGTGATTAAGGGTCAAGATCTAAGGGATTTGGCACTTATGGATTAGGTATTTTAATGGTTAATGGATTAGGGATTATGGGATAGGGGATTAATATTTAAGTTCTTAGGGAATAGGGGTTTATGGATTAAGGGATTAGGGATAAGTGTTAAGTTTTTAAGGGTTGATGGCTTAGGGTTTAGGGGATTTAGGGATTTTGTGTTAAGGTATTATTGATTAACTAAGGTTAAGGGCTTAAGGGATAATTAGGAATTAGGGCTTAAGGATTTAACGGTCAATGGATCAATGGTTAGGGGAGTTAGGTATTTTTCAAAACTCTCTTGAAATTTCATGGAACCTCTTCCAACACGCCAATCACCAATTTCATCCACCGATGTCGCACGGTAAGTAGTGAATGGGGCCAACTTTGAAATTTCTTCAAAGTGTTCCTGTATGTGATGAAATTTGACATGGTTATACTAGACACATGCCTTTATGGTATGCGAGGGTTTCAAGACTCAAGGATACCTGATGTCCCCACATAATATTTGAGAGCATCCACGTTTGCATCAACATTCATCATGTAGTCTCATTGTCATCATATGTCATTCACATCTACATAATGCTTGTCAAAAATATCTTGAAATGTAATGGAACGTCTTCCAACATTCCCATCACCAATGTCATCCATCAATGTCACATAGTGAGAAGTGAATGGGGTTTAGTGTTGGATGTGACTAAATAGTTAATTAGTTGAGGTGTTGGGGGTTAAGTTGATAGGGGCTTTGAGGATTGTGGGATTTATGGATTTGGGGTACAGGGATTAAGGGTTAAGGAATTAGGGGTTATGGTTTAAGGGATTATGAGTCAAGATATAAGGGATTTGATGCTTATGGGTTAGGTAATTTGATGGTTAATGGATTAGGTATTATGGTCTAGGGGATTAATGTTTAAATTCTTAGGGCATATGGGTTTATGGATTAAGGGATTAGGGTTTAAGTTTTATGGGTCGATGGCTTGGGGGTTAAGGGATTTAAAAATTTGTGTTAAGGGATTAGTAATTAACTAAGGTTGAGGGCTTAAAGGTTTAGGGATTAGGGATTAAGGATTTAAGGGTCAATGACTTAGGGGTTAGGGGTTAATTCAAAATTTGACATGGTTAGATGAGACACGTGCCTTGATGGTATGAAAGGGTTTAAAGAATCAAGGATGTTTGATGTCCCCACATAATCTTCGACATCCTCCACGTTTGCATGAACCTTCATTATGCGGTCTGATCATTTTCATCATTCGTCATTCCCATATATAGAATATTGGTCAGAACTCTCTTTAAATTTCATGAAATGTCTTCCAACACGCTCATACGCAATATCATCAACCGACCTAACACAATGAGAAGTGAATGGGTCCAACGTTGAAATTTCTTCAAAATGTGATTGTATGCGATGAAATTTTACAAGGTTAGACTAGGCGAATGTATTGATGGTATGGGAGAGTTTTAAGACTTAGTGAAATCATTGACATTGAATATTGATGTTTTGATATGAAATAGGAAACTAAAATTGAAATTTAATTTATTAAATTTTCACCTAATTCTAGGCGATTAAAATATTTTATTTTGTTTAATTATTTTATGTTTAGTTCTTACTAAAACATAATAAAAAATTTATGCCCAACATTAAAATGAAAACAATATAAAAATAACGAAGTTAACAAAGTTCCTTATTTAAATCATTGTGAGATACGTGATTATTCAAATCATTGTGAGATATGTGGATCGATGATGTCTTCCATTGACAAATGCAAGAAGGCCATATGTGGTGTAATAGTTCTTTGTTTGGAAATATATATATTTAGTTCTTTCATGTACCACACGAGATAACTTATCCCTCTTTTCACAAAGGCTTGTTTTTAATTCCTTGAAGCATGACATTTTGTCATTTTCAATTTTGCTAACAACTCTTAAATATGTCCTCTTGCCTCATATTGCAATAGCGACCTCCTAAATCAATTGGCTTACATATGGCTAACATATTCTACATGTTACCCCTCATATTGTATGAGGAGTTGTACTAGTTTGAAGGCCCTTCCAAACAAGGTTGTGTTTGGAGGATGTGTGTTTTGATGGCTATTAGTTGTGGATTTGATACTTATTGTTTCATTTAGCATCAACTCTTGGGGAATCACTGGATATTTGGAGGCTTGCATATTATGTGTAGATATTGATAGAGAACTGGGCTTGTTGAGGGTCTTACATATATGGTTCACTGTGTTTTTACCCTGAGCACATTCATGGAGAGGGATACCCATCAACTAAGAGTTTTCCCTAAGTTTTATTGCTCATTGCTTGATACTCCTTGAGATAGTGTGCCCTCACTCTAGGGAACATATCCCTAAGGTGCATGCCTTGGAAAGTGTTTTTTGCATTCGATGGTTGAGATATATTCATGAGGAGTTCCTTCACTTTGGGGCCCTATTTTAAGCATATTATAGAGTGCCCCATGGTTTTGAGATGATTGATGGTATTAGCACAATGTTTCATTCTCTAGCACATGTTTTTTGAGTTTTGTTTAGATTGGTTTAGTGGGATGTTTCACCCTTTATGCGTGTTTTCCTAGGTTGTCCCACTTTTGGCCCTTGGTTTGAGGAGAGATGGTTTCTTTCACATGCATTAGTACTAATGGAAGACATTTTGAGGACATCCATATCTTTAAGGGTTTTTTTATGAAAACCAAGTGGCCGCTATTGCACACATGTCCATCGGATCCATCTTTTGATGGGTTGGTTATTGCATTGGAGGAAGAACCATCAATAACCTTGCTATCTTGGGCATTGTTTTGAAATTTATTGGTTGTTAACTTATTTAAAAAGTGGAGCACTACCCTAGTTTCCATATGGGAATATTTATTGTTTATGTAACTACCTTACACTAGTCAATGATTTATTGAGAACGAAACAATAGTACAAGAAGAAAAAATTTAAGGAAATTTAGTAGGAATTTTACAGAAGCAACTCTGAATTATTGGTATCTCTAAAGGATATCTACATGAATCCATTTGGTTAAGAGTAGGATAATCGGGCTCTATGTCAACAAAAAAATTTCTCAGAACCAAAATCATGTTGATCGAATATCCAAGACAACCACCATTCCCTCAATCACTGCATTTGCAAAAACAAATCCAATAATCCATATTCCTTTTATTAATTTGTGAAAAAATTTCAACTACTCTATGCACTCTCTTTGACTTCTATGACTAGTTAAGGGATTAGGGGTTAGGCTTTAAGGGGTTAAGGGTCAATAGATAAGGGATTTAGTGCTTATGGGTTATATAGTTTAATGGTTAATGGCTTAGGGATTAATATGGGCTAGGGGATTAATGTTGAAGTGCTTAGGGCATAGGGGTTTATGGATTAAGGGATTAGGGATTAGGGCATACATTTTTAAGGGTCGATGGCTTGGGGTTTAGCATATTTAGCACTTTTTTGTTAAGGGATTAGTGATTAAATAAGGTTGAAGGAATAAGGAGTTAGGGATTAGGGATTAAGGCTTTAAGGGTAGATGGATTATGGGTTAGGGGTTAGGTCAAAATTTGACATGGTTAGATGAGACATTAGTATGCAATGGTATTAAATGGTTGTTTCAAGGGAAAAACTCTCTATGGCCAAGGGTAAACCACAACAGACAAGTATGACTACAAAAATCAACTCAACTCCAACATGTGATATATAAACAAATGTGCAATACGAGGGAGAAGCCTACCTAGATCCAATTGTTTAATGCCATTCCACCGTTGAGCACTTTTACCCAAAGATTTACACCTACAATAAGTTCTCAACAAACAAGTGATGAAAGTATATAGTGACAATATATAAAATGAGTTAGCACATCAGATAGAACAATCCATTAATAAACATTACAAACATGCCCATGGATAATAATCATATATTTGCAAGATATCGATAGGAAGGGAAAGGAGTATTTCTATTAATAATTGATCAACAGAAGTACCAACATTACAAACTTTCATGTTGGCACAGTTCGAAGCCAAGAAACCAAGTTCCTTCCAACTGGGTCTCCACCACTTCAATCTTCCACCAAAGGCAAGCTCATAGCAAAGAGGTAATGAGGTCCTCTCAACAATAAGGAAAGAGCTTAGGGGATGAACACTGTGTTCAAACTTGAGGGACAAAGGAATGCAGACTCAATATGAAGTAATTTCTCCAGAGTAACTTTGCTCTCAAAGTTGACTTTTTTCTCCTCTTTTTCCATAGCTCAAAATTGTACTCTTATAGCCTCCAGAATGCAACTGAAGGGCTGAGTTAGAACATTTCCAATATATGGAAGGCTAAAGATCAGAGATCTTTTGTCATGACATGGAAACCCAACCTCATTTTGTACTTTTTGGCACAAATCCTGATATACGGGAGTTGTAGTGGAGCAACAAGCATATATGCATCTTGCAAAGCGGTTAGGGAGCGTATATGTGGAAAAATATATATTTTTGGTTCTAGATTTATCAAAAGGGGGTTGATAATTCTACATAGGGAAATGGAAAAAGGCCCTCTGTGCAAGATAGCGATGGTGAGGAAAATCTTGCTATAATAGATGCCCCCTAATGTGTGAGATCAAAGGAGTGTCTACGATGGCCAAAATACATTATAAATAACCCAGAAGTGGAGTGGTAGAGAACCAGCTGGATGAACTCAATTGCTCACTACATTATGTACTAACTTTGCATACATGGCTGCCAACAATACAATGCAGATCCATGTGGAAAATATACCAACAAGTGTTCATGGCCATGAGTAGGCAAGTATAAATGTGGTTACATTCCAATAGTTGTCATAGTCATGAACAAGGCCTAGTGAAACCAATCTCAAAATAAATCTGAAGCTATTTTTATACCATGGAGTACAATCTAATCTCCCATGATCGTTGAAGTCAAATAGGTATTGGTCCAATGAAATGGAAGCAACAGCTTAGGAAAGTTGCATCCACAAAGTGATGTCTTCAAGTCTTCAATACAATCCACCAATGGTGCAAGTCTACATCATGTGAATAAATGAGTTGAGGTCGAACACGATGAGACATCATTTGATTACCGGTCATTGAGGTATACCGTTAACAAATGTGAGACAACCTACCAATGATGAAATTAGGTATCAAGGCACCGAGTACATCTCTACAAATGTGAATAAAGGAGCTGGTGTCGAACACTTGAGAGATCCATTGATTAGGAGACATTAATGTATTCCCATCTTTCAATGGTGAGAGAGCCTGCCACTAATGACTACAAGCCTCAAGGTACTCATAAAACTCTAGGTATCGTATCCAGAATACATGATCTGAAGTCGATGGAAAGATACACACAGAAAAGAGATAATTAAGGAATCTCTCATTAGTCAGCACGAGGAACAAAGAAGGAGCTTCATGATTTGGTGGAGATTGGACAAAGAACATGTTCATGAACCAATGACCCTATGCATCTTTCGCATGTGCCAAATGTAATATGGAAATGAAAAATACCCTCTGAATAGCAGCCAATGATGAAAACTGCTGACAAAGGCAAGGAAGCCACCAATAAGGCTAATGGCATCCAAGACACTACACGAATCCCAAAGTGTGAATAGATGTCTTTTCGTCGAACATAAGGGAAACCACCCAGTCAATGACCCATGATGAAATGTCGATTGATGGGTTCAAGGTGACCTACCAATGATGAAAGTAGGGCTAGGGTGCAGCATAAGACCAAAGTATCATGTGATCCTGAGACAAACTGAGGGTATGGCCGACATGCAAAGTCAAGATTTTTGAGGAGTGGCCAACACAGGTTGATAGACTTCCTTTGAACAAGAGCATGAGACATATGGTGGACTCCGATAGCATAGACTTAATGATGTGACAACTAGATGCAGGAGGCATCCATAATGTTCTCTATAGTGACTGGAAGATTAACCAGTCGGTAGAGAAAATTCTGTAACGAGATCAGCTTCCTAAGGCCATGCTAAACCCAAAATTATGATGTCGCAAGGACTCAATAAATTTTTTCTTTGTTCAAAGGAGACACGACTGCTTCCAATTACAATATAGTACTCCCTTCCTACCCATCTTTTTTTGTTTTTTCATAACTAGTGAATGCTATAATACAGAGGAGGGAACGAGTGTCGCAAGTAAGAAAAACTAGTTCTAGCAGTGGAACATACCTATGCTCAATGCAAGGAAATGCATGTGAGAGATGGACACTCGAGGTGATGTTCCCTCCAGGGTATAGGGTGTCAAATTGTGAAGGATATAAACAAGGCTCTGCTTGGTTGAGGATGAAAACTGCTTGGGCCATGGTTTATAACGTGAAGCGAGAACCGACTAAAGGCTCAATACTGGAAGCAAGGGCATGAGATGCAATCACAATTTAACGCCAAAAATGTCCTTTTTTATATCTTTTAGTCTACTTGGTGTGAAAAAGGGGTAAACTTGTACCAAATAGACGTCTTTTCAAATCCAATTTATGAGTGTGAAAAAGACAAGTTCACTCGACGATCTTTTCCATTTTTGATAGCGAGTCAGAAAAGAGCTTAACTAAGACTCATGATCTTTCAAATCCAATTTTAATGAGTGTGAAAAGGACAAATCACTCGACAATCTTTTCAATTTTTAATAACGAGTCGGAAAAGAGATTAACTAAGACTCGTTTGGAAGATTATAGGCAGAAAGCCACAGGGGAGGCCAAGGCTCCCATACCAATCTTCTGTGGAATGTCAGTATCTTACAAAGAACTGACATAATCTCGGGAAGACCCAAAGCTCTCCAAGTCGAGGAGGAAAAAGTGCTAATGGAGGTTATCGTCTCCGTGTTATGTCGAATAATGTCTCTTCATGGAAAAGACATAGGCGGAGGCATTGGCTACCCCACAAGACCATCCCAATCAAAGGGAACCTTGTCAAGACTTGGAGGGAGAGAACTCGTGAAGATTAAAAATCTCTCTTGTTCATAAGGTGAAGTAATAGAAATGCTAAGAACATGGCATAGAAGGTGTAGAACCAGAACCAGAAGATCGGGATCGACCAAAAATTTCATTGGCGTGACCACTTCCTTAGACTTGTTACTCTCCAAGAGAAGACTGGGGTTGATCGAATATTGCATCGATATGACCACTTCCTCAACCATTGGTTGAATAGGATGTGAGACAACAAGGTCAAGAGGTGCATCACCCAAAAAAATAGGAGTATTGTCGGTCGAAGATTGCATCGACACGACCGTTGGTTGAACAATATGCGAGATGACAAGGTCAAGAGATGCATCACCCCCGAACATAGGAGAGGTGTCTGTTGAAGATTGCATCGACACGACCACAGGTTGAATGGGATGTCAGACAAAAAGGTCAAACGATGCATAAACCCCTAAAGGAAAAGGGGTGTCAGTTGAAGATTGCATCATCATGATTGTTGTATCAACCAAAGAAGGAACGAAGTGTTCTAAAACCATAGATGCCTCAGAACCCGAAGGGCCCTTAGGTGAGCCCCATGCTTCTGGTATCCCAACAGTAACATGACACAAACAAGTAAGGTGACTTCCTTCGCAAGTCTTGGAAAGGAATCTAGGCTTACGTCTGAGACGTCTAGGCTTCTAAATCATATGAATTCCCCCAGCATGACTTGCAGTGGATGGTGACATGCTCCCAGCATGACTTGTAGAGGCTAGTAGAAAATATCCAACATGAATAGCAGAGGTCGGTGGTGAATCCCCAATATGAATAGTAGAGGTTGTTGATGAATCCCCAACATGACTAGCAAAGGTTGGTGATGAATCCCCAACATGACTAGCAGTGAACAGAGATGTGCCCCTAGCATGACTTGCAGCATCTCGTTGCAGGTCTTCAACATGACTTGCAGGGGTTGTCGACCAATCTCCAACATGACTAGCAGAGGTTGGTGACATAATGCCAGTATGACACGCAGTGACTAGTCTTGTGCCCCCAACATGACTTGCAACGGCTAGTTGCAGGTCTTCAACATGACTCGGAGAGGTTGTCGACCAATATCCAACATGACTAGTGGTGGTTGGTGATATAATGCCAGTATGACACATAGTAACTAGACTTGTGCCCCCAGCATGACTTGCAGTAGCTGGTTGCAGGTCTTCAACATGACTCGCAGAGGTTGTCAACCAATCTCCAACATGACTAGCAACGGTTGGTGATATAATGCCAATATGACACGCAGTGACTGGACTTGTGGCGGTGGTGAATTGTGGCATTTGAGACCAAGGTCCAAGGAAAGATTGGTTTTGAGAAATTGTAGGTCAGGAAGGATCCTGGTTTACACCTTGTCCCTGTCCAACAGGATAGTATACTCCTCCATACTAATTCATAAAGGGTTGTAAGGGAATCAACACTGAGGAAGTTGCTTGCAAAGAGAAAGTGGCATGACAAGGGTTACTCGTGTGAGGATATATGTTGCCCCCAAATGAAGGAACTTCATGAGGGGGGTTTCTCATACTATAAAAATAATTCCCCCCGAATGAAACATCAAAAGGAAGACGGAGGTCCTCCATGGGAAAAGTGTTCGTAGGAACTGACATAGTGGAAGAAGGGTAAGTGGATGGAGTGTAACAAGTAGAATGATTGCTTAATTGGGCACTTACTTCTCACATAGTGGACTCATAGGAAGGAATATTCCAACCTCCTACCGTAAGAGGTGTTGGAAGGATATGAATCCTACCAAATGGAGAGGGATAAGAAGGAGGCATCATGCCCCTAGACCCAAAACTTGTATTCACATAAGGAGGCGAGACAAAGGAGGGAAAGTGTGAAGACATATCAGACATACCATGAGAAAAATGATTAGAGACCCAAGGCATTGACTAAGTACCATAATTTTGCATACCATAATATAAAGCGAAAGGATCCATCCCCATGAAATAAGTGACATCATGGGGGGAGTAGCAGTAAACGAGGGAGCAAAAGGAACTCCACTATCCATGACAATGAAAAATCAGTAACAAATTCCTAGGGCCAACAAGTAATCAAAGAGCATACCAAAAAGTCAAATGGCCAATATGCATGCAAACGAGCTAAAGTGGCTGAGTGGCCTCCCTCGCTAAAGAAGGCATGCCTCGTCTAGGAGGGACCTGAGATTCCCTGCTAAAGTTTGGAGGTAACAAAATCAGTTATAGGGGGCCTTGCGGGATTAACAACTAGCCGGTCGAATCCCCCCAAAGAGGTAATCTTCCATAAAGGTTGTGTGTTGTCTGACCCTTATCTGACTCAGGATACAAGAAAAATAACCCTTGCAAGTAACCTATGAGAAACCTAAGTCAAGAAACTAATCAACCACTGTATAACCAATGCACAAGAGAACAGTCATAAGTTTGGATTACCGTATGGGTAGGGTAGCAAAGCCTGAAACCTTGAAAGAACCAGCTCTCACAGAGGTATGGATACTAGAAAGATCCCCAAATATGAATAAATCCACAGAAATATCTCTGACGCTAGGTGAGTATCCAGGGGTTATCCCTTCAACAAACTTCGCACGACCTCGTGCTTAACTCTGGTGTGAGCGGAGCCTCCTGATATTACCAATTATACAATGGATTTCTCAACTCCCTGTCTCAGACATATATGTTGATTTAATTTCCTTGGAGAAGTTTACTCACAAAATCCTATTCCAAGGCACTAAATCCTAGGGTAGTTTGTGCACCCTAAACAACAAAATCGTTACTAATCCATTTTAGTTTAAAGCGTAAATTTTATTGGCCGTGATTACTCAAAAAAATATGGAAATGAAACTCATGGTGTTATGAATCTGCATAAAAATAAAAATAGATATAATTCAAAGCCTAACTTTAACTTTTCAATGAATGATATTCTAAATAAAAACAGTGCAATCTTCAATTTTAACTCTGCAACTTAGAAGTAAAATGCAATCTTTCGCTAAATGTGCTAAGCTAATGATAAAGGTTCCAAGACAAAAATACAAACCAATGAAAAATACCTATTTTTTTGTATTTTCAATGTATTAAAAAGAAAATGCATGGACTAATAAGTGACTTGATATATAACTTCTACTGTGTATAAAATAAATCACTCGAGAAGAATACCAAGCAACTAAGCATACATCCCAACTACCAAGGACAAATAAAAAATGGAAAACAAAGAGAAAGACGTCGCCCAAAAATTCAACTCCAAACAGGTTTCCTGACATCCCAGATAATCTCAACAGGCACCACAGAGACCTAAGAAGGCTTAGTGATCCTCAAAACCTACCCAACAATCACTAAACCAATAAAGAAAGCAAGGGGAAGTGGTATAAGTGATTGTTCAAGAGAAAAGGGCGTATATACACCTATTGTAGTGGAACAACAAGCGTGTATACGTAGTTGTCAGGGAAAAAAGGGATTATATATTTTAAAACAAGGCTAGGCAAGGGTAAAAGGCTGAAAAACTCAGACCCAGAGTGAACAGACTCTGTCCAATTGTGATACAACATGAAACACAAAGAAAAAAAAGAAATGTAAGAAGGAAAAATACTTCAACCCTTAGAAGGAAGATCTATCCCTAGTGGAGTCGCCAATTCTGTTACAAGGGGAAAACTCTATATGGCCAAGGGTAAACCACAACAGACAAGTATGATTGCATAAATCAACTCAATTCCAACACGTGCTATATAAACAAATGTGCAATACCAGGAAGAAGCCTACCTCGATCCAATCGTTTTATGTCATTCCACCGTTGAGCACTTTGACCCAAAGCTTTACACCTACAAGAAGTTCTCAACAAACAAGCGATGCAAGTATATAGTGACAATATATAAAATGATTTAGCACATCAGATAGCACAATCCATTAATAAACATTACAAACATGCCCATGGATAATAATCATATATTTTCAAGATATCGATAGGATAGGAAAGGAGTATATCTATTAATAATTGATCAACAGAAGTATCAACATTACCGACTTTCGTGTTGGCACAGTTCGAAATCAAGAAACCAAGTTCCTTCCAACTGGGTCTCCACCACTTAAAGCCTCCACCAAAGGAAAGATCATAGCAAAGAGGTAATGAGGTCCTCTCGACAATAAGGAAAGATATTGGGGGTCTAACACTGTCTTCAAACTTGAGGGACAAAGGGATGCAGACTCAATATGAAGTAATTTCTTCAGAGTAACTTTTCTCTCAAAGTTGAATTCTTTATCCTCTTTTTCCATAGCTCGAGATTGTTCTCTTATAGCCTCCAAAATGCAATTGAAGGGCCAATTCATAATGTTTCCAGTATATGGAAGGCCAAAGATCAGAGATATTTTATCGTGACATGGAAACACGACCTCATTTTGTATTTTCTAGCACAAATCCTGATATACGCGAGCTATAGTGGAGCAAGAAGCATATACACATCTTGGAAAGAATTCAGGGAGTGTATATGTGGAAAAATATATATTTTTGGCTCTGGATTTATCAAAATGGGGTTGATAAGTCTGCATAGGGAAATGGAAAAGCGCCCTCTGTGCAAGACAACAATGGTGAGGAAAATATTTCTATAACAATGGTATGCAATGGTATGCATTGGTATTGGTATGAAATGGTATGTAATGGTATTGGTATGCGATGGTATGCAATGGTATGTGAAAATGGTATCAAATGGTATGTTATGGTATGCATTGGTATTGACATTGGTATGCAATGGTATGAAATGGGACCCAAGATTAGTTGGTTTGTTACTCTAAGTGACTCCTACCCAATGTTTTTCCCATAGGATGAAGTTTCATGTATCCCTACCCAACACAGAAGCCTAATCCACAACTATTCTGCCTGATTATAATTTTGAATAGGTAACCTTAATAATCTCTTTTAGGTTTTGCATGATTAGCTACAAGTAAGAAGTGTGTGTTATACCTACAATAGATAAAGAAACACTATTAGAGCCCTCCCTAGAGGTTCCCTAATTATTTTTAAAGGGTATTTCTCCTTGGATGAGAACTTTGTGGGGTTATTATAACTATCTCCCATATCTTCACTATTTTTATTCAGGCCCTAACCATCGACCCAGGTTGAACTTTGGAAGGACCTTTTTTATCTACTTACTAATTTGACCTTGGGATTTAATCACTGTCTGCTATCATTTGAAGGAATGTGTTCTCTCGTTGTCTTTTCAAATTTTTTCTCTAGTGGTCTATTGATTGGTGTCACACTTAGAAATCCAAATGTGTTATTTTTATTTTCAAATATTTACAATATTCAACTTATTTTAGACCATTTTAAAGTGGTTTATCAATATCCTTATAATTCTAGGAGGAACCAAGGTATTCCTCCTTTATTCATGCCGGGGTTACCTCGAACAAGGAATAGACTTGAAGTTCTTGATTCCTCATAATGTGAACTAGTATAAGCACCAAATGCTTTGAGTATACCCATAGGAGAGGATCAAGATAATGTGAACCCTCTAGTTGGACAAAAGAAGAAGAAGAGGATTTTTTGTGGGGTATTGATGACAGCCCCCTAAGAAGAGATGATTTCCCTCCTCTTCCTCCTCCTTAAGGAAATTTTGATCCTCCAATTATAGACAACATTAATAACCGTCCTCTGGCCAATTTCAATCATTTACTCACTCATTGTTATAGTGGGAAAACCCCCCTATGGACTACACTAGGGTTCAACATGTAGGAAGATCTATCTATATAAAAGTATCCTACATTTCTAACTACCCCTAATATACCCCAAATTCATACATGAAAGGCAAAGTGAAAATATCTGGTAACTTTACCTTTTACTCTGTGTCTGGTGTCGATCCTCTCACGCTTGATAGCTTCACTGACTGTAAGCCTCCTCCCATGTTTGACCTGCAATCTGTTAAGAAAATACAAACATGCATCTCATATTTAAATCATGGGTTAGATGATAGAATAAAGCATTGTTGAAGGAAAATCTCCCTGCGGACAGGTAGATCTCCTCAAAGACATAGACTCTTAACTCTAAGATAGAAAGTGCTTATCATGGTCACTGACCTCCTTTTAGATCTAGGTGGACTAGTGTGTGAGAAGGAAGGAGAAAAGAAGTACCTTTTATCAATGTTTGTCCCTGCACGCTCTGATTTGAGCTCCAATCTTTTGCTCCTCGATGGATTCTGTAGACAAACAAAGTACGACCACTTCCTAATCTATCAAGATTAGTCCGAAATAGGTCTATCTACTAAAGAGACAAATTCATGTGAGATTGAACATGAATTAGAAAGAAACAAGCCAAGCAAATTATATTAATGAGGAAAAAACATTACTTACAGCCATAGATGAATTGCAACAGTTTTTTCATGTCCTCCTTGTCTACCCCTTGCTCAAAAGATCCACGATCCGAATGATGATAGCTTCATTGATTGCTCCCTACGAGATCAAAAGTCTCTTGCCTCCAAAATATCTTTGTTCCAGCACCACTTATAAGATCATAAGTTTGGTGTGATTCTCTCTTTCTTAGTCCCCCTTTCACCATGAGAAAGCTTGCTTATATAACCTTGGAGGGGCTTTAACCACTTGAGATATCCTTGGGAAAGTTGAGGATTTCCCTCCTTCAGTTGAGGATCTTCCCTAAGATCATGGATGGACTAGGGATTCGAATCCAACTGCCTTCCAAGAATGAAAGGATCCTTCCCCCATTCATCTCAACAACTTAACTACTACCCAGAATAGGCACCACTCCCTCAAAAGGGCCATCAGAGTGCTGTAGCGCTCCCTAGTAGTGTATAGGGGAGCGCCAACACTCCTGAAAGTAGGAGCGCTCCTGCAAAAGGGCTGATGCAGTGCTATAACGCTCCCTGATGGCTTATGGGGGGGCGCCAGCACTCCTGAGATAGTTATAGGGGAGCGCTCCCCTCCAAAAACTTAGTTTTTTGAGTGTTTTCAGATGGCAAATGGTTCATGAGCCTAGTTAACCTTTCCTCCTCTTCCAAAGAAAAAGTTTGAGGTGTTTCAAGTGTCCTTCTCATGTCATTATAGGTACAACATAGGCATCATGGCAGTGTGCTTTCTTTGACACTTGCGACACTTGTAAGAAAAATGAGACACTTGCGACACTTATAATGATGACACTTGCGACACTATCGAAGTGAGTAATTTCTATGTGTAACAGATTGCCCCCCAAAGTATGAAGTTAGAAGACGAGAACTGATAACTGAAATGCTTTGTAGACTTTCAAGCAAGGGTATAGATGCAGAGAACTTGACAAAAGTTGCACACAACCATCCAACAAATATTATGACATGTTTCAAACCCAAGGCAGGCATACCTATGCTTGGGTGATCAAGACTTGCAAGATATGACCGCCATAAAATACACTGCGGATCCATAATTGTATTGATAAAAAGGTATAGCCACTGAAAATACACTATGGATCTATACTCTTATGACATGAACTAATCGTAGCCAGAAAGAATACACAGTGGATCTACGAGATGACAAGACATAGCCACGACCAATACAAAGTGGATCTATGTAACAGTATATGTGTCATTGTTCAAGAGAAACTCCTTCGCAACCTGGGCAAAGTACATATCAAAGTGATCACTCAACCCAAGGTCTTCTTACCGATCCCGATGTAGTACGAATCTAACCATGTGAATAGATGTCCTGATGTTGAACATGGCAGAAACCACTTGATTACCAGTCAATGATGTAAACCATTAACAAGCACAAGGGAAATCACCATTAATGTCAATGATCTCCAAGGTACTCTAGTACATTCCAACGAATGTGAATGGATGAGCTGAAGTCGAACATCCATGGAATCATCCGATCAAAGGTCAATAATGTAAGCCCACTGTCGAATGTGAGGAGGCCTGCCATTGAGGCATGTAGGTCCCAAAGTACTGACTGGTTTCTAAGCCTAATTCCTGGATAATGTGTTGAAGTTGACAGGAATATACTCATCGAAGGAGGACCTTGATGTATCCCCCATCAACAACACGAAACAGACACAGAGATGTAATTGGTCGATCGAATGAACATGGACTGACATGGGTATCGAGACAAGATATTTTTGATGGCTGACTCTCGAGGAGGATACTTCCCTTGAACACTAAGGCACAATAGCAGAAACATGACATGGACCAAAACTCTATGATGTAGTGGATGCTGTGACTTACGTCGGGCGACCCAAAGGAGTGAAAGAAACTCAAAGGATTGGCTCAGTGCAGAGGTTTAGTGGATTAAAATGTGTGCAAAAGACAAAGTGTCATGTTCAAGGGCAACTCTAAGAATTACTTGGTAATGTTCTCAAGAGACTGCTTGTCTTGCTTCTTTCAAATTTTCCCCCATCCAGATAGACGAGTACCTCTTTTTAATTTAACGAGCTTGAGGAGGGTAACACATGCTCGATATGACTCACCTCCGGTAAGTCCCTCTTCCTTTTTAACAAACTAGAAGAAGTAAGAGTTCGGTCCCGTATGGGCCTGTTGATGTTTTGTTTAGTGAGTCCAAAGATAGAAAACTCGAAGGTTTTTCATGATTATAGAGTCTGGAAAAACACTTAAAAGAGAACTCTCTCAGTTCCTTTTTCATAAAGTAGTCTGACGAGACCGAAAAATACATAAACTATCGCTCAGATGTTTTCTTCAAATATTTTAATGAGTGTGAAGAGAACAAGGTCGCTCGGTAATCTTTTCATCTTTAGAGAGTTTGAAAAGAACTTAAATATGACTCCAATGTTGTCCTTTTTCGTAATGTTAGTCTCGCGAGGATGAAAAAGAGATAAATTATCACTCAAAATATGCCCTTTCAAACCGTTTAACGAGTGGGAAAGGAAGCAAGATCACTCGGAAATATTTTCATGTTTAGAGAGTCTGAAAAGAGCTTAAAGGAGACTCCAGGGGGTTCCTTTTTCGTGTATCCATACAGGTCTGAAAAAGAGATAAAAGTCTACCCGGATGCATTCTCATGTATTTATGAGCACGAGAAAGAATAAAGACTAAGCTCGGTATGCCCCCAGCTCAAAAGCTGGTGACTTAGCTCTAGAATGATCGACAAAGGCTGGAGACATGCCCCCCAAGCTTCAATTCATTCACCGGTTCTAAGGTCATCACCAATTTCTCTAGGAGATGAGAAAAAGGAGAAGGGTGGATGAAAAGAAGGTTCAAGAGAGGTGACTGTTTCATTTTTTTTAATGAGCTTGACACAGGGAAAGAACTATGCTCAAGGCCTCTGTTTCATTTTTTAACAAGCTTTCCACATAGAAGAGAAACTATGCTCGTGGTTTCGTCTAGATCATGGCTTCCAAGAGGATAATGCTCTGGAAGGGTACCATGTCAATGGATAAAATGTGCTCATGGCCTCCAGGAGATCTTCGCTGGATGGAAGAAAAGCACTTGAGAAGGAACACATGTCGAGGGTCGCGATAGGATTAAGGAGATCAGGCTCCAATAATCCTACCGAAGAAATCACCATTTCCACTACCGGATCCAAATCGTCGGAAGTTGAAATCATGGGAGACAACGCCACATAATTGACATGTGGTGGGGGCGATACTGTCTACATATAAGAACCACTTAGGGAGGTAACCCGGTCAGGGCCAATGAATGAAAGTTGATCAATAGTCACAATTCTTCCATTGTGAGGGAAAGATATCACACTGAAAGGAGTGGATACAATAGCTTTCATGGCATAGACATAATCCCGCCCAAGGAGTAAAGAGAAATCCAAGGGTTCTCGGACTACCATGACATCGATAAAGATAGTTTTCCCTCCCAAAGTTATAGGAAAATGAGGAAGGATCCCTAAAGGTTGACTAGTTCTTCTGTTAAAAGCTAACAGATTCTGTGTAACCGGTGCAAGCTGCGGACAACCCAAAGCGTACCAAGCAATAGAAGACAAAATACTAACAGACACACCTTCGTCTATCAGCATTTGAGGAACGTCCCAACCACGAACCTGTACTATAATCTGGAAAGGAATATGAGAGGGAAGACGAGGTCCAGTTAGTGCACCCCAATCAAAAAGGATGGCTTTAGTAATTGGAGGGGGTTTCACAGGATAAAGAGGAATGCCCCCCCAGCACAGTAGAGTCTGTATTAACAAGAAAAACATAGGCAATATCTGGTTTACTCTCTATAAGGGGAGTAGGATCGACCAATGATTGGATCAGATCAACCAATGGTGGACTTGGATAGACCACCTTAGCGCTCTTTAGAGGAAGAGTGGGACTGACTGAGGAAGGGACTGGATCAGTCACGTTGACATTCCTCAATGGAGGAATGGGATCAACCGATGGAGAAATTGGATCGACCACTTTGGCACTCTTCAGATGAAGGGTGGGACTGACTGAGGAAGGGACCAGATCAGCCACTTTGGCACTCTTCGGATGAAGGGTGGGACTGACCGAGGAAGGTACTGGATCAACCACTTTAGCACTCATCAAAGGAGGAGTGGGATTGACCAATGATAGAACCAAATCGACCACTTTAGCTTCATTCTCCAAAGGAAGAATGGGGCTGACAAGTGGAAATGGATCGACCACTTTAGTGTCACTCTCTAACGGGAGAGTGGGATTGACTGAGGATGAAAACAGATTGACCACTTTGGTGTCACTCTTTTGATGAAGAGCGGGGCTGATCGATGATAGAACCGGATCAACTACTTGTGTTCATGGTTCAATCGAGGAGGAAAATAGATTGACCACCTGATCAACTGGACTAATCGGGGATGGAACCGGATTGACTAGTCCATCAACCAATGATGGTTCGGAGGAAATCTTACGATAAACTTTTGGAAGTTGAAGTTTTTCCAAAAGAGAAGAAGCCTCATCCATGCGAGGACAAAGGTGAGAGTAATGATTACCTTTACATAACATGCAAGGGAACTTGACAGTTTGCTTCTTATTACCAACCTAAACATCACTAGTTGACAGGGTATCATCGACATGATCGACAGAGGCCGATGATGTGGAGGAACACATTTCTAAGACCTGGGTAAGACCGGGGCAATCCCTCAAAAAATGGTCACCCTTACAAAGGCTGCAAGGGAATTTGGGTTTTGGATTCTTCATTTTAATCTTGTTGACCTCATCAACACTCCCAGTACTATTAACAGTAACTGGTTTCTTAAAGCCAACATCTGATGTTGTTGGGGCCTTTGTCCTTTTCGGGTTCTTCTTCTTCTTCTCTTTCTATTTTTTCTTCTTCTGATCAACCTGGCTGCTTGCTTTAGAGCTTTCACTAGGCGAAGAAGGAGAAATGGAAGCAGACTTGATGGGCGAAGAAGGCGAAAATTTGACATGAGGTTGATGTGTGGGTGGTGTATTGACATCCAAAGTATTAGGTGCAACTGAAACATTGGGAGGATTCAGGATCACCAGAGTGGGGAACAACCAAACTCGTAATCCAATAGTGAGTCCTGGAAGACTTAGTGTGGCAACATATGGAGGACCATAGTTTCCAAATGAAGGAAAAGTATAGGGTTCCCCAGGAGAAGGGGTTCCTCCATTGGTACTCCCAGGATTCGATGCCATTAACACTGACTTGACCTAAGGTCCACTATGTAAAACAAACAATACATGCTAAGAATCTAAGAAGCAAACAATCAAACAAACCTTCCTATGATGAAACCACTAGTTGGTGATGAAATCCAACGTCGCGAGATCAAAATAGGAAGGGGCGGGGATAGAGCCGGTGGATCAGTTACATTGGTGACCTGCTTAATGGACTTATGCCTTGGTGCAAGCTTCCACACAGTAATTGTGGATTTACCCTCCAAGGAGCCCGAGTGAGTTTGACCAACGTCTGTTCCAGGTACAGTGAGACTTCCCTTCACCGTCACCTTGTGTGAGACCCTAAAGATTGTGGCTACTAAGGTCACCAACTCATAGTCATCCCCTGGGAGGGTATAGTCGACAGTCCAGTTAGAACGTATGGGCAGGATAACAAGTCCGAAATCAGCTTGAAAGGCTCCCACACATAATCATGGGTATACCTTCCACTGACCCCCAATATACGATTCGACTAGTTGGGCCACGGAGGGATAATATCCGTAACTCACCCGAATGCGACCTCGTGTGTAACCCCTGTGTGAGAGGGGGATCCTAGAAAGCTAATATGACAATTGGATTTGATTCTCCCTACCACAAAATACTAATTTTGTTTGATAGTTTTGGAAAGTTATCCTTTCAACCTATTCCAAATCCCTACACCTTAAACTAATGTAGGTTTGCTAACAAAGATGTAAAAAGTCTGATAAATTTTAGTTAAGTGTTGATTTTAATGGTTTTTGTTTACTCAGAGGGTGTACGAATGTGAAACTGATGGAATGATGACTCAATTCCCAAAAATATGCATGAAATATGATAAGTAATCATTTCTTTTCAATGAATACCTATTTAAGGGAAAGAGGAAGAGTCGTTTTCACTATCAAACACTTGATAAGGAATGCCCTCAATCAATTTTGTTCTCAATCAAATCCAATATGATGCTACAACATTTCAAAAATGCAAACTAATGTGCAAACTAATCATTAATATGTACTTTTGTCATTTTCATGCGAATGATGATCAATTCAACGAAAAACTTGTCCTGCCAACTACCCTTTCAGATCAAGGAGATTCGGACAAGAAAATGCAGATTTCGCACAAACAACACACCCTTTTGCAATCAAACAAGAGAAAGAAAATAAAAAATGCAAAAGGAAGGAGAAATAAATTGGATCAGATGACCTCAAAGAACCAGATGAGAAGAGTCACATACTTCTAATGTCCTTCACTAGATTTCCCGCTCAGTCGGATAGGAGAGAAGAAAGCAGGGGATTGATTTTAAGCTCTCAACAACAAAAACTCAAAAAATAATTAAGAAGGGAATAAAATATGAACAACAAGGTGTTTAATTCTCAGGAGGAGGGATGTCAAAGGTCAAAGGAAGAATCATTGAATCACAAAGCAGCTCAACAAGTGAAAAAACAAGGTCTGGACCTCCAAAAAATGGAATTTTTGAAGAGATTTTGTGCAAAAAAGGGTTGGCACTCTGGTGTCAGGGCCACCAGAGTGTTATAAAGCTCTGTCTAACACTCCCAGGGAGCGTTGGTGCCCTGCTAACATGGGCACAGGGGCGCTAGGCTTAAAAAACTCATAAAAAGTCCAAAAACCCAAAATTTGAGTCAAAATTTGATAGTCAAGCTGAGTGTGATGGGGTAAAGAGTCAATCAGCAAGTGCAATAAGATATGAAGGGGTGAACAAGGTCTGAAAACAATCAAAGGGAAAGACAAGGTCTATGAGGAAAAATCAAAACCAAAAGTTTCGATTCGAATGCCCAGTGGAGTCGCCAGTTTCTGTTGAAGGAAAATCTCCCTGCGGACAGGTAGATCTCCTCAAAGAGATAGACTCTTAACTCTAAGACAGAAAGTGATTATCATGGTCACTGACTTCCTTTTATATCTAGGTGGACTAGTGTGTGAGAAGGAAGGAGAAAAGACTTACCTTTTACCGGTGTTTGTCCCTGCACGCTCTGAGTTGAGCTCCAATCTTTCTCTCCTCGATGGATCCTGTAGACAAACAAAGTACAACCACTTCCTACTCTATCAAGATTAGTCTGAAATAGGTCTATCTACTAAAGAGACAAATTCATGTGATATTGAACATGAATTAGAAAGAAGTAGGCCAAGCAAATTATATTAATGAGGACAAAACATTACTTACAGCCATAGATGAATTGCAATAGTTTCGTCAAGTCCTCCTTGTCTACCCCTTGCTCAAAAGATCCACGATCTGAATGATGATAGCTTCACTGATTGCTTCCTATGATATCATAGGTCTCTTGCCTCCAAAATATCTCTGTTCCAGCACCACTTATAAGATCATAAGTTTGGTGTGATTCTCTCTTTCTTAGTCCCCCTTTCACCATGAGAAAGCTTGCTTATATAGCTTTGGAGGGGCTTTAACCACTTGAGATATCCTTGGGGAAGTTGAGGATTTGCCTCCTTCATTTGAGGATCTGCCCTAAGATCATGGATGGACTACTGATTCAAATCCAACTGCCTTCCAAGAATGAAAGGATCCTTCCCCCATTCATCTCAACATCTTAACTACTACCCAGAATAGTCAGCGCTCCCTCAAAAGGGCCATCAGAGCGTTGTAGCGCTCCCTAGTAGTGTATAGGGGAGTGCTAGCACTCTTGAAAGTAGGAGAGCTCCAAAAAAAGGGTTGATGCAGTGCTATAACGCTCCCTGATGGCTTATGGGGGGGCGCCAACACTCCTGAGATAGTTATAGAGGAGCGCTCCCCTCTAAAAACTTAGTTTTTTGAGTGTTTTCAGATGGCAAAAGGTTCATGAGCCTAGTTAACCTTTCCTCCTCTTCCAAAGAAAATGTTTGAGGTGTTTCAAGTGTCCTTCTCATATCATTATAGGCACAACATAGGCATCTGGCAGTGTGCTTTCTTTGACACTTGCGACACTTGTAAGCAAAATGCGACACTTGCAACACTTATAATGATGACACTTGCGACACTATCGAAGTGAGTAATTTCGATGTGTAACAAGCATAAATCAAATACAAAGATTTGAGACATCATATTTCGGGATAGGAAAAGTATTTCTTTTATTGATATCACAATGTTTACTTACAACAAGGTCGGTGACTGCTCCACTAACCTGGTCTGGGCTCCTCTTCACTGAGCTCCAAGTTCACCTCTGCATATCTTTCTCCTCTCAACCTTCTTCTAGGGAAATGGAATAGGATTATGATGGAGGAAAAAGGGAAAAATGGGAAATTCTGATGCAATTCTCTCAACAAGGCTGCAAATGATTAGGGCAAGGAGGGGATGTGAAACGGGCAGAGTTTCACTGTTTTTATGCTTATCTTAGGAATGAGACGCCAACACCTCATTTTATATGACAAAAGGAGGGTTATTCGGTTGGGTGATGGGATATAGGCGGTGGATCAGTTGTGAAACTACCCAATAGCTTGTAATTTCAATGAATTCCTTGCAAATTTTTATTTTTTTCAACTTTTGGGAGTATACGTGGGTTGTAGTGGTGCAGCAACTATGTGTACATAGGCAGTAGTGGTGCAGGGCACATACATCTTCAAAAATAATGGTTTTAAGAAGAGCAACTCAGTGATGGCTTGGAAAAAATAGCACATAAGAGGGCCAAATGTCAGGTATGCATGTATGGAGAAATTTAGGGTTATAAAAAATGTTGCCTAATGTGTGAGGTCAGAAGAGCATCTGATGGCCGAAATACATTACAAAATCTTCACCAATGTACGAAGTGAGTGAGCCCAGGACCATAGTTAGGGAGGTGTCATCTGCAAAAATAACAATTGTCTCACCGAGGTGGGCATACACATGCTTAGGATGAAATAAATCATGGATGAAAATCAAATACACTGCAGATCCATGTCATATAACTTTTCCAAGTGTGCCAAAATGAAATCCCTTAGTTCCATGTGCCTCTAGAAAGTCTACATCATCTTGTAATTTATATTGAATTACAAGGATCTTCTAGTGTGCATGCCAAATTGGCATGCACACTATCCCTTGGAATCCCATAGGGCTGTTGTGCATGCAAATTGGAATGCACACCAAATTTAGCATGCAAACCAATCTGAAATCCTTTATCCAAAGGATCCTTCTCCACTTTCTTCTACAGGCCCGCTATGTTATTCAACATTTTTTGAATTAGTTGCCACAAACATTTTTTAGGTTTATGCTATTTTGTTAAGCAAGGTGGTGCATCTATGGTTGAAATATTGTATTTGTTCATGTGAATCTATTTTGATTCTTGATAACTACATAAATAGACTTGTTGGAGTTTTCTCAGCATTCAACTTTGTTATAAAAGTGGTTTGAAAATCCACCTAATTAGAAATAGACCCAATAGTGAAATTGAAATACCATGTAACTACCTCACCATCAAAATTGAAAGGAAATAGGTGACATACCACATCTTCATGTTTGAAATTAAGAAATTTGATGGCCTTCAAGAATTTATTAATGTAGTCTTCTAGTAAGTAGACTTTATATGGGTCAAACTTTGCCAACAATATTTCTAATTTTTTGGAACATTAGGTATTATAGTCAATATATTTAATGTATCCAAATCTATCTAAGAAATGTGATTTTTTGCCATATTGCATCTTGGGGAGATGCATGTAGAAATTGATTTGAAAGATGATTCCCAATCAGATGAAATTTTTGATTCATCTGTAGGGGTAGTAGATGGAATTTTATTCCAATGGTTCTGAAATAGCTTGCTTCGGAAATCAAATAAATGAGGTCACCTATGAAAGTATCACTTTCTTCTTTGTTATATGGTCATCGTGTGGGAATTATTTAAGCTCATCTTCATCTAGTTAACTCATGTACAATGGGAAATGCATCAATTTGACTAGTGTAGTTGTGGGTTAAACTTTAAAAGACTTGAAATTATTTAGAAGGAATGGTGAACCAATCCTCAATCTTGAATGTAGGTTGGGTTTCAAATTGTATGTAATTTTCAAAATGAGGATCAATGTTAGTTTGAAGTGGTATCTTTCTCTCAAAGTGAACCTCACTATCCTTGAATTTTGGTTATGGACTTATAAGAGCTACACATGTTCTTGTGAGCATCATATCCACACAGATCATGTAAGTTATTGGCCATAAAAGGGCGGTGTCCTTCTTGTAGCACCAAAACTTTGACATAGGAAAATGACCCTTGTTAACTACACAATCTAACCTAGTGAAAGGGCCCAATTAGATATTTCCTTATTTAAATGGAAA
Organism: Picea engelmannii; assembly: GCA_009831015.1. NCBI lineage: Eukaryota > Viridiplantae > Streptophyta > Pinopsida > Pinales > Pinaceae > Picea > Picea engelmannii. The sequence goes on along the minus strand of ML777452.1, from coordinate 625,044 downwards.
TAATTGTAGTCATATGAAACATATGCAACATATGAATTAGTTTTCATATGCAACATAAGATGTTCTATTATGTTCTCTATCTAATTTGTCCTAAACCAATCAATGTAAAATGTAGGAATCTGAATGAAGATGGGGTGAATGTAAGGAATGAACTGCAACAAATCCAATGTGCTAAAATGAAATATGCAATTAGCAAGATCTTGATTAAAGGAGAAAAATAACAATATCTGAAATGCAATCGATAATAGAGAGAATGATTCCCCTAAGGAAAAATGCATGACCTACTACTTTGTTTCGCTCTTGCAGTTTTCCATGTGTCATGATTGATTATTCAATGCATTTATTGGTATTGTTTATTGTTCATCTTCCTTTGTTTCTACATCTACCTCACCATTGCATTTTTGTCTCCTATGCATTTTTACAGTCACCACAGGTTTTGATAAATTCCCCAAGAGAAAAATATATCACTGGCTAGATTTATCTACTATTGCAACTCCTCCACATATGTATTTTGGTCTCCCATGTGTTTTTCCACTCACCATCAGGTTTTCCAAGGTTTGACAAATCCCCCAATAGAAAAATACATCACTGGATATCTTTCTCGACTGTTATAGCTCCTCCTTTTTCCCACACTTTTGTCCCAACACCTCCCTTGTCCCACTATTTTGTCACATAACTATTTCTACCCTATTTTGTTGTGAAAAACTCTTAACATTTTATTTTTGTAGTTTAAAATCATAATTTACAAACCTATCTCGAGATTCATGCCTATAGAAGAAATTTGATTTAAATTGACCATTTTTTCACATATTTGCTTTCATGCCAAATTCTACTACCTTCAAAATCACACTCAAATTTTGTTGCTCATCATCTTCTGCCTCATGAAGCATGCCCAAATTGTTTTTGTTGAATTTTTTTTTCCCATTATGAGTTGCCACATGATACCTTGTGATTTTCCCATTTTGTAACCTTTCTTTCTGCATCCATAATTGTTATAGTCCAAAAATTCCCTACCTATGCATACATGGCATTGGCCTTTCCACTTACATATTTTTCCAAAATACTATTGATTCTTCCTCTTAAAAAAACATTTTTTGGAACATGTACATGTCCTAATGAATCGATAGCCCGCATACAAAAGAGTGTTTCATACTAGTTACCCCATGTACATACGCGAGCTGCATGCTATTCAACCCGCGTTTACCTCCAAAAATTGCAAAAAATATAAAATTTCAAGGAATTCAGTGGAGTTTACAGGCTATTGAAGGTTTCCCAACCATTTTACCCATTGTATATCATCCCCAAACTGAATAACCATGTTTTTGTCATAAAAAAAGAGGTCTTGTCTCATTTCAATAACAAGCAAGAGAAAAAGAAAACTATGCCAAAATCCCTTCCCCTAATTAGCCCAAGTTTTGCATCCTATTATGAGTTTTGGCCTCAACATTCCCCTCCATCCCTTTGTCCTTATACAACCATTTCTCATTTCCCAAGTGATAAGTTGGTTGTGAGAGGCTTGCATGGGATTGATGCACTCAGATCCAAGATAGAGGAGCCTGAACCTGGTTCGCGGTGAGATTGTCGACGAAGGTTGTAATCTATGTATATTAATATTGAAAAAAAGAGTTATTTATTGTACCAAAACACTATGCCTATATGATTTTATTGATTTATGCATTTATGTCTATATCTGAATGCTGAAAGTGATAAGTAGAGATTGTATATCTTGTAGCATTGTTTTCCTAAGACTTTTTGTAGGTTAGCTTTGGGAGGAGACTCGCAATCTAGGAAGCTGAAAGGGAGAAAGAGGTTTACACCAACCATTAGGACCAAAGATACACCTACTGACCTTCTTTCCTCTCTCTATTCTTCCAGTTTAGATAGTTTTAGGGTATCTTAGGAATAGAGTTGTCTTTTAAGGGAAGTCAGTGCTCTGCCTATACCTCAACCCCGTATATTATAGGGAAGTCAGTGCTTTGCAACAAGTCCATGGACAATATTTTCTCTTAAACTAAGATAACATTCCTATCTGCTATTAAATTTCACTCTGATAACAATATCTTCTCTTCAAATCTACAACAAGTCCATGGAATGCATAGAACTAATTGATCAGGGGTTGCTCGATGATCGAGAGTCTTGCGGTCATAATGCAAATCTGTCATAGGGGGTCAACTTTCACAACCTTTGTGTTGGCCGATTATGGGCACCGTGGTCATGTAGGCATTGTCCATACAGACCTTCAAAAGCTTATGAAACTCAATTACGTCACCTGGTTGTGAGTTTGTGCCCCCATACCAAATTCTTATTGTCTCCCTGGATGGATTCAATAGGAGAGTTGAAACTCTCCATAACACGAAAAACATGCATATGATTGACAAATTTTCAGTTTCATTGGGCTCTTATCATTATATTCTAGCTAGGGGGACCCCTCTCCTGTGATTTTGTCACCCAAAAAAGTGTTTGTTAGAGGATCTCTGGAACTAGGGTTTTTATCAGTGAGGAACAATGCAAGTTCGACATAGGGGGTCGACTTTCAAAAACCTTGTGTCAAGTGATTGTGGGAACCACGGTTTCATGGGAGTTGGATATATAGAGCTTCTAGAGCTTACATAACTTAGTTACGTCACTCAATTGTGATTTTGTGCCACTGGACCAAATTGTCATTGTGTCCTTGAATGGCTTTAAGAGGTGAGTTTCAACTTTCCATAGCACCCAAACCATACCTCACATCGATGAAAAACCAAAATTTTTGGACTCCTGGCATATTCCAGCTAGGGGGATCCCTCTCCTGTGATTCTTTCACCCAAAGAAGTGTTTTTTAGAGGATCTATGGAACTAGGGTTTAGCTTAGTGAGGCACAATGCAAATCCAACATAGGGGGTCAACTTTCACAACCCCTGTGTCGAGTGATTGTTGGCACTGTGGTCACATGGGAATTGGCCATATGGACCTTTCATAGCTTACGAAACTCAGTTACATCGTTGGGTTGTGATTGTTTTCCATCGGACCAAATTGTCATTGTCTCCATGAATGGCTTCAGGAGGCAAGTTGCAACTGACCATAACATGCAAACCGTGCCTTGGATGGAAAAATCGTTAGTTTCGTTGGACTCTTGGCACTGGATTTAATCTAGGGGGACCCCTCTCCTATGATTCCGTCACCCAAAAAAGTGTTTGTTAGAGGATATCTAGAACTAGATTTTTTCTCAGTGAGGCACAATGTAAATTCGACATAGGGGGTTAATTTTCAAAACCCTTTTGTCAAGTCAAACTCTCTTCTTCAACCTCATTTTTGGCCAAGCATTAAATTCTCTACTTTCTATATTAATTGAGCATAAATTATTGCATATCTTGAGCATAATTTATATGTCCTTTCAAGGCAAGGAAAGGCATGTCAGTGAAACTCAAGGAAAGAATATCATGGCAAGTCATGGCATTTCAAGGAAATACATGGCAAGGAAAGGCAAGGGAATGCATGGAAAGGAAATGCATTGCATGGTAAGTCATGGTGACACATGAAAAAACATGGAAAAACATGGAATGTAAAGGCAAGGTAAGACATGTCAATGCAAGTCATGGCTTGTCAAGGCAAGGCATGGCTTGTCAAGTCAAGGCATAGCAAGGAAAGGCAAGAGATGTCAAGGCAAGGCATGGCCATGATAGGCATGGCATGTCAAGGAAAGGCATAGAATGACATGTGAAGGAAAGGAAAGACATGTCAAGGCAAGGCATGGAAAGGCATAGAAGGGAAAGTCATGTCAAGGAAAGGAAAGGCAAGGTCTATCAATGCAAGGCATGTCAAGGAAAGGCATGTCAATGCAAGGAAAGGCATGTGAAGGAAAGGAATGTTAGGACAAGGCATCGCAAGGAAATGAAAGGAAAAGAATGTCAAGGCAAGTCATGGAATGTCAACACAAGGCATGGAAAGGCAAGGAAATGGAATGCATGGCAAGGAAAGGAATTGCAAGGCATGTCATGGTAAGGCATGACAATGTATAGAAAATAATGGCATGGGAAGGAAAGACATGTCAAGGAAAGGCATGGATTGTCAAGGCAAGGCATGGATTTTCAAGGCAAGGCATGGCAAGGAAAGGAAAAACATGTCAAGGAAAGGCATGGATTGTCAAGGCAAGGCATGGCCAGGCTAGGCATGGCATGTCAAGTTAAGGAAAGGCATGGAATTTCAAGGAAAGGCATGGAATTTCAAGGAAAGACATGTCAATGCAAGGCATGGCATGTAAAAGAAAGGATTTTCAATGCAAGGCATGGAATGCCAAGGAAAGGCATGTCAATTCAATGCAAGGTATGTAAAGGAAAGGCATGGAAAGGAAAGGAAAGGAAGGTAATGTCAAGGAAAGGCATGGAATGTCAAGGCATGGAAAGGATTTTCAAGGCAAGGCATGGCATGTCAAGGAAATGAAGGGAATGTCAAGGAAAGGCATGGCTTATCAAGGAAAGTCATGTCCTGTCAAGGAAAGGCATGTCAAGGCAAGGCAAGACATGTCAAGGAAAGGCATGTCTTGTCAAGGCAAGGCATGGAAAGTGATAGCGAAGAAAACCCCTATATACTATACTGGGTCGAGGTACAAGAAGAGCATTGACTTCCCTTAAAATATATTTCTATTCCTAAGATACCCCAAAACTATCTAAACTGAAAGACAAGAGAGAGGAAAGAAGGTCAGTAGGTGTACCTTTGGTCCTAACGGTTGGTGTACACCTCTTTCTCCCTTGCAACTTCCTAGATTACGGGTCTCCTCCCAAAGCTAACCTACAAAATGGCTTAGGAAAACAATGCTACAAGATATACGATCTCTACTTATCACTTTCAACATTTAGATATAGACATAAATGCATAAATCAATTAAATCATATAGACATAATGTTTTGGGACATGAAATATCTATTTTATTCAATATTAAGATCACAAATATTACAACCTTCGTCGGAAATCGCTCTGCGAACCAGGTCCGGGCTTCTATATATTGGCTCCGAGTGCATCAATCCCATGCAAGCCTCTCACAACCAAATTATCACTTGGGAAAGGAGAAAGGGTTGTATAAGGAGAAAGGGTTGGAGGGGAATGTTGAGGCCAAAACTCATAATAGGGTGCAAAACTTGGGCTAAGAAGGGGAAGGGATTTTGGCATATTTTTCCTATTCTCTTTATTGTTATTGAAATGATACCCCAATACCTCTTTTTATATCACAAACATATTGTTATTCGGTTTGGGGATGGGCTATAATGGGTAAAATGTTTGGGAAGCCTTCAATAGCGCGTAAATTCCATCGAATTCATTGCAATTTTATATTTTTTGCAATTTTTGGAGGTAAATGCGGGCTGACTAGCATGCAACTCGCATATGTCTATGGGATAACTAGTATGAAACACCCTTGTTTACGAAGGATATTAGTTTAGGAGGGTGTGTTCATGTTCCGAAAAATGGTTTTTTAAGAGGAAGCCTCAACAGTATTTTGGCAAAATATGTAAGTGGAAAGGCTAATGTCATATATGCATAGTTAGAGAATTTTTGGAGTATAATAGATTCCCCCTAATTTGTGAGGTCAAAAGAGAAAATCATGGAAAAAATACATTACAATATCTTTACCAATGGGAAGGCTCAAAGTTGAGTGATCGTGGGACCAGAGTTCAGGAGTGTAGCATCCGAAAAACAATGATAATGTCTCTGAGGTGGGCATACCCATGCTCGAGATAAACTAAGTATGGATGCCAATCAGGTACACTACAGATCCATGTCATATAAATGTCTATATAAAGTTTAGCCAAAAGAAATACATAGTGGATCTACATCTCAAAATCATTTGAAAATATACAAGTACAATATGCATCTTCAAGAAGTATTGATGCCTGCGGCTGGAGATTAGGACTTCATATCTCAAGCAACAACTTCAATATCTTCAAAACTCAGGTAGGAGTACACTAGGAGTGTAAGACTCACTACCCTGAGGTATTCGACATGATGTTGGGGAAATACTGGAGGATATCGATCATCAGGTACCGAACTTTATTTATTTTGAATCTGAACTTGACTGGACTCTCGGGATGGCTGACTCATGGAAGTAAAGAGATAAACTGCAGAATGGCCAACTCACGTTGGATAAAAATTCCCTTGAACAAAATCACGACAAAATGATGAGATTCTGGAAAGTGAATATTGACATAATTATGTGATATAGGAGGCACCACAAACTCTCCATATGTTTGGACATGACTTGCTTCCAATTTGGCTTCCATTGTTTCTTCCTTTCTTCCTTCCAAAAATGCTTCTTGTTTTGCTTATAGTTATTAATTTAATATGTTTTATTTCAATTTAATTACTTAAATATATCATGTCTCTTAAATAACTTATATGATTATACAATAAGTCATATAAATGCATTTGAAATATTTTATAGGATAACATTTATAAAGAATTTCTTAGGGAAATAGACATCCATACAAATTAACAACATCATTATACTTATTAAATCTCCATAAAAATAGAATCTACAACATCCAGTATATATAAAATAAAAAGATAATTATTATAACATGATAATCATCTATGATTAAAATAAGTGAATCAAATATCTATAATTCAAGTGAATTTGACAACATCCATCATCAACAGTAAATCAGAACCATCATACGTAATAAATATACATCAAAAAATCATCAACCACTTTCAATATATAAAAATTGACGGGACAATATTGATAAGATAATCATCATATATAACTAAAACAAGTGAAAGTCAAATATACATGCCAGTAGATCAATATCATCTAAAAATTATACATGTCCAACAGTCAACATAAGTCAAAATGATAAATCATGTACAAATGATATAACTAAAAATGATAAATTATGTAAGACAAAATGATACAAGTCAATATGATACGTCATGTCCAAACATATGGAGAGTTTGTGGTGCCTCCTCTATCGTAGGATTATGTAAATATTCAGCTTACTGAGTCTCATCATTTTGTCGTGATTTTTTCCAAGTGAAGTTTTTTCCAACCTGAGTTGGCCATTCTACAGTTTATCTCTTGATTTCCATGAGTCGGCCATCCCAAGAGTCCAGTCAAGTTCGGATTCAAAATCAATGAGGTTCAGTACCCGAGGATCGATATCCTCCAATATTTCCCCTATGACATGTCAAATACCTCAGGGTAGTGAGTCTTACACTCCTAGTGTACTCCTACCTCAGTTTTGACGATATTGAAGTTCTTTCTAGAGCTATGAAGTCCCCATCTCCAGTCGCAGGCGTCAATAATTATTGAAGATGCATATTGTACTTGTATATATTCAAATGATTTTGAGATGTATATCCACTGTGTATTTCACATGGATACACTTTATATAAACATTTATATTACATGGATCTATAGTGTACTTGATCGATATCCATGCTTAGTTTATCCCGAGCATGGGTATGCCTGCCTCAAAGATATTATCATTACTTTTCATATGGTGTGCTCCCGAACTCTCATCCCAGGATCACTCAACTCCGTGCATTCCCACTCATAAATATATTGTAATGTGTTTCAGCCATCAGTTACTCTTTTGACCTCAGACATTAGGGGGCATATGTTATAGTCCAAAAATTCCCTACCTATGCATACATGGCATTGGCCTTTCCACTTACATATTTTTCCAAAATACTGTTGAGGATTCCTCTTAAAAAACCATTTTTTGGAACATGTACATGCCCTATTGAACTGATAGCCCACATACACACATATGTTGCATACTAGTTTGTCTACATACATACACAAGATGGATGCTAGTCATCCCGCGTTTAACTCCAAAAATTGCAAAAAATATAAAATTGCAAGAAATTCAGTGAAGTTTATAGGCTATTGAAGGTTTTCCAACCATTTTAACCATTGTATCCCATCCCCAAACCGAATAACCGTATTTTTGTTATATAAAAAGAGGTCTTGGGGTCTCATTTCAATAACAAGCAAGAGAATAAGAAAACTCTGCCAAACTCCCTTCCCCTTATTAGCCCAAGCTTTGCATCCTATTCTGTGTTTTGGCCTCAACACTCCCCTCCATCCCTTTCTCCTTATACAACCCTTTCTCATTTATCAAGTGATAACTTGGTTGTGAGAGTATTTCATGGGATTGATGCACTCAAAGCCAAGATAGAGGATTCCAGACTTGGTTCGAGGAGCGATTTCCGACGAAGGTTGTAATCTTTGTGATCTTAATATTGAATAAAAGAGTTCTTTCATGTCCCAAAAAATTATGTCTATATATGAATGTTGAAAGTGATAACTAGAGATCATATATCTTGTATCATTGTTTTTCTAAGCCTTTTTGTAGGTTATATTTTGGAGGAGACCCGCAATCTAGGAAGTTGCAAGGGAGAAAGAGGTATACACCAACCATTAGGACCAAAGGTACACCCACTGACCTTCTTTCCTCTCTCTTTTCTTTCAGTTTAGATATTTTTTTGGTAGCTTAGGCATAGAACTATCTTTTAAGGGAGATTAGTTCTCTTCCTGTACCTCAACCCAATATAGTATAGGGGGATTTTCCCTGCTATCACTTTCCATGCCTTTCCTTGACAAGCCATGCCTTTCCTTGAAAATACATTCCTAGCCTTAACAAGCCATGCCTTGACTTGACATGTCTTTCCTTTCCTTGACATGCCATGCCTTGCTTTGAAAATCCTTTCCTTTCCTTGACATGCCTTACCTTGACATTCAATTCCTTTCCTTGACATTACTTGCCTTGGCTTTCCTTGCAATGTCTTTCCCTGACATTCCTTATTGTTGGCAGTAGGATGAAGAGGAAATAAGGATGATCATGGGGAAATAAAGCATGCAGAAACATAAGTAACAAGTGGAAGGAAACACAACACGAGCGCATGCAAGAAAGCATGCACAAGGAGAGCGACAGCTGGAAGGAGGAGGAGCACACACACATGAGAGGAAGACCTAACGTCGGTAGGGTTAGGGTTTTGGTAATGTATTGTAATAGTTGAAGAGCCAAATATGTATAAATACCAATACTGGGGTATTATAGAGGGCCCCGATATGTAGGTATCATAGGTTGGATTTTTGCATTGTTCAAATTATTGTTACATCATAAATATGTACGAGTCGATGTGAAGTAATGTTGTTATGTACAATTTTTTATAAGCTATTGAGATAGAGGAGACGAGGGAAGGAATATTTTGAGGATTAGATCACAGGATAAGGATCCTGGTGTGATCTAGTTTGCCTCATACAAATCTTACCTGTCTGTGGAGAATTGTAAGCGCACGATGCCAGATACACAAAACTACCATAATAAAAGAGACAATAGCCAAATCTTTGTGGACGTATCCCAGGAGGGGGTGAAAAATGGAAACATCTGTGTAATGGGATGAATGCATGCATATCTTTATCCTATTTTCAGTAGTTGTTTGTTTCGTTGAATGAAAGAATGAATGAATGAGTTATTACATTACTTGTTTAAATGTTGTTACGATAACGAGGGAGTAAGCTATGAAGGTTACTACATAATTGTGAATAACAATAGGTTGCAATCACAAGTTATAATAAATGGTCCAGAATACAAATCCCATAACTTGCACTCAATCCTAGGATGTAAACGCATGAGTCTTACAACCACCCATTAAAGCTATCTCGGGTGAGACTGTGCAGCCCATTCTATGTGTTAAGTTGCCTTTTGGTTTACCAGGAGGGCCGATAGTTTTAGAGGATTTTGTTGGAAACCCAAAAGACATGAACCCTGGGTCAATAACTCAGATAGTAGAGAAAGAAGAATAAAATACAAACCAACAAATGGTTTCATTGTCGTTGGAAGGAACATAGGAGGATTGAGTAGATGAGATAGGTAGAGCAGGAAATGAGCAAAGAAAAGAAGAGAGAAATGAACCATTAGAAGGGGATTTTGAGATTGTGGAACGCCACAAAAGCATATATTGAAACTTGGTTGAGAACCAAAGAGCTAGAGTTTGCATAGAAAGACAATAGAAACCCTAGAATCACACCCCACAAATATATGGACAAATACATGTTTACTTATTTGCACAAAGTCTTTTTCTGTGATTTTCCACATCTATTACAGAAGTGGATACTAATGTTGAAGGATAACCACACGACAAACCAGATTCAATAGTTAGAATGGACCCTAGTATAGATTGAGCAGTTACAGTAAGTGAACAACAAATTCACCCACGTAGTAGACTTTTGGCTTGATAGTATTGTGGCAGGGTTTATAACAGAGTTTGTAGTTGACACAACGAAGTCATACAGTGCAGTGGAGAAATAATTTCTATGCGGACCTCGAGGAAGGTACATTATATCACTATATACTTCAATTAAGATACTACTATATAACAAGGGTGTAATGACAATGGAATCATACAACTAAACTTCCCTGTGTGCATGGGGGAAGGGGGGAAGCACTGATAGAGAGAGGAGAAATGGAAGGAGGCAAGGATATAGGAAAGATGGAGGAACCCTTGGACCCGATCATGATGGATGGCGACCAGATCTAGTGGATCTTGGAGACAATTGGAAAGAAGCGTAGTGGAGAACCCTACCAATACAAGGTGAATACCAAGTGTTATCACTGAAATTTCGTCTGCACAGGGCGACAAGAACTCCACATCGTCAACACAGAAAAACAGTCATTCATGGCACAAGGTTAATTCCACAGCACAACAAAAGGGTCAAAACTATACAAAATGGCCAAAAAATTACAAGGCGCTTTACACCCACTGGGCGCG
>ML777452.1:575812-605804 GCA_009831015.1 Picea engelmannii | reverse complement strand
GCCCTACAGCTATATATAGGGTTTTTGCCAAACTTCCACTCATCATTCCGGGAGCCCACGACGTCCATTTTTCGAACCGTCTTCAGCCACGGGATCAGCATCCTGCCACCTACATCATGGCTGTCCCTGGGCCACTTTTCATCTCGAGCCCCCGGGGCACCCTTTTTTTTCATATCATGACCAGGTACGCATGCGCATTGTCACATTTATCTAATACATGTTCATATTTGTTATCCTCTTCAGATATTGTTCACTTTGGGTATTCGGTTGTTCTCTGTGCAGGTACTTGATCAACATCTCTCCACATCACTCCTTCAGGTATATACTCAGCACTGGCATGTAGTCTCTCCCGCTGTATTGCATTTAGATTTCCAGTCACACCCTCTGATATTGGCCTTTAGGATACCCATTCCCGGCTCTGCAGTACTCACACCTCCATTTGCACCTTCGGTACTGTCATCCGGTAGCACTTCCACCCACATGAGTTGTCCCATTCATAGCACCCTTTTTCCCTTATGACACTCATGCTATTCTTCCCCTTCAGGGATGGGAGTCCCCTTAATCTGTTATCATGTCGAAAATCAACCACATACTCCTTCTTCTCATTTTGCTGGCTTTCCCACATGGAATCCCAGATCATCGCTTTACGCTTCAGTTCGTTTTAACTGCACCTCCGCAGGATCATGAACCCTCCATTTCATCCACCATCAGTTTGCCCATCTGTGAACCTATCTTCATTTTACCTACCTCATACAGAAACTCGCCAATGGGGCCCCCACCCTTCATCAGTTTTTCACGAAATTTTTTCCCTCCCTGGGACACTCATTTCACACTGGGGCACCCGTTTCTGTATTTGTACATTTTTCCCAAATTATTTCATTAATTATTGTACAAACACCTTTATTTTTCAGTCATTGACTTTTATCGTCACCGTTGACGACCTGATTTCCTTTTGGCCACACGCAACCCATGTCACCCTTGGTTGGAGCATTACTTCCCATTTACCCCCACCGGCATCGTCTATATCTTCAGAGCACTACCCAGGTCACTTACCTTTATCCTCTGAATTCGTTCACCTTGTCCCGCCTCTGGCACAACTTATCCCTGATCTTGTCATCCCCCTGACACTCAATCTCGTCACACGGTTGCGGCCACGCCTTCTATCATGTATCCTCCAACCAAGGGTAGTCTTGAGTCATCCCACTTTTTGACTTCGTCCATGTACCTCTGCCACTTCATCACCTCAGTAGATTCCACGGAGTACCTTTTTGCTTCTGGGAGTCGCGTCTCCCTTTTGTCGACATCAACACACTTTTCCAAAAGGGTGACAGTATCTTGGTCCTCATTTTCCATTCCATGAGAGATCTCGGACGACACAGGGGGAAACACCATTACTCCCTGATGTCGTTGACCCCCATAACATTCGATGCCAACACTTTCTCATGTTTCGGTGGGTCTTACTTTGCGACTATTGCAGTTTTTATCATCAATTGCCGAAGACCTATGAACTTGGTAGGGCCACCACTGCCCACATCACTGTCGTTGTTTACTTCCGCGACCATTACCACTGGTTTAGAGTATGTTTCTTTGCAGAATTGTCTTCTGCCTTTATCATTCCACCCCCGAGGGTGCTGCAGTCGTCTACATCACCAACTCAGACATTTTTTCTACAGATTTACATCACACGAGCATGGGGCATGCCCGCCTCATTTGTACACACTTGTATATTGTTTCACACCTTGTGGAAGGTCGGATCTACAGATTCCTTTCTTCTCCAACAGATTGCTCTATATGGTCTCACTCTTGCTCCCCCTTACAACACCATTCTCAGTAAAAGAAACATTGATGAATTTCGGCTATACGTTTTTCTCCTAACCTCATCCATCAAGGGGCATCTGTTATCACTGAAATTTCGTCCGCACAGGGCGACAAGAACTTCGCATCGTCAACACAGAAAAATAGTCATTCATGGCACAAGGTTAATTCCACAGCACAACAAAAGGGTCAAAACTATACAAAATGGCCAAAAAATTACAAGGCGCTTTACACCCACTGGGCGCGCACGCGCGCGATCTTCGTACCGGGAGCGCATATGCGCAGCTGTGTTGTGAAAAACCCACACGCCTGCCAAACGACGCATTTATGAAACTGGTCGGCCTCCCAACCACTAATGGATCGGCTCCCAAGTCGATTTGACACCAAATCCGAGCTCAATCTGCGTGGGGAGGCTGGTCAAAGACCTAATTGTGCCCTAAAGAGGCCCTTTTCACATTCAAAAGAGGTTGCATAATAACCTAATGCTTGGCTATAAAAAGTCATGAATGACCACCATTTCTTCAAGGAATTCTTTGTATTGTTATGCTGTTGAGATTGCTAGAGACTCATTCTTTGGCAATAGACATAATCAACACCATTTCATAGGCTTTCCATTTCTCACTAGAGTGGATAATCTTGGAGTTCTTTCACCCACACTTTCATCTTTCATTGTAAGGAGAGCAATCAGTTGAGGGCCTCAAGAGCCTTCCATTGGAGAGGGAAGGGACCCAAGTCCTCTTTCTCCATTGTGTATCTTTGGATTTCATCAATCAGACCAGCTTATATATTGGTGATATTGGTTCATTTTCATTTGTTTTTATTTTTGTTCCTATGCTCATAGTTTCATTTAGTTTTTGTTTAATTCTTGTTAATAGCTTTGTTGTTTTCTTTCTAACCTTTTACATTACAGCTGTCGTGACTAGAAGAGCCCAACTAGGCATGTAAGCACTCACTTTTTGCTCACACAGTGACGAGAAGAGTGCAAACACCAAGAAGAGAGCTATAGCTGCGAGGGAAGACTTGGCAAGTGATGAGGAAGAGGTAGAGGATCTCAGGGTTGTAGACCAAATTGAGGAAATCCTTCACACAACATATGAGAGGAAGAAGAAAGGTCCAAGAGTGGGAGGAGAAGGAAACCATCCTATCCATATTAATGTAAGTGTGGAACCCATAAACCCATGTGCGACTAATACACCAAAGGAAACACCAACATTTAGACAACCGCAGTTCAGAGGAAGTCTGACAATAGTAAGTACATATACACAAGGAATAACAACTAGAGGAGCCAGTTCAGGTAGCACTAGTCAAGTATCTACACCGAGCAGAGGAGGTAGTAGTTTAGTATTCAGAATGGCAGGACACGATCCTACCATCAGGTTACCATAATTTCGGGGAGAAGCAACAGAAGACCTTAAGAAGCACTTGTTCATTTGTGCAAATATATGGGAAGAAAAACATATCACTGACGAAGATACCAAACTCATGCAGCTAGCTATTACGCTAAGAGACTGTGCACTAGACTGGTACATGAGTCTAGACACAAAGAGGGCCCCTAGGATGAGAAGGACATTGGAAGACATTAAGAATTCACTGATTACTAAGTTCCAGAAGCTGAGATCAGAGGATCAGTATATGAACGAGATGATCGAAATAAGATAGAAACCAGGAGAGTTGGTATGGGAGATTGACCAGAGATTCAAGTGACTAAAGGGAAAGTTAAAATACCTCATGACTGATATGAAACATCGACACTTGTTTGTCAATTCACTACTCCCACACTTAAAATACCCTTTATGACAAAAAAAATTTCAAATGCAGGCAGAGGCTCTGCAGGAAGATTTACAACTAGAAGAAAACCAGTACCAACAGATAGACCCCTCTATCAATGAATTGAAGGAGGATTTGAAGAATCTCACGTTTTATCCGAACCAAAATAAAAACAAGGAAAAACAAGAAGTCGTTTGGTGTACCACGTGCAGGACAAAAGGACACCACAAGAATGAATGTCCAATGTTCACGTAGTATATGGCAATAGGAATGTCGAATACATTACCAACGGGAGGATTATAGTGTGAAATCTGTAAGAAATCGGGCCACAACCCTTATTACTCCACGATGATGCAGAAATAGCAGACAGTCCTAAATAATTCATATTGGACCTTTTGCAAGTAACTGGGCCACGGTGATAAAGGTTGTAGAACTATGGAGCTGATGCGAGAAAGGACATCAGATGCATATAGGGTACAGGCCGAAATGATGACTAGGAAAGCAGTGCCACAGTTCAATCAAGTCCCAGCTCCATACAACAATGCGCAACAAGAGTATAATACTGCACAACAACCATACAATAATGCACATCCGTAGTAGAACCTGGCACAACCTTAGTACAATACTGCGAAGTATAATCAGGTGCCTTAGTATAACGCGTTGAGAGGTGATCAAGCAGGCTATAGAGGAGAAGGATGAGTCTGAGGAGGTTTTGGACGAGGCAGAGGACCAGTCACATGTCACAATTGTCAGCAACTGGGACATTATGCAAGGGAATGTCCACTTCCACCAGCAACTTGTATGTATTGTTGTGCGTCGAACCACAATATAGAGGAATGTATGACACTACTAGTGAATATTTAGGAAAAGGGGAACCAGAAAAAACAAAATGTTCAGTGGATTTCATCTGAAGCAAGGGATGAAGGAAGAAACATCAACATAGTTACTCACGTAGGAGCTAAAACAAGCACTGACACAGTTCGACAAGAACTAGCGCAGAACCAAACGGTAAAGAAGAACACTTAACCCAGGAAGCAGTTCGATGTGCAGAAGGAAAAGGAGATCTTTAAAGAGGCCAACAAATAATTTCAGAAGGAGGGCACATCGTCGACTTCAACTGCACAGCATGACAAGGAAGCACAAAAATACGAGATTCCTCCATCATTGGATCATACCAATGAAATGCAGCCCACGGGACAATTAAGTACAATCAAAGGTTTTTTGCAATCATGTGAAAAAGTATTAAGTGATCCATCATCTCTGAAAATATTGCAAAACATCATAGAAAAGTGTAGCAGCGAGACGAAGGGAAAGCTAGAACCTAAAACGGTTAATCACCTACACACAAAATGAAGAACAAGTAGGGAATTTAGACTGAATGCTAACATTAGGGATTTCAATATGGGAGACATTATACTGGATCTAAGATCTGAAGTGAATGCATTACCAAAAAAGACATGGCAATGCATGGGAGACCCAACATTGGGGTACTCAAATGTCCAATTGAAATTAACAAACCATCACAGAGTCCTACCAATAGGTAGACTGAAAGGAGTGACAGTAGATATTGATGGAATGTGCACTAAAGCAGATTTCGAAGTCATTGAAATAGTGGACAACACAACACCTTACCCGGCATTGCTTGGTCTGGATTGGGCATTTGAAAACTAGGCCATAATCAATTTGAAGACTAGGAAAATGGCATTTGATTCTTGAGAATATAGGTTCATCGTTCCATTAGATCCATCAGAAGGGGAGAGGTTTGTAGAACCTACTTGCCTAGACTTAGAGGAAATCGACAAATTGTACAGAACAAATGCGCACGATCATGATTATGTAAACCCAACTATAGATGGGGTACTCAGTTGGCAGAGCATTACTTCATGTGCAACAGACTCAAACACCGATTTAGATAACTGGCAGTAGAGGATACACAAAGTATCCACGCGAAGATGTGCAAGAATAGACTGCGTAGTAAGACGGATAGGTACATAAATTAGGGAACCACCCAGTTTCCATGGAATAAATAATTTGGAAACATTCTTAACATAGTATGAAGATGTAGTGTTAGAGAACTAGAGACTATTATCACTTTAAATAGCAATAAATGCCACACTGGAAAGATGGTGGGGTGCACACGAAGAGACAATCACAGACTGGTACCAATTTAAGCGATTACTGTGCATAAGGTTTGGTGCAGAACCAAAAAACAATAAACAACCAAAATATGAAGGACACAGAGCACTAGCAGAACACTTGGATGCATGTAGAACGCTATGGAAAATGACATCACCAGAGGAATGGCCCCATCACTTCATACATACTCTAGAGGGCATATTGGCAAATTGGTATATGGACCAAGAATTGTGCAAAGGAACTACGACATGGACGACACTGCAACAAAAATTTTCGATTACATTCTCATTCGAGCATGAAAACCCCAACATAGATGCAGCCCTTAAACGGATTAGAGGAGTAATATTCATCGAAGAACCAGAAGCATAATTGATCATCGAAGAACAATAACAAAACAAGCAGACAGTCAAGGAACTGTTATCATGTTCCCATGTACAAGAGGAAGCACCAGATAAAGACGTTCCGCGCGATATCCAGATCAAAGAAGGAGAAAGAGAAAGAGATGTGGAAGGACCAACCATAGAATCAGAAATCATTTATGTGCCAATCAAGAAAAATAAAGTTAACATCAGGACAACTGAGCATCCCAAAATGGCTAGCATTGGAGATTACTAGGATGAGCAAACAGTGGAAAGAATCACATAATTGTTGCGTGAATATACAGACTTATTTCCCACAACATTTATAGAGATGAAGGGTATAGTCAGAGAACTAGGAGAAATGAAGATACCACTCAGACTTGACGCGATACCTATTAGACAATGACCCTACATATTGAACTCGATATACAAACATAAATTCAGAGTTGAGATCGACAGGATGCTTGAAGATGGCATCATAGAACCGGTCGAGAAATCAGAGTGGATAAGTCCAATGGTAGTATAGGACAAGAAACAAGGATGGATCAGGATATGCATTGACTTGAGGAAGTTGAACGATGCATGCATACATGGCCCATTCCCTACACCGTTCACAGATGAAGTGTTAGAGAACGTGTGGGGGAATGAAGCCTACTCATTCACTAAGGGATTCTCAAGCTACCATCAGATTAAGATAGCATAGGAGGAAAGATACAAGACAACGTTTGCACCAGTATGGGGATATTACCGATACATAGTCATGTCATTTGGACTAAAGAATGCACCCACAATATTTTCCAGAATGGTCATCACATCATTTAAGGAATTTATCCATCAATTTCTTGAAGTATACCTGGATGATTGGACAGTCTATAGTCCATTGAAAAACCATGTGGAAGTTTTATGACTGATGTCAGAAAGATGTAGACAGTGCCAGTTATCACTAAACATAAAAAAATGCATATTTGGAACATTGTTTGGGATACTATTGGGCCACATAGTATGCAAACAAGGTTTATTAGTAGATCCGGCAAAGATCGCAGTCATTGTTAATTTTCCAGCACCGAAAATAGTCTGTCACCTAAGAGCGATGTTAGGACACATAGGATACTACAAGAAATTCATAAAAGGATATGCACAGATTACAACACCGATGTAAAAGATGTTAATAAAGGATACAAAGTTTCAGTGGAATGGCGAGTGTCAACACAATCTAGATACCTTGAAGGAAAAGATGGTTACCACGGCGATATTGGTATTTCCAGACTGGAAAAAGACATTCTATGTGCATGTAGATGCATCAGCCATAACACTTGGAGCTATCTTAGCGTAACCAGGAGCGGGAGACTTAGATCACCTGATGGAATTTGCAAGCAGGAAGTTATCAGACTCAGAACAGAACTATAACATGATAGAAAGAGAAGGCATATCCATGGTCTATGCACTGCATAAATTCAGACATTACTTATTGGGGAAGCACTTCAAAATGTTTAGATATCACTCATCCCTGAAATACCTAGTCAACATGCCAGTTTTGGGGGGGGAGAATCTGTCAATGGTTACTTCTATTTCAAGAATTTGACTTTGAAGTAATAGTTAAACTTGGAAAATTGAATGCAAGACCTGACCACCTATCAAGGGTCACAAATGGAGAAGAACCTATGAATCTAGAAGACAACTTTCCAGATGCACAGTTATTCTCAGTATAGATTGCTAATGAATACTTCATAGATATCATTCAGTACTTGAGTATAGGTGTTGCGCCACAAGAACATAGTATCACGTAGAACAAAAACCTGGTAGTCCGCATTGTTGACTATCAACTGATTGCAGGACATTTATATAAAATGGGCACAAATATCATCTTGCAAAGATATCCGTTAGAGAACGAAAGACCAAGAGTCTTAGTAGAAGATCATGAGGGAATAGCAAGAGGGAATTATGTGGGTAAAGCTACTACGCAGAAGGTATTGCGTACAGGACTATGGTGGCCAATGATTCACAAAGATTCAAAGGAGTACTGTCAAAGATGCGATGTCTGTCAAAGGGTAGGCAAACCCAACAGAAGGGACTAGATTCCATTACGACCATAAGTAAGATTACAGGCATTTGAAAAGTGGGAAATAGACTTTGTGGGACCAATCAACCCAACGAAAAAAAGAACAAGGGATAGGTACATTATCATTGCGATTGAATATTTAACAATATGGGCAGAAGCCACACCAGTAAAAGATTGCAGCACTGAAACAAAAATGCACTTTATGTTTGAACAAGTAATCACTCAATTTGGGTACCCAAGAGTTTTTATGAGCAACCAAGGCATGCACTTCATAAACAACACCATCTACATGATGACTGAAGAATTTGAAGTCTACCACCAGAAGAGCACACCATATCATCCACACACAAATGGCACAGTGGAAGCCTTCAACAAAATTATGGAGAACACACTAACAAAGATTTGTAATGTCAACATAGATGACTGGGACCTCAAAGTACCAGTAGTATTATGGGCATATAGGACTACATGAAAACATTTGACAGGGCACACGCCATTTAAATTGGTTTATGGCCAAGAAGTAGTAGTTCCATTAGAGTTTTTAGTACCCAGCTTGCGTGTAGCAGCTATCACACAAATGATAGAATGAGGCGCAGTACATGAGAGACTGGATCAATTATTGACCATGGAGGAAGACTAAATATTGGTAGGATTCCATCAACAAGTGTAGAAAGAAAGAGACAAATCTTGGCATGATAGACACATCAAGAAGAAAATATTCAAGGAAGGAGATATAGTATTGATGTATGAAATCAAATCATTACAACACCCATGAAATATTATAATGCATTGGTTAGGACCATACGAAGTAATATCTGTCACAAACAGAGGTGTTGTACAGTTAATATATTTAGCAGGTGAAGAACTCAGAGGAATGATCAATGGGAGCTGACTGAAGCTATACAAGGACAATCGACCACCCATCGCGCAGTAAAAAAAAAAAAAATCAAATAAAAAAGGAAACAAAACTGAAAAGGGCACAATACGTCAGAAGTAGAAAGGCCACATGAATTTAGAAACACGAATTTGGCAAGGAAGAGAACAATGGTTACATACAAAGGGAAACAAGCGGGAAAAATAAAGGTGGCAAAAGAAGAATGACATGACAACACTAGGTGAAATTAAAGAGAGGCAAGGACCGATGGGATGGCACATTAATCACATGAACAGAACATGGGACAATAGGAGTAATGGTAAGTATGAAAGCGTTGAAGATGAATTGAATCCATAATTAAGGTGAATTTAACCCATAACCAAGAAAGCGTAATAAATAAGTTTCATGGGAAATCCATACAACACACGGACGTGGGAGCCCATAGTATATTCACAACGACAGAGAAGACAAAGAGAGACAGAGGTGAAAGAACACAGAGAGAGTGCACAGAGACCACAGAGACCGTTCAAGTATAACAACCATTTGATACTCACGACTATGGCACCACTCTAGCAAGCATAAGCAAGCCAGACCGCCAGAAAAACCAGAGTTCAAACTAGGTCACGAGGACAGGCTGAAGAAGGTGAACAATAGCCATCAGAGGTCGTCAATGTCGACAAAATACCATCCCCAGAAATGATACCAGTGAATCCTACACTGATACTCGAAGAAATTCAACAGCTAGCAACAGAGGCCACGAGTGTAGATACAGACGCAACGACGCATGAACCACAGAACCAGGAAGCAGAAAATTAGAAGGAGGTGCAACCAGAGAATACAGAAGTAGCTCCAAAAGTTAATGGAACGATGCCAAATCCGATAGCAGCAGTGGAGCCAGATGAGTCTCAAATGACCATCTCAGAACACCCAACAGAGGAGACCACTGAAAATGTCTCGGCTTGGCCAGAATGGAATACAAAGGAACAAATGGATGCTGTTGGAACTTCAAGCTAGCCACTACAACATACAGATACCAAGTTCACCCCGCAAGAAACTGGTAGCAGAAATTGTTCTACCATGCATAGTTGATGGGCTACAGCTAGGACCAGATATATTGGGCCATGTCGGGAAGCTCAAATATTCATACCATGATGTATCAGACGAAGACAATTTCCTGGAACTTGCACCGAGGGTATTTTTACATACTATAGGCATGAACCCATTCATAGAACTGATTAACCAGCCATACCATTGGGCAATTGCACTGGAGAAAATAATAATTTTAGGTCTGTTGAACCTACCGCATTTTGGCCGAGGTCAGTATGAAACAACATGTGTCAAACAACTATTATCAGTCACACATGGAGGGGACATATGTATGGACAAGCCTGTCCCCATAACCATTGATCTTATTGCACAAATAACAGGGTTACCAATTCGAGGTATGGATCCTATGCTATTTTTGGATGAAAAAACCAAGGAGAAAGCGCTGACAGAATAAATGAAGAAGAAGTATGGCACCGCCAGGAGGACAAGAGGCATCATCATCAAATGAATCAAGAAAGCAACCACACAACCAGGTGCAAAAATATTAGCCTGAAAGTTGATAAGAAAATTCCATAGAGAGGAAGTACCAGCTAGATTCATTGTAGTTGCAGCCTAGTGCGCAGAAGGCACCTCAATGAGATGGGCGCCATACATATTGAACTTATTCCTAGAGGACTACAAGGATCCACAGAATCTAGGCACAAAGTTCCACTACTCATGGTTGATTACCTTAATAGCCTTCATGGAATGGCGAGAACCAGGGTATGTAGTTTTTTGTACCAGACCATAGCCTGCGGGAGCGAGGTATCTATTGTTGAGAGTTGGGTTGAATGCCAGGCATAAGAGGGAGAATGTGATCATATTTGAAGCATACCTACATGACCTATAGGAAACCATCAATCGAATGTGGAGAATAACACCAGAGGATGTCGTGTGATATGCGGACATTGCCAACTTCCAAGCCAAACGACAAGCAATGTTGATACAGGAAAGGTAGAATCTAGCTAAATAGTGGCTACAAATGTGATATTGCATCAGAGAGGGTGATATAGATATGGTCATCAGCGAATGGCCCGACGAATGGAGGATCCCAGCCATTAACTGAGAAGTGCCAGAAATAATAGCAGAGGAAGAGGCAGAACAGGGAGCAACGCAGCCTCCCAAAATCCAAGTGCCCAAGTGACCAAGAACGGGCCAAGTCAAGCCAAAACAGGCAGATGAAGGGCCAAAGAAAATAGGAACCTAGAAGGGGAAGAAGGAGAATACACAATCAACCAGGGAACAACAGAAACAGGTTGAGGGAGTGCAAGAGACTGCCTTAAATCCCAACACACAGGAACCAAGGGGAAATAAGAGACCAGCCATATAGGAAAGAGGCCCATGCAAGAAATCAAAGGCACAATGAGCATCGCCAGAATATACGATCACAGAGGACGATGGGTGTATGATCGCTAGAATGGTCCAATATTGTCTAGCTGAGGACTTCAACCATGCAACACATCACAGGGACAAAGTGCAAAAAGAGCTGGCAGAAATGGGATAGCTCCTTAAGAAATTTGGGTAAGTACAGATAGAAAGCAATAGCAAGAGCATAGAGCCATCATCATTATAGAATGATGAAAGAGTGGAGGTAGAAGAATGAGATCTAGTCCACTTGTTACCACACGCAAACACAATGATCTACATCACACCTAGCATGTTGCGCATGGATGAAATCATGGGGAAGACACCCTTGAAGTATTTAAACCACATCAAAATGGTATTGACATGGATGCCATCAAGGGAACTACACAATTTGCAAGTTAGCGTCGACCACGAGGTACAGTCTCGTGCACACAGAGACTTTGTCGAATTACAGCAAGCAACAAAGAAGCGGGAGGCACTGGAAAATTTTTCTGAGCAGGCCAAGTTCGAAACTCAAGAGGAAAAAGAACACAGGAATGGACTGAAATGAAGAGTAGGAGGAATTTTTGAGAAACTTCCAAAAACCACGCAAGGGAATGAACTTTCATTAGCATAAAATATTGATCAGATTGTGTAGGCCATCGAGTAATATCAGAAGGAGATTGAGAATCTCCGAGAACAACTCATACAAACCACTCCACCAGTAGTGAAGGAGAAAAGGATGCAGGAAGAAACAATGCAGTTGTAGGAGATAGAGAAACATGTTAGCACAACAACTGACTTGTTCGATAAGGCAGTGCAACTTTGGACAAGGTTGGAGGAGGATCCACAGGTCCAACAGTGGGAAAAGGAAGAGGAAAGGATCAATGAAACGATCTAAGAGCTAAAGAATAAGAAGAAGACCATACCAATCCCATAACATGTCAAAGGGACGCAGGAGATTAAGAAATTGCAGGCAGAGCTAATCTCTACGCAAACCTAGAAACAGGAGCGTCAGGCTCAAATGGAGCCATTATAGGAGTAGGTAGAAGAAGTAATGGCATGGGAAGAGGAAGCTAAGACACAGATAGCATAGACCCATGTAGAATGTGCAGGATTGCTGAGTGATGAATTGGTAGTCTAGGTAGTGGACACAATCAAGGAGAAGACTATGTAGGCGTAAAAACAGGCAACAACACTCAAGGAAAAGTTCCAAATGATCACCAAGGAAATTGAGGAAGCTCAAAAGGATTAGGTGGCTTAGGAAGAGTAACATTTTAGTGTTGGGGGCCTGTTGGCATCAGGATGAAGTGGAAAGAAGGATGATCGTGGGGAAAGAAAGCGTGCATAAACAGAAGTAACAACTGGAAGGAAACACAGCACGCGCGCATGCAAGAAAGTGTGCACAAGGAGAGTGACGACTTGAAGGAGGAGAAGCATGTTCACATGAGAGGAAGACCTAAGGTCAGTATGTTTAGGTTTTTGGTAATGTATTGTAATGGATGAAGAGCCAAAGATGTATAAATATTGATACTGGGGTATTATAGGGGGCCCCGATATGTAGGTTTCATAGGTTGGATTTTTGCATTGTTCAGATTATTGTTACATCATAAATATGTACGAGTCGATGTGAATTGTAATGTTGTTATGTACAATTTTGTATAACATATTGAGATAAAGGAGACGAGGGAAGGAATATCTTGAGGATTAGATCACAGGTTGACAAGCCTGGTGTGACCTAGTTCGCCTCATACAGATCTTACCCATCTGAGGAGAATTGTAAGCATGCGATGACGGATACGTAGAACTACCATAATAAAAGAGCCAAGGGCCAAATCTTTTTGGACGTAACCCAAGAGGGGGTGAACCATGGTAACATCTGTGTAATGGGATGAATGCATGCATATCTTTATCCTCTTTTCAGTAGTTTTTTGTTGTGCTGAATGAATGAATGAATGAGTTATTACATTTATTGTTTAAATGTTGTTGTGATAATGAGGGAATAAACTATGAAGGTTACTACATAGTTGTGAATAATAGTAGGTTGCAATCACAAGTTATAATAAATGGTCCAAAATATATATCCCATATCTTGCGCTCAATCCTAGGCTGTAAACGCATGAGTCTTACAGCTACCCATTAAGGCTCTCTCGAGTGAGACTGCAGGGCCCATTATGTGTGTTGAGTTGCCTTATGGTTTATAAGGAGGGCCGATAGTTTTAGAGTCTTTTTTTGGAAACCCAAAATAAATGAACCCTAGGTCAATAACTCACACGGTAGAGAAAGAAGAATAAAACACAAACCAACACTTGCCTTGAATTAGCATGCCTTTCCTTGACAGACCTTGCCTTGCATTGAATTAACACGCCTTTCCTTGACAGACCCTGCCTTGCATTGATATGCCTTTCCTTGACATTACATACCTTGCATTGACATGCCTTTCTTGACATGCCATTCCTTGCATTGATATTCCTTGCTTTGACATACCATTCCTTGCCTTGAGTTGACATGCCATGCCTAGCCTAGACATGCCTTTCCTTGACAAGATATTCCTTGCCTTGACATGTCTTGCCCTACCTTGCCATGCCTTGCCTTGACAAGACATTCCTTGCCTTGACAAGCCATGCCTTGCCTTGACATGTCTTACCTTTCCATGTCATGCGTTGTCATGCCTTGCAATGCCTTTCCTTTGTGTGAATTACCTTGTCTTTCCTTTCCATGCCTTGCATTAACATGTCATGACTTTCCTTGACATTCCTTTCCTTTCCTTTCCTTTCCATGCCTTGACTTGACATGCCTTGCCTTTACATGACTTGCATTGATATACCTTTCCTTTCCTTTCCTTGACATGCCTTTCCTTGACATGTCATGCCTAGTCTGGACATGCCTTTCCTTGACATGTCATGCCTAGCCTGGACATGCCTTGCCTTGACATGTCATGCCTAGCCTGGCCATGTCTTGCCTTGACAAGCCATGCCTTTCCTTGACATGTATTTCCTTCCCTTGCTATTTCTTTCCTTGACAAGCCATGCCTTTCCTTAACAATCCATGCCTTGCCTTGACATGTCTTGCCTTGCCTTTCCTTGACAAGCCATGCCTTTCCTTGACAAGACATGCCTTGCCTTGACATGTCTTACCTTGCCTTAACATTCCATGTTTTTCCATGTGTTTCATGCCTTACCATGACTTACCTTGCAATTCCTTACCTTGACATGCATTCCCTTGCCTTTCCTTTCCATGTCCTGCCTTGACATTCCATGCCTTACCTTGACATTCTTTGCCTTTCCTTTCCTCTCCTTTCCTTCCCCTGACATGCCTTGCCTTGTCTTGAAAGGCCATAGAAAATATGCTCAAGATATGAAATAATTTATGCTCAATTAATCTAGCAGGTAGATAATGTAATTCTTAGCCAAAAATGAGGTTGTAGAAGAGAGTTTGACCCGACAAAAGGGTTTTGAAAATTGACCCCCTATGTCAGATTTGCATTGTGCCTCACTGAGAAAAACTATTTTTACAGAGATCCTCTAACAAACACTTTTCTGGGGGGTGGAATCATAGGAAAAGGGCCCTCCTAGATGGAATCTGGTGCCAAGAGTCCAACAGAACTTACAGTTTGTTCATCCAAGGCATGGTTTGCATGTTATGGCCAGTTGCAACTCACCTCCTGAAGCCATTCAGGGAGACAATGACAATTTGGTCCGATGGGAAAGAATCACAAACCATCGATGTAATTCAGTTTCGTAAGATCTGGAAGGTCCATATGGAAAATTCCCACGCGACCACAGTTCCCACAATCACTCGACACATGGGTTGTGAAATTTGATGCCTTGTGTCGGATTTGCATTGTGCATCATTGAGCTAAACCATAATTTTGTAGATCCCCTAACAAACACTTTTCTGGGCAATGAAATCAAAGGAGAGGGCTCCCCCTAGTTGGAATCCAGTTCTAGGAGTCCAAAAGCATTGGTGTTTCATCAATCTGAGGCATGGTTTGGATGCTATGGTGAGTTGAAACTCACCTCCTAAAGCCATTCAAGGATGCAATGACAATTTTTTCTGGTGGAACACAATCACAATCAAGCGACATAACTGAGTTATGTAAGATCTAGAAGGTCCATAGGGCCAACTCCCATGCAACCATGGTGATCACAATAACCCATCATAGGGGTTGTGAAATTTGATCCATTATATCGGACTTCAATTGTTTCTCACTGAAAAAAACCCTAGTTCCATAGATCCTCTAACAAACACTTTTTCAAGTGACGCAACTGAGTTTCATAAGCTTCTGAAGGTTCGTATGTCCAACTCCCAGGTGACCAAAGTGCCCATAATTTCCCAACATAGGGGTTGTGAAAGTTGACCCCCTGTGCCAGATTTGCATTGTGACCGCAAGAATCCCAGACAACAAGTAGCCCTTGATTAGTTAGTTCTATTCAATCCATGGACTTGTTGCAGAGTTTAAGAGACGATATTGTTATCTTAGTGAAATTTAAGAGTAGATAGGAATGTTTTTTATAGTTTAAGAGAAGTTATTTTCCATGGACTTGTTGCAAATTTTTAGTACTTTGCTGAAATATACAATCCTATCCCTTTTCCACTATCTACATACACAACCACTGGCCCTAACCTCTTAAAAACTCATTTATCTTCCAAACGGTTTCTTTCTACTAGAGAATCTAACCCTCTCGTCAAATAGGCTTACAAGCCAACTCCCAAATTATACAAGTTGTCAACCAAGGTTCAATGCCACACATTGCCCCACCTTTTCCATAAGGATAATCTAGTGCTAGTACAATCATTCCATTCAAAATCATCAAACCATGTTAATTTGAAGCAATTGACCATTGGCTATTCTAAACGAACATTTGATTGTGTTGTTTGCAACATCATCCACATTATTTTTTTTGTACATCTCAATAGCAGCCCTATTGGCGAGTGTGCATGCTAAATTGGCATGCAGAGAATCCATAGGGATGTTGTGCATGCCAATTTGGCATGCACAGAAGCCATAGAGCTGATGTCCATGCTAGCAACCAATAGGGCTATTGTGCATGCAAATTTGGCATGCACATAAGCCATAGGGTTGTTATGCATGCCAAATTGACATGGAAAACAACCCTATGCCTTTTTTGCATGCCAAATTGGCATGCACAACAACCCTCCCAAATTGGCATGCACAACAACCCTATTGGTTGTTGTGTATGCCAATTTGGCATGCACAACAACCCTATTGGTTGTTGTGTATGCCAATTTGGCATGCACAACAACCCAATTGGTTGTTGTGAATGCCAATTTGGCATGCAAAGAAGCCATAAAAATGATGTGCGTGCCATATTGGTTGTTATGCATGCCAAATTGACATGCACAACATCCCTATTGCTTGTTTTGCATGCCAATTTGGCATGCACATAATCCATAGGGTTGTTTTACATGCCAAATTTGGCATCCACAGTAGCCCTAATGCACAATATCCCTATGGCTATTATGCATGCCAATTTTGGCATGCCCATTGGCATGCACAAAATCCATAGTGATGTTGTGCATGCCAATTTGGTATGCACAACAACCCTATGGCTTATGTGCATACCAAATTGGCATGCACAACAACCCTATTAGTTGTTGTGCATGCCCATTTTGCATGAAAAAAATCCATAGGGCTGGTGTGCATGCCAAATTGGCATGAAAAGAATCCATAGGGATGCTATGCATGCCAATTTGGCATGAACAACATCCTATATATTTTTTGCATGCCAAATTGGCATGCAAAGCATCCCTATGGCTTCTCTTCATGTGAAATTGGCATGCACAACAACCCTATGAATTATGTGCATGCCAAATTGGCATGCACAACAACCCTATTAGTTTTTGTCCATGCTAATTTGGCATGCACAACAACCATAGGGCTATTTTGCATGCTAAATTGGAATGCACAGAAGCCATAGGTCTGTTGTGCATGCCAATTTGGCATGCATAGAAGCCATAGGCTTGTTGTGCATGCCAAATTCGGCACGCACAGGAGCCCTATGGCTACTATGAATGCCAAATTGTCATGCACAACATACCTATGGATGTTGTGCATGCCAAACTTAATGGGTAGCCTTGTATTTCAATACATTTATCACATCGTATGTTGAGGGGAAATGTATGAGATCACAAGGATCAAGGTTACAATTTGGAAGTGAATTGCAAGGTTAGGTTGAAGTGTTGAAGAGTTGCAATTCAATGGTTATGGAAAGGTTGAGTTATGAAGGCCATCATGTTATGTTTTGGCATGCTAAAGCATCAAAAGAGTATGTTGTGTGGTTTTGGAGACTGCAAGGGTAGGTTATTGCTAGTGGGGAAAATCCCCCTATACTATACTAGGTTGAGGTATAGGCAGAGCACTGACTTCCCTTAAACGACAGTTCTATTCCTAAGCTACCCAAAAACTATCTAAACTAAAATACAAGAGAGAGGAAATAAGTTCAGTAGGTGTACCTTTCGTCCTCAAAGTTGGTGTAGACCTCTTTCGCCCTTGCAACTTCCTAGATTGTGGGTCTCCTCCCAAAGATGACCTCCAAAAAGGCTTAGGAAAAAATTGCTACAAGATATACAATCTCTACTTATTACTTTTAACATTGAGATATAGACATAAATGCATAAATAAATAAAATGATATAGACATAATGTTTTGGGACATGAAATAACTCTTTTATTCAATATTAAGATCACAAAGATTACAACCTTCATCGGCAATCGCTCCGCAAACTAGGTTTAGGCTCCTCTATGTTGGTTTCGAGTGCATCAATCCCATGCAAGACTCTCACAACATAGTTATCACTTGGGAAAGGAGAAAGGGTTGTACAAGGAGAAAGCATTGGAGGGGAATGCTGAGGCAAAAAATCAGAATAGAATGCAAAACTTGGGCTAAGAAGGGGAAGGGATTTTGGAAAAAATTTCTTATTCTCTTTCTTTTTATTGAAATGAGACCTCGATACCTCTTTTTTTATGACTAAAATATGGTTATTCGGTTTGGGGACAGGCTGCAATCGGTAAAATGGCTTGGAAACATTCAATAGCCCGTAAACTTCTCCGAATTCCTTGTAATTTTATATTTTTTGCAATTTTTGGAGGTAAATGTGGGCTGACTAGCATGCAGATCATGTACGTACATGGGATAATTAGTATGCATCCTTTGTTTGTACATGGGCTATCATTTCAGCAGGGTGCATACATGTTCCAAAAAAAGTTTTTTTAAGAGGAAGCCTCACCAATGTTTTGGAAAAATATGTAAGTGGAAAGGCCAATGC
This sequence comes from Picea engelmannii, assembly GCA_009831015.1. Lineage (NCBI taxonomy): Eukaryota > Viridiplantae > Streptophyta > Pinopsida > Pinales > Pinaceae > Picea > Picea engelmannii. The sequence goes on along the minus strand of ML777452.1, from coordinate 587,075 downwards.
CATGCATGCATAGGTAGGGAATTTTTGGACTATAAAAAAAATGCAAGGCATGGAAAGGAAAGGAAATGCATGGACTTCCATGGAAAGGAATGTTAGGGAAAGGAATGGCAAGGAAAGTAAAGGAAAGTAATGTCAAGTCAAGGCATGGCATGTCAAGGAAATACATGGAAAGGCAAGGGAATTCATGACAAGGAAAGGAATTGAAAGGAGATTCATGGCAAGGAATGTCAAGGCAAGGCATAGCATGGCATGTCAAGGAAAGGAAAGACATGTCAAGGAAAGTCATGCCAAGTCATGGAAGGGAAAGGCATGTCAAGGAAAGGCAAGGCAAGGTTTGTCAATGCAAGGCATGTCAAGGCAACGAAAGTCAATGCAAGGAAACACATGTCAATCTAAGGAAGGACATGTTAGGGAAAGGTAGGGAAAGACAAGGAAAGGTAAGGAATGTCAAGGAAAGTGATGGCATGCCAAGGAAAGGCAAGGGAATGCATGGAAAGGAAATGAATTGCAAAAATCCATTTTAAGGCATGACAACACATGGAAAATCATGACAAGGAAAGGAAATACATTTAAAGGCAAGGCATGGCTTGTCAAGGAAAGGCATGGCAACGATAGGAATGATATGTCAAGATAAGTCATGGCATATCAAGGCAAGGCAAGGCATGGCATGTCAAGGCAAGGCAAGGCATGACATGTCAAGGCAAGGCAATGTCATATCAATTCAAGGCAAGGCATGTCAAGGAAAGGTATTTCAAGGACAGGAAAGGAATGTCAAGGAAAGGCATGGCATGTCAAGGAAATTCATGGCATGGAAAGGTAAGGCATGGAATTTCAATTAAAGGCAAGGCATGACATGTTAAGGAAAGGAAAGACATGTCAAGGCAAGGCATGGCTTGTCAAGGCAAGGCATGGAAAGGCTAGGCATGGCATGTCAAGGAAAGGCATGGCATGTAAAGGAAAGGCAAGGCATGGGATGTCAAGGAAAGGAATGTCAATGAAAGGCATGGAATGTCAATGCAAGGAAAGGAAAGTCTAGGCATAACATTTGTTTATGATCGTTACTAACGTTTATCAGAATTGTTGAATGTTTTGCATCATTGGAATGACATATTAGTTGTAACTTATTTGATATTTTATTATCGTATGAGCACTTTGGTATGATGCAATATGATTATCGGTTCGTTTGATATGTTGTAATATTAGATATATAACAAATAAATTAATTATTTCATGAAATAAATAATAACTTTTCATTCTAAATGTTTTTTTTTTTGCAGAACAAGAATCTTCCAGAAGATCCAGATCATCCTCAACAAATAAATCCAGATAATGATGTTGGGTTCGATGCTGAGATGGAAGATGATGCTCATGATGACACAGATACAGATGACAATGATGCCATTGCCTATGCATATGATGATGATGACGATCATTATGATCACGATCATGATGGTGATGATGATGTTGAGGCAGTTGCTGGTAGCATCCAGTGACATTCATGATCATATAGATTGCATCATGGATCATTTTTAATATATTGTTATAATTCCTCTTTTCATGGTTACTGTCATATGTATCATTTTCACGACCTCCAGTACCATATTATTGAGTTATATCATTTTTACATGTTTCATGTTGACTTATATCATTTGGACATGAAATATCATATTGACTTGTATCATTTTGTCTTACATAATTTATCATTTTTATTTATATCATTTGTACATGATGTATCATTTTGACTTATGTCGACTATTGGAAATGTATCATTTTTAGATGATATTGATATATTGGCATATATATTTGACTTTCACTTGTTTTTGTTATATATTATGATGATATTATCAATATTGACTCATCAATTTTTATATATTGAAAGTGGTTGATGATTTTTGGATGCATATTTATTATGTATGCTAGTTTTGAATTACTGCTCATGATGGATGTTTTAAAACTCACTTAAATTATAGATATTTGACTCACTTGTTTTAATCATATAGGATGATCATGTTATAATAATTATCTTGATATTTTATATATATTGGATGTTGTAGATTTTATTTTGATGGAGATTTAATTATGGATGTTTGTTTCCCTAAAAAAATCTTTATAAATGTTATCCTATAAATATTTCAAATGCATTTATATGACTTACTGTATAATCATATAAGTTGTTTAAGGGACATGATAAATTTAACTAATTAAATTGAAATAAAACATATTAAATTAATAATTGTAAGCAAAACAAGAAGCAGTTTTGAAAGCAAGAAAGGAAGCAACAATGGAAGAAAAATTGCAAAACACACCAGAAGAAAAACTAGAATCCAAACCAGAAACAAAAAGGGAAGCAAAACGGGAAGAAAAAATAGATGTAAAACTGGAATCCAAACCAGAAGCCAAACTGAAAGAAAAATTGGAAGCCATATCAGAAGCAAAATTGGAAGCTGTTGTTCCTAAGTTTATACTTTAAGGCTCTAAAGTATACCGTCAAGGCATCCGAAAAGATAAAGAGAATTAAGGAGTAAGAATAATTTGTGAAGGATAAATCATAGTTGGTTTCTCAACTGTCTCTGTCTAGCTTTCCATTGTTCTTGGATGCCGAGTTCTCTCTCAATAACTACCCACGAGCGTTCTAATTCAACCCGGTTAGTTGTTGTTTGCAGGATAGTATTAAATAAGTTCAAAGCAATGCTAGTTTGATCTTGAAGGCCAACTTCTATGTTAGGTTGTCTATTATTTGGGACAGTCACGGGGAGTAAAATTTTATTGAATTATAAAATGTTTAAAGATTTTTTGCTTCAGTTTCGAGAGATGAAATAGAAAAGGAATTTTGGAACTCAAAATAATAACATAATAACAGTAAAGGTCGTTTCCTGTACTTGAAGTAATTTTAGAATATTAAAATAATAACAAAGTAACGTTGTTGAAGAATATGAGGCTTTAATCATGAAAGAATCTCATATCATAACAGAAGAGGGAGAGAAAAACAAGATTTCTAATGAAGTATAAAATATAACCATCCAACTGACCTACAGGTCTTGAAACTACTGATAGAAATCACAGAGGAAAAACTGTAAATGATTAGATAATCAAGTAAATTCAAACTACAGTATAATTTTGAATTAAACTATAGATGATCATTCATTAGAAAGACATGGAAAGAAAGATGTTGAAAGATATTGAAAACAGAGTAGAGGAACACATAGCTTCATGTTGACAGAATTCTGAATCTCTTCCGCATTATCTATATCATTGTAAATTGGAAAACTTCTAATACAATCAGCTACCAAAAAACCAAAAGCCTCTTTTCAGTCTTATGAAATTATATTTATACATGATCACCAAAATGTTTTTCCCATTCGTGATTAACTAACTTCTGAAGACTAATGGTTACATGAATGAGCAATGTTGAACCGTTTACATTTCTATTTTAACTACTTTATTATTTCAATGATGAAAATATCCAAAATAGTATTTCATATCTGCATTGATGAACTTCCTTGTTCTGTTTTAAGACAGCGAATACATTTTCCCAAAAACTGCACCAAAACTCTAGGAGCTTCTGGGATATCGTTCGCCTCAAATAGGAAGAACTTTCTCTGTAATTCAGGTAGACGATCTTCGATTATCTTTCTTGTGAACTTAATAGTTTGTAACTTTAAGTTCGGCATCACTATCCATTTGTCGATTTGAGTGACATTGATTACCTTTATTTGTGGGATCTCTACCTGAATTTCTTCCAAATCCTCCTTGAATTTTAATTTATTCCTAACAATGTTAATTTCTCCTAACAACCCTGGACAATTGTTTCTTCCAATGTTCAATGAAGCTTTCTCTAAAAGGTCGAAAATTCCAGGACAGTCGTCATTAACCTCTCTGGTTATTTTCTTGTTTTCTGTGAGGTTTTCCTCCCATACCTTGAGTATTATATCACCTTTAATCTGCTCTGAAATAGATAGCTTTTGAGTTTCTCCAAACTCCTCTTTTGTTGATAGAGCCACTGCTTTTTGAAAAGTTGTTCTGGCTTCTTTCACTTCTCTCTCTTTCAAGAGAATACTCTCCAAGGATTTACTTGTTTCCTAAAAGTAATTATGAATAAATTCCAATTTAAAAAACACTCCTTGTTGCTCTTTTTCTATCTTTGTATGTATTTCCAACACCTGGGCTTGGAAGATTTCCAGCTCTACTACTTGATTTTGAATGGAGTTAATCTTATTTTGTAATTGTCTATTCATTTCTTCTTGTTGTAGGACCTGTGCTTGAGTGATCTGTATCTTCAAGTTTTCTACATCTAAGATTTCTTTCAGTTTTTTAATCTCCTGTATATCATTGAATCTGGCTCGTTCTAGACCCTTGTTTAACTCCCGACTGATACTTCTTTTAGTCTCCTTTAATTTACTTTGTAGCTGAGCTATCATCTGATCTTTCTACTGCAACATAGTTCTCAAATTACCCATAGAATATAAATTTGCCGATGCTAAGGCTCCCATTGTGCCTGTTATTTCTGTAGTGAATTCCCCCTCTTCAATTTTTTGTCCATCTACAATGATCTTGTTCTTTTTTATCATCATGTCTCCTCTTGGATGCATTTCCTATTTCAGGATAGCCTTCCTCTTTTTACTGAAAAAGTAATCAGAGGAAGAAATATCATCCCTAGAAATAGGCTCAAGATCACTAACATATAGAGCTGCTTCTTAGGGGTTTCCATAAGTATACTGCAATGGATTCAAAGAAGTAATGGGACTTCCAAGTTTCGTCGATGTTGTTCCTCCTACTTTTTTGGGAAAATCCTCAGGGATTTCTAGGGATGTTTCCAACTCCTTTCCTTTCCCTACCTCTAATTTTTCTGTCTGAGGAACTTCTGTTTCTTGTGAAGTCATTTCAATCTCCTTCATTTTTCCCTTTGTATTTGCTTTATCCTATACATATTTTCAAAACCTGGGGGAGGCCCTTCCTGCTCTGGAGGAGGGGTCGTGGATTCACCCTGCAAAAGCTTTGGCAAACAACTTCGCCTATTACTTTGGAAGGACATGAAACCAGTCTGTAAGTCGGGTGATAAGGCCCATACCCTGTTCAATACCTCCTCATAGGTTTTAACCTCTTTGAATATATCATCATTGTTGTTGGGGAAAATACCCTATGGACTAGAAAACTAGGGTCAGACTTGCATGCAGATTTTGACCGTAAAGAAATTACTTTTTAACCTACCACCCAAAACTTAAATCCCTCTTTCAAAATATATGCATGGAAAGGAACTACTAACCTTTTTACTGACGTTTGGTGTAGATCCTCCATTTTGATTGGCCCACTTGCTTGCGCTGCTCCTTCCAAAGATAACTTGCAATCAAGAAAAACAACTACGCATGCATGCTACTTTTCTACTTGAGGGTTAGAAATTAAGCATAAATTAAACATATCATAGATAAGTCATGCATTGGGACGAGAAACATATTCTTTTATTATTTGAAAAATGAATCAACTTACAATCAAAGTCGAGACCAGCCACCGCTCCTTGATCCTGATCCTGGGCTCCTCCTCTTCTCTTCTCCAACTGCTTTGTGTTAATTCTCCTTTGGCTTGAGGAAAGGCTAAAGGGTTGGGACAATGGATTCGGCAAATGGGCAGAGTTTCTTCGCTATAATTTTCCTCCTCAAAATGGTACCCCTACCCCTTCTTTTATAGGCTAGAAGGAGCTAGGGTTTTGGATGAACTCTCAGCCATGCATAGTTGGGAGTTTCAGTTAACTGACCCATAGCTTTTTGTTCCATCGACAACTTTCCTATTTTTGTGTTTTGTTAGGTACACGTGGGCTGTAGTAGGCCTGCCAGCATGCACACGCATGCAGTAATGGGTTAGGGTCCATGGGCCTTGACCCAAGAGAATTTTCAAGGAGGTTGTTCAGCAGATGTTTTGGCAATGAAGGGATATGAGTTGGCCTGATGCTAGGTAAGCATGTGTGGTGAAATTTAGGGTTATAACAGATTCCCCCTAATGTGTGAGGTCAGAAGAGCATCTGATGGCCGAAATACATTACCAATCTTTTACCAATCTATACTGATGTGCTGAATGAGTGAGCCCAAGGATCAAGAACCAGGAGGTGTCGTCTGCAAAATAACAAATGTCTCACCAAGGCGGCCATACCCATGCTTGGGATAAAATAGAACCATGGCTACCAATCAAATACACTGTAGATCCATGTCAAATAACTATAAAGAGTAGCCGTGAATAATACATAGCAGAGCTACATCTTGAAATCAGAAAGATATACATATAGAGCATCCATCTCCCAGAAGATGATTCAGCTTGATGGTTGTACTTCAGAGCTCGAGCGACAACTTCAAAATCTTCTACAACTTGGGTAAGAGTGTAATATGATTGTACGACTGCACTACCCAGAGGTCTTCGACATCTCATCGGTTACAGACTTGATAATCTTGATGATCGAACTGAAGTCTTCAGTGATTTCGAATAAGGACTTGATTGGACATTCAGGATGGCCGGGTATGCAGACAAGAGACATATTGCAGAGGGGCCGACTCAGGCTTAGTGACAAACTTCCCTTGGACAATATCATGAAAAGTGATAAGACTCAGGCAACATATATGTTAATCATAAGTCTACGAAGCAGGAGGCAACGCAAACTCTCCATATGTTTGGAAGAGTAACCAACGGTGGAGGACACAACTCTATATAGCGAGAAAATCTTCCTAAGGTCGTACTACATCCCATAGTCTGATGATAAAATGGACATATGTGCTTTATCCAAGGGCGACTCATGATGCTGCCAATAAAGAAAATACCTTTCCCATCCTCTTTTTGGGGTATATTTGATTTTTTTGTTCTTTTTGATCATTTTTGAAAAAGAATAAAGGAATATTACGTTACAATGGAGGAAGAAGTACGACAAACATACAAGCTCAAGGCACAAGGACAAGACTGATGTTCTGGTGAAATAATACTTGGGAAAAATCCTTCGGCGTCCAAAGGTGTTAAGACGCAGAAGCAAATTGTCACAAGGCTGATGGATAAGGTATGAAAATGCGGTTGATATAACACACAATGGTAACGTCCTTTGATGTAAGTTTAAAGAGCCCAAAGAAGGGAAGCTCGGTAGTTTTTCATATTTAGAGAGTCTAAAAAAGCATAAAAGGAGACTCCAGTGGGGTACCTTTTTCGAAAATAGTCTAGTCGGTTCGAAAAAGGGATAAACTAGCACCGATTAGATGTCAATTCAAAACCATTTTAACGAGTGTGAAAAGGACAAGATCACTCGTCTATTTTTTCACTTTTAAGGAGTCTGAAAAAAGCTTAACTATGGACTCCGTCAGGAATATTCTTCTGGACCAATTTAATGAGTGTGAAAGAATAAGGTCACTCGACGATATTTTCAATTTTAGGGAGTCTGAAAAGAGCTTAACTATGGACTCCGTGGGGGTTTCTTTTTCATAAATTTAGTCCTTCAGGCCCGAAAAAGGAATAAAATTATACCTGAGAGTACTCTTCTAAAGAATGAGAATTCAATAGAGTATTCCTTTGTTCGTACAGTTGATCGTCCGGACCGAAAAAGGGGTAAACTACCGTCGGACAGACGTGACTTCAAATTTTAGTTTAACGAGCGTGAAAGGTTACAAGATCGCTCAACAATCTTTTCATTTTTAGAGGGTCTGAAAAGGGCTTAAAAAAAGACCCATTATGTTTTGGGAGTCCGGAGGGTAAGACAAAGAGTGAAAAAGACCCATGCAAATGAGGCTCAAACTCATATTCAGGAAAGACTATACGGACTCCAGAGCCTACAGTGTTGTTAGAAATGACATGGACACCATAATGCAACCAGGACCTGCCTAGGGCATCCATGTTTTGGTAAGCTCTACCACCAAGTCGCGACACTTCTAGAGTAGATATGACGGTTCTATATCACAACCGGATGGGATCGATCCTATAGCATAAGAAAAAGGCAACGAGATGCAAAAGTTGGGGTGATATCCTAACCTATATGCTCAAGTTGATTTTTGAAAAAATAATTTTTTATGGACCATCAATATATTTTTTATTTATTTTTTTCTGAAACTCAAAAAAAATGTCCCAATACCTGATCAAATCCCTCCCATATAACTCCTAGATCACTCTAAATGGTTTTTGGCATAAAGAAACTGACAAGGGGGGCCAAAAAAGTGACAAAAAGAGGCCAAAAAGTCTATAAATAGAAGCTGGCAGCTCATTATCACCATTGTTGATTTGGAAATTGACTCTAGAGCCAAAAGACCCCCTTTGTCAAAGATCGTGATTCCAAGAGCTACAGTGGATGAAACGGACTTCTGCTTGGACCAAGTAAGTACAAACTCCCTTATCTAGCTATTCAATACTTCCATTTTAGAATTTAATTTATTTTTTGGGTGGGCGTTGACCTCAAAAAGGTCGGCCCTAGGTACACGCACGTAGAGAAAATCCTGCACGCGTGTACACGTGACTGTCACCTCTACAGGCCGCATGTACCCCCCCCCTTAGTGATGAAAAAGAAAATGGAAAGAAGTATTGACCTTCCTTTACCTTGTTGTGTTGGCAGGATGTATGTCCAGTGGAGGGAAAGGGAGCACGAGGCCTCCAATGAGTTAGTTGCTACAGATCCGAATGTTGTGGACGTGTTGATGCAATGCGGTTTGTTAAAATTCTTTTTATGTCCATTCATGCGCACGCAACCAAGGATACTAAATGCCTTGATTGATTACTGGAACCCTGACGTAGAGGCGTTTATGCTAGAGGGGCAATCCTTGGTGCCCACCATCGAGGATATTTACTTTCTAACTGGCCTCTCAAGGAGAGGGGAACCAGTCAACTTTCAGACATTTCCTGCGGGGCCGAGAAAGGTCTTGGAGCTGATAACTGAGTACTGTGAGGCTGGGACCGATCGTAGAGGTTCCTCGGTACCTATTAGCAAGATTACCAACCTCTCACTACAGACTATCTTATTGCTTATTGGGCGGATTACCAGCTTAGCAGGCGTGCATCAGGCTTCACGCGCACAAATGAACTGTGCTATCCAGTGCATGAATGCACAATTTTTTTATTGGAGTACCACACTGTTGGAGTGTATGAAGAGGCAATTGACATATTGCCAACAGCAGACACAGAGGAACTTCGGGTTTGGGACTATCTTGTGTTGTTCTTTTTCGAGAGAGTTTCGTGCTTGAGTCCTCGGCTTGCAGTACGAGGACATCTGGCCTCTTTCCCCGCAGTATGCAGATGGGCAGTGTTACTACCGCGACAGGGTGGCGGAAGGACCGTTGAGGCCTTCGACGATGAATGTTTTGCTTGGCTGTCACGACAGATCCCTGCTATCGAGGACTAGCCATATGCGGGGATCGACTTCTCTAGAGATCCAGAGATACCCATGCCTCCTGGTGAGGAGCAAGGCGAGATGGGTAAGTCTCCACCTGTATAGTTTTTTTGTTTGCATATGTAATTTTTATGTCTTTTTTGATATATATCATTTTTTGTATGCCAGAGTATTTGATGGGTGAACGTTTATTGTATGCAGATGTGGGACTCGTGCGACCTGCAGACTATCCACGGAATAGGCATCACCCATGGCCAGAAGCCGCAGCTGCTGCCGTTGGAGGAGCAACAGTAGCAGGGAACCTCCCAGCAAGAGAGGCCAAGAGGGTCTTGAGGCGAATTGAGCGGAACTTTACTGCGCTCACTCGCAAAGTATCGATGGAAGAGATAGAGGACCTGCTGCCATCCATGCAGACTCATGTTGTGGGGGCACCTTGGACATGGGTCCGATTGTTTAGGCATTTAGCCCGCGCTGTAGATGATTATAACAGGGCCGATAGGCTGCAAGATACCAGATATGTAAAATATGTAGAACATAAATGAAATGCTAGAAATGACAGAATAACAGTAAAATATCCAGCATAATCTTCACAATACACAGAAATGATATACAAAATAGCAATAGAAATAACACTTTGAATCAGATAGCAATGTTCATAGGCCTCTTCGAGGGGGCAACCTCCAGTCGAGCAACACTCTATTACAATAATATTCTAAACTAGGGTTCTTATACCCTTGACTCCTATTTATACTAAAAAGAAGCATCTAGAGGAAGATCCTTCTAGAAGCGGAAGCTTCTATTAGGTATTCTTACATCCGCCTTATTCTATTTTATTGAAAGGTCTTATTAATATTGATCTTTATTATATCCAAATACATTGATCTACCTATGTGCAGTTTAGGACCTTAACATGTCCGCCCCCTTAAAAACAACCTTGTCCTCAAGGCTTGAGATGTGGAAACTGCTGCAGAATGGTAGCTGGTTCCCAAGCGACATCTGCTGGAGTCATATATTTCCACTGTACTAGCACTTCCTTGATGGTTCTCTGATGCAGGCGACGCTCCCTCTAGTCCAAAACTGCTTCTGGTTGTAGCCAAATGGATCCTTCTTCAGCTAACTCTGGAAGGTTGGTTTGAAGTTGGCACTTGGTTCCAATCACCTTCTTCAAGCAGGAAACATGAAAAATAGGATGTAGCTTCGAATGACTGGGCAGAGCTAACTGATATGTGACTTGTCCCACACGCTTTAGAACTGTGTAAGGGCCATAAAATTTGGGTGCTAGCTTCTGAAACTACTCGGCCTTGAGGGAAGTTTGCTTATATGGTTGCAGCCGTAGAAACACCCGATCCCCTTCTACAAATTGATGTTCCGAGAGACCTTGATCTGCTTGCTGCTTCATTCTATTTTGGGCCATGACCAAGTTCTCTTTAAGGGTACGAAGGATATCCTCTCGGACTGTAAGTGTTTGGTCGACTGCCTGGACCTTCGAGGTACCTGGTAAGTATGAGAGAACTGACGGTGGCTTCTATCCATACACTGCTTCAAAAGGAGTCATGCGAGTGGTTGTATGGTATGTAGTGTTGTACCACCATTCGGCAAGGGGTAACCATTGAGTCCACTGGTGTTGTTTTTCCGATGCAAAGCACCTCAGATAGGTTTCCAAACACTTGTTGACGACTTTCGTTTGACCATCTGTCTGGGGATGATAAGCTGAGCTAAGATGCAATTGTGTGCCTTGTAGCTTAAACAGTTCTTGCCAAAAATTGCTGGTGAAAGTTGGGTCTCGATCAGAAACAATAGAGTTTGGCATGCCATGAAGCTTGAAGACCTGATCCATGAAACTTTGGGCCACCGTGGATGCAGTAAATGGGTGGTGAAGAGCACAAAAATGAGCATATTTGGAAAGGCGATCCACCACCACCATTATCA
>ML777452.1:549366-571303 GCA_009831015.1 Picea engelmannii | reverse complement strand
GGAAGATCCTTCTAGAAGCGGAAGCTTCTATTAGGTCTTCTTACATCCGCCTTATTCTATTTTATTGAAAGGTCTTATTAATATTGACCTTTATTACATCCGAATACATTGATCTACCTACGTGCGGGTTAGGACCTTAACATAGGCCCTGAACAGACTTTTAGACTCTTTATGTGCCACGAGCACCTTGTTGTATATATTTTTTGAGGGCATAAGCCTAGTGACTCGTTACTGTTCCCACTTTTGAGGCGCTTGCGTCCATCGATGTACTCTGAGGATTTTATGATGTTTATATATGGTTTTTATCTCTTTTTGTGTCTTATGGATTATGTGTGCAAAAATGTATTTACATGTTTATGTCCATGATTTTTTTATATGTGAGCAAGATGCAAATCTAAAATGTGATTAGCTAGAGTATCTGTGATTTGGTTTAATCTCCTAGGAACATGAAAATATGTAATATAATCAAAGTTGCGTTCTAAGAGATGTACCCTAAGGAATTGTCGGTGTAAAGTTGGATCATGAACCTGGTATATTCTATTTAGCTGTGACACAACCAGTTGAGCGTCTAGATAGACCTGGAGACGAGAGATACCCAATGACAATGCATCACGAAGTAACTCAATAACTGCACTATACTTGGCAACATTATTTGTGGTGTCACCTAAGCAGATACCTCCGGAAGATAACAACTGACCTTGTGGTGTAAAGATTACCCAAGCGGCGGAGGCAAGCCTCCGCGTGTGTCGACTAGCACCGTCCACATACCCAACGAACACCTCGGACTCACTTGACATCTGCCATATTGACAAAAGATAACATCAATGACATGTCCATAACACTTTTTAAAAGAACCGTAAAAAGGTAATAGTACAAAGACTATACATATGTTACAAAAAGTTACCCATAGTGACATTTCTATGAGTAATACTTCTTGAGGTAGAGCCCATTTCTAGGCTCCGCCAAAGCATTTCCTTCAAAATCGACCAAATCATAAGCGCCCTTTTTTAATACCTCTTTGATAATGAAGGGTCCGAACCACATGGGTTTAAACTTTCCTGCCCCCAGGGGGTCCTTGGCTTGGTCATAGACCAGGACAAGGTCGCCCTCAGAAAAAATCTGAGGACAAACGGACCTATCATATTGACACTTGACCTTATGTTTATGAGCCTCGTTGGCCAGGGCCGCATCGCAACGCTATTCATCAAGTTTCTCAAGGTGTACTAACCATTCTTCAGGTGGAGAAGTGTCTGGAAATAACTGTATTGCCAATTTCAGAGATGGGATTTGACATTTGATGGGAAAGACTGCCTCCAGCCCGTAAATGAGTTGGAAAGGTGAGAAACCGGTTGCAGTCTCAACTGATGTTCGGTAAGCCCATAATGCCAAGTATAACATCAAATGCCAGTTTGACTTGGCTAAGTTGATAGTTCGTTGTAGAATCGTCTTAAGATTTTTGTTTACAACTTCCACCTACCCATTGGCTTGGGGGTAGTAAGGTGATGAATGTTCCTGCCGTAACCCAAGCTTTGATGTTAATTTGGACATCATTTGGTTCTGAAATGACTGCCATGGTCAGTGAAAATCTCTCTCAGGACACCAAACTGTGCTATTATCTGGTTGAATAAGAAGAGAGCTGCAGTCTCTCCATCATCTTTAAACGTTGGCATAGCTTCGACCCACTTAGTGAAGTAGTCGACAGCTACAATGATATAGCGGTGCCCCCTGGATGACGGGGGGTTTCATGTAGTGTAATTAATCCCCCACTTAGTTAAGGGATCAACTGTGATGACAGGAAACATGGGAGCTGGATGTGCCCTCATCTTCCGAGAGAAGATTTGGCATGGATGGCACTTCTTGACCGACTCGATACAATCTTTGATAAGTGTGGGCCATAAGTAACCTGCTCGTAAAATCTTTTGGGCTGTTGCCAACCCAGATAAGTGACCACCACAAGCTGTTGTATGAAAATCATTGAGCACTATGACGGCCTCCTCATGAGTGAGACATCGACGCAAGATGCAGTCTACACCTCTCCGATACAATGTATCATCGAGTATGAGATAATTCTTAGCCTGATGGCGTATCCACCGACGCTCGTCATGAGAAGCAGAGGTGGGGCACTTCAAAGTCTGGAGATAGATCAGTATATCTCTGTACTAGGGGTCTGAAGATTCAATCAAAAACATATCCCCCCGTATAGGCGATTCCTCAGGCACCACGTGACCGGACTCAACCGGAAGCTCCGAAATAAGTTCTGCGAAGACCAAGGACTTCTTGGACTTTGCTGAAATGAAGTCTAAGTCAAATTATTGGAGGATGACCATCCATCTACTGATTTTTCTGCCGATAACTCGTCATTTCAACATGTACTGGAATGGATTCACGACAGCAACGACGGTGGTCTTGCGAAACAGAACATAGTGACAGAACCGTTGAACAGCATGAATTGCTTCCAACACAAGTTGTTCGAGATGGGAATAATTAAGTTTCGGTCCTACGAGGCCTCGGCTCAGGTAATAGATCACGTATTCTGAAAACAAATCATCTTCCTGAACTAAAACCATGCCTATGGTTGACTTTGTGGAAGCCAGATATAATAAGAAATCTTTGTTATAATTAGGTGGTTGTAGCAGAGGTGCAGTTGTGAGGGCATGTTTTAATGCATCGAAAGAGCGTTGAGCAGATTCATCCCAGAAAAAGGGAACATCTTTCTTAAGTAAACGCATAAAGCCCTTGGTGATTTCTGCATAGTTGGCGATGAAGCGTCGTAAGAAGTTCGCCTTGCCTTGAAGACTTTGAAGTTGTAAAATTGTGCGTGGGGGGGGAAACTAGATTATTGCGTCCACCTTAAGAGGATCCACCATGATCCTTGTTGTTGATACGATGGAACCTAACAAACGTCCTGATGTGACGCAAAAGTTGCACTTGTCGGGATTCAAGCCCATCCTGAAGTAGCGACAGCATTCAAAGATTAGTCTGAGGTGCGTAGGATGATCCTTTCGCTTGCGAGAGCGTGATGCTAAATCATCTAGATAGGCCTCGAATATATGTTTGAGGTCGTGAAATGAAAAATACATGGCCCACTGGAAAGTGGCTCCAGCATTCTTGAGGCCAAAAGGCATCTTACGATAGGTGAATGTACCCCACGGACAAATGAATGTCGTTTTGTGTTGGTCTTCAGGTTTGATTTGGATTTGATTATATCCTGAAAAACCATCCATGAACGAAAAGGCTTCACAACCGACACATTCATCAATGATATGGTCAATGATTGGGGTTGGAAAATTATCTTTCGGACATGCCTTGTTCAAATCACGGAAATCGGTACATACACAAATCGTGCCTTGTTTTTAATTGACTGGAACGGGGTTTGACACCCATTGAGTGAAATGAATAGGATAAATGAAACCTGCCTTGAGCAATTTCTCAACCTCAAGCTTAGTGGCTGCTTCTTTCTTAGGATTGACTAGACGAAGTTTTTGTTGAATAGGCTTGGCATTAGGATATGTTGTGATTTCATGTTCAACTATTTTCGGATCGATACCTGGCATTTCCTCATAAGACCAGGTAAAAACGTTGCGGAATTCTTTGAAAAGATCCGTATAAATTTGAATCTCTTCGGGGGATCAATCCGCCCTGATGAAGACATTCTCCACGATGCCAGGGTTTCAGGAGATGTTGATAGGTATAGTTTCAACGATAGTCGCCATATTGCCCTCAGCATAAATTTCCTATGTAGCTAAGAGATTAATAGGACATGGCTGATCTCCCATCATGGTGATAGTGAATTCTCCTGCTTCAATTCGACTTAAATTTGGGAGGAAGTATGATCTATGATGAAGATCCTCCCAAGGTTTGTTTGGACTAGTCATCGCCTCGATTACTACTTCATTAGAAGGAAATACTAAGTCTAACGAATCGACGTTGGCGAGAGAACCCTGAGCCTAGATAGGCTCGAGAAGTGGATCCAACTCTCATGCGAGGGTCAGATCAGGGTTAGCTGAAGCTTACTGGACTAAAGAGTACACTACTTCAGTGGCCGACAAGGGCATGGATGTGCCGGAGTGCCCTGTCTCATCCATCGTGGCTGATGGGGAAGGAAGAATCCACGGATCCTCAAAGTAAGTCATGCGGAATGACGAAACTTGAAAAATCTCATCCTTGTGGTGATTAAATATAAACTTGACATCATCATGAGGAGGTGGGTAATCGAAGGTACCCATCAAAGATGGGCACAAACCAACTCCTATGTTAACAACTCCGACTTGAGGATTATCAATCATGGGAACCGTGGATGCCCCCAAAGCTGGGTCAGGTCTAGAGAAGGACAATTGATCGATGGTCACTATCTGATCCTCGTGTGGAAACAACAAGACTCGAAAAATTGTAGCAACCACAGCTTGCATAGCATAAGTCCAACTCCATCCTAACAAGAGATTATAGTCGAGGGGAGCATCGACCACCTCTACTTCAACGCACACGGTCTTCCCTCCTAATTGCACAGGGAGAGAAGGAACGATGCCATGTGGTCGGAAAGAATGATCGTCGAACGCAGTGAGGAGAGTAGGTGATGGAGACAAAGCAGGCTGACCAATGGCTTTCCAACATGCTAATGACATAACGCAAGTCGAAGCACCCTTGTCAACCACCGTACGGAAGATATTCCATGTCAACATTTTCGTGGGATGAGCCACTACTATCTGAAACACGACATGGTAAGGCAGACGAGGT
The DNA here is from genome assembly GCA_009831015.1 of Picea engelmannii. Classification (NCBI taxonomy): domain Eukaryota; kingdom Viridiplantae; phylum Streptophyta; class Pinopsida; order Pinales; family Pinaceae; genus Picea; species Picea engelmannii. The sequence goes on along the minus strand of ML777452.1, from coordinate 566,569 downwards.
TTTAAGTCGGTCATATCTAACATGATGGTACCCAAGTTACAAGTCTCAGTAGAGCCTAAAGCAGTCAACAAGGATTTCCTCTAAGCAGGGCAGCTTTGGAGGACCTCCAAAGCAGACATTGCACAAGGGGTTTGTGATAAATCTTCCACCACAGAGTAATTCTGGGCGGCCCTTGCATTTGGGTTGTGAGAAGATTTCTTAAATACACCCTTTGGAATGCGTGTCATTGTTTCTCCCAACGTCTTCTCGATCTGTAGAGGAAGATATGGGAGTTCAGCTTCTTTACCCTTCTCAGAGGCGCTTGGTTTACTATAGTCGTGCACTCTAGTTGTTATGAAAGCATCACCCCTAACCATATATACGTTCGTGGATGAGGAATTGTTTGGAGGAGGGCAGGTTTCTAGGCTGCCCCCTTTGGCACTTGTAGAGGCTTGAGTTAAATTTTGCCCATGTTGAAAGGGATTAGTCAACACTTCTTGTTACTACTGTGTGACAAAATTTTGGGCCTCTGCAAGTCGAGGACATAGATGGGTTGGGTGGTCTTCCACACACAAGTTGCATGGATACCTCGCCTTCCATTTTTCTGTGGTGATACCTCACCTTCCGTTTTTCCGTGGTGCCCTCGCCAGCATTATCAGTGGGTTTTTTCTCCCCCTTACCCTTCTTTCATTGTTTTTTCTTCCCTTCAGGCTGCTAGGTGGTCTTTGTGTTAGTCGACTGCGCGGAGTGTACTTCCGACATTTGGGTAGGAGGAGTAGCCAAAGCAGTAGTCTGGCTGGCCGCTGAGTGTTGTATAGATAACTGTTGCAATTGTTTTGTCAATTGCTTAGTGGGCTTGGCTTGTGCTGAACCAACAATACCATCGGCATGTGGTCCAGCTCTCTGTCTAGTTTTATCCAGTATCGATCTTGGTGCATCCGGCAGGATGTTGTATAATAAACCAGACTGAGAATAGATGAGCTCAAATTGTTGAGCCCTCATGATGGCATCTTCTTCGGAGAAAATCCCAGAAGTTGTGATGTCTTTGGATAATTGTGGGACCAGAGACTTAAGGAACCACTCAAGCAGGAATGTTGGTGGGACTGGTACTATGATTAGACTCTTCCGACGTCTCCACTCTTGGATATGATCAGAGATATGGTCCGTTGTTGTCTGTTCGAAATTGGCGAGCAACTCTGTGCTAGCGTCATATCTCACAGGTAACTGGAAATGGTTAAGGAAGGCCATCGCCAGTTCGCCAAAGGAAGAGTATCTTGAGTGATCGAGCTCGATGTACCATTTCGTGGCACTCCCGATAAGAGTACGTTGAAACAATCACAACTGAACAGATTCATCTTTCAATGAGTTAGATGAACACCAAAGATGGAAGGTACTCACGTGATCACCTGGATCTTCATTAGTCTTGGCCTCGAACTTTGGAATGTCTGAAGGCAACTTTGTTGGCATAGGAGGCCAATGTGGATTGTGACAAATAGGATCATTTAACAACCTTGTCAAATCTGGCAAGTGTAATGTCGCCAGGAATGGTAGTTTGGGTTGCTACTGATAGCCTGGGAAAAAGGGTCCTGGAGTTTGACTGGCACCAGGTTGCCAGGAAACGTTTGGCTGCTAGCCCAGATTCTGGTAGAAACCATGACCCTGACTAGCGTAAGGATTTTGCATCTGTGGAGACATAATTGGCTGATTTCCCATAAAGGACATAGGATGTTGGGCATTCATCGTGTGTGACGGACTTTGGGAAGGATTACCCCATGCCGGTCCTGAGGGGAGAGGCATAGTAGTCTGTCCAGGGTTCCATTGACTGTGGAAAGAATTACCCCAGAATGACATTCTAGAGGAGGGAACGGATCCTTTTCCTGAGTTCCAAGGTCCTACTATATGTGCCCCCGGTGCAGGAATAGCACCCTGCGCTGGAGTAGAATGTCCAAAAATGGGAGTGCCCCCAGACGGGAAAGCGGTGGATGCGAAAGTGTTGTTACCAAATGTCCCGTTCCAAACAAAAGGTGACGAACCTACCGGCATAGTGTGCACAGGTGTTACTTGACTCTCGACTCCAAATGAACTAGTGTGTGCAGGCTGCCCGACGGACTGCTGATGCAGACCACCCAGCAAAGGGGATGAAGGAGAGATATGACCTCCAGTGTAAGGAAAAGCATTAAAAGGGATAGGAATGCCCCCAAGTTGACCTTGCAAAGGAGCATTAGAGCTCCCTGCCCCCAGAACCAAAGTTTGTAAAGTGGAGTAAGTGAGTGCAGGACTTGTTCCCAAACTAGGCATACCGTATGAAAATGGAGAGCCTGTCGCACTAGGTGTGAAGGGGGTTGTGGCCGCCGCAATAGATGGGATCGGTCCACTGTGCGACGCAGTTGTGGCTGAGAACATGGTGGCTCAGACCGATGATGGCAAGTTAGGAGATGCTTCTCCTGTGGTAGCAACGGTGGTGGGAATGGAAGAATTCTTAGAGGAAGTAACAACGTTTGTTTCCATAGCTGTGTGAGACACTGATAGGCGTTCGTAAAATTGAATTGGTACAATAACTTGTGGCCAAGTATGAGTGGTTGGGGTTTCAACCGAGCCAAGATTGGTGGGTGACTCCTCCAGGAGTTGTTCAGGCATAATGGTTTGTAACCCGGTTGCTTCGAAAGACCCTTGTTGGTCTAGCCTTCGCCTCAATGGTGGCGGGGGTGGCTCAAGTATAACCAGCGGCAGGCCCAGAAGCCTTCGTGACCGGCGGAGCTCGGGATCCTCCACTTTGTGAAAAGATCCAAGACACGCTAAGGTATTCTACATGTTCAAACAGTAACACACACTAAAAAAGAAGCCCCTATGAGATAAGACAAGCAAACTCTAAACTAGTTGGAAGAACAGTTACAACAACCAACACTAGAGCAACTTACCGGTGCAAGTGCAACTCGAACACGGAAGCACCCTCCGGGTATACTCTGCAAAGCATGGCCTGATGTCTATCCTAGGTACTGTGGTATACCCCCACAGTCACCTGTGTATGTCCCTAAAAAAGATTGGCAACTAGTTTGCCAGCACGCAAACAGTCACCAGGCGGGTATAGTCGAAATTCGGGTAGACCACAATGAGAAGGGTATCAAGCCCGAAAATTGTCAAGGGTATCGAGAGAAAGTGGTCTGGAAGACAACTGAGGACCTCAAACGGATTCGAGACCCATGAAGCCCCGTGGAAAATGCAAACGATGAAATCCCAAAACAAGCCCTCGATATGTGTTCTCCACTACGCTTGGTCCGGCTTTGGAGGGGTTATCTCCGCTACCTTTCCGCATGTGACCTCGTGTTTATCCCCTGTGTTAGAGGGGGGTCCCGAATAACTTCCATGAAACTGGACTTCTACAATCCCTATCACAGACTCTAATGTTTGGTTTTGAGTGGCCTTGGAGAGTTTCCTCTCCAACCTAATCAAAGGCCCTAGTCCTGAACTAGTGTATGAATCCTACAAACAAAAAGTCTAATAGATTTTAAATTAGCATTGCTTTTATGGGCATTTTTACGTCACAGGGTATGAAGGTGAAACTGATGGTGTGTAAAGACTCAAAGCAAAAACAAATGAAAAACGCTGGAAACAAAAGACTTTTACTAAATGCAAAAATCAACAACTTTTCACAAAGAAAGACTTCTTTTTCTTTTCAATTTTTCTAAGATTTCATGCAGCAAACATAAAGGAGTTTCTCTCGACTACGAGCTACTTATGCTCTAAATGCAATGAAAAAAAATTATGAACAAAAAGACTTCTCCCTAGCTATTGATGCAGAAACACAATCTTCAAACAAAGAAGAAAATGAAAAGATTTTTTTTCTTTTTCTTTTTTATTTACATGCTAATCAAGCAACAAAGGGAAAATACCGACAAGCCTAAAATCAAGAAAAAACAAAATTTTGGCTTAAAGCGCAGATCGCAAAGAATCAGAGAAAAGACACACAATGGCAATCAAGAAAGCACAGACTCTTACACTTGTCTAAAAACCATAAAACAAAATTTTTCTTTTTTATCTTTTCTATCAACTATCAACTAAGAAAAAAAAAGCTAAGCGTAAGAGGCCCTAAAATACTGACTATTCAACCCTAGACTCAAACACCTGAGAGGAACACTTCTCACCATAGGAGGGGATGACTGCCCCACCCTGATTGAAAAGAATCCTGTCAAGCACGCTACTATCACTAAAACAGCACGCGTGCGAACGCGTGCTGATCTAAAATAGAACGCGTGTACACACGGTCTGACCTTGTACAGGCTGCGTGTATGTATAAACTCTAAGACAAAAATAAACACAGGCAGCCCAGACTAGGAAGAGGCCTCTGGTATTGATAAACAGGGTCTCTTGAAGTCTTGGATGCTTATTCTAACAGAAAAGAAAAATAATTGCAAGGAATAACAAAACAGAACAATACAAACTGAGACAAGACTGTGAACCAACAAGACTCAGACAGGATCCAGAAAACCCCCTGAGAATGTATAATTCTGACAGGGAAGAGGAGGACTGCCTCTCAAGCTCTCTGAACTCCTACATGCTACCGAAACCTCTACAGCTAGCATTCACACGCGGGATGTAAGAGGTTAGGGTGTGGGTACACACGTGTTGGCCTTCTGCAAGCCGCATGTACCTCTGTGTGTCCCGACAATTGTCGTCAAGCAACAATTAGGGAAAACTGGTATAAAGAACCAGGCTCCCTGCTAGCTCAGGATTTACAGAAAAATACAGGCAAAGAAACATAAAATATAATCTCTTAAACTACCCAAAAAGCTCAACTAAATCCGGAAACCCTAAAGAGTATGTTCCCCAGTATGGTCGCCAACACTATTGTTGGGAAAAATACCCTACGGACTAGCAAACTAGGGTCAGACTTGCATGCAGATTTTGACTGTAAAGAAATTACTTTTTAACCTACCACCCAAAACTTAAACCCCTCTTTCACAATACATGCATGGAAAGGAACTACTAACCTTTTTACTGATGTTTGGTGTAGATCCTCCGTTGTGCTTGGCCCACTTGCTTCCGCTGCTCCTTCCAAAGATAACCTGCAATCAAGAAAAACAACTACGCATGCATGCTACTTTTCTACTTGAGGGTTAGAAATTAAGCATAAATTAAACATATCATGGATAACTCATGCATTGGGATGGGAAAAGTATTCTTTTATTATTTGAAAAATGAATCAACTTACAATCAAAGTCGAGACCGGCCACCACTCCTTGATCTTGATCCTGGGCTCCTCCTCTTCTGTCCTCCAACTGCTTTGCGTTAATTCTCCTTTGGCTTGAGGAAAAGCTAAAGGGTTGGGACAATGGATTCAGCAAATGGGTAGAGTTTCTTTGCTATAATTTTCCTCCTCAAAATGGTACCCCTACCCCTTATTTTATAGGCTAGAAGGAGCTAGGGTTTTGGACGAACTCTCGACCATGCATGGCTGGGAGTTTCAGTTAACTGACCCATAGCTTTTTGTTCCATCGGTAACTTTCCTATTTTTGTGTTTTGTTAGGTACACGCGGGTTATAGTAGGCCTTCCAGCATGCACATGCATGAAGTAATGGGTTAGGGCATGTGGGCCTTGACCCAAGAGGATTTTCAAGGAGGTTGTTCAGCAGATGTTTTGGCAATGAAGGGATATGAGTTGGCCTAATGCCAGCTAAGCATGTGTGGTGCAATTTAGGGTTATAACAATCATAAACAGACTTTTTGTGTTCATAAGATTTCATATTGCAGTGCATCAAATGTATGTTTACTAATTGATAAGGGTCATGCTTTCTGTGTTCAATATCTACCAGTTTAACTTCTTCTAGTGCTTCGGCTTCCACTTTAGAATGGCCTAGGTTTAGCAATGAAAATTTCCCAATATGTATAGGGAAGATTGGCCAGGACTTCTTTTGAGCTGATTTTAGCTCTATTCCAATACCACCTTTCGCTATTCGGTGTGCTACCTCCCTCAATACCAGTCTATCCAGGAGGAATTTTGGAAGCGTATGAGGGGGAATTGAGCACCCATAAACCCTAATGTAAGAGAAGTTCTCATCAATGAACCAGTCAGCTATTCCTTTGAGGTTTTCTGAGACTATCTCAGAAATGCAAGGGGGTTCACAGCCATAAAACATTTTATGCATTGGAATTACTACGAAATGACAAATTTCGTAAAACGCATTCTTAGCATTTTTTTCCCATAGCGCAGAGTGATACTCGTGAATGGGTTTTGTTGGCAGCAATATTACAATTGTTATTTTTTTAATATACATAGCTGCCTACACAGGGTCATGAAATTTCATTACCCTTCATGAACAGTTTCCTAGATGACAATTGCAAATCGTCGCTTCTCGCTATTGTCTTTTCAAACTTTGTTTTCATGACTGTAAGCATGAAAAGTTGCGACCGGAATTACCATTATGTTTTTAAAGACAAATTGCTCTTATGATTTATTATAAAATTGCGATTTCTAGATATGGACATGTTTCTCTCATTGTTTATGATTGTTTCGATTCTAAGAATGCCTAAGAAGCTTATGGTTGTTTGAATGAAAGACCCCTATCAATTGGTATTTGATTTTTGTATTAATTTTGGTTTGATGATTAACCATATTTCTTTCATGGAAATTTTGGCTTTTCAATTCTTATGAATCACCTATCTTTGCAATTAAATTTGGATGCATGCACTCTGTCCTAGCATGTACCCAATGCCAAGGTGGCATATGTAATACAAGATACCATCACTTCCGAGTATGATCTCTGGCTTCATGATTTTTCTCCCACGCATTGTGATTAATGCCTCTGCCCACCGTTTGTATTGTCACAACATTGTTTTGATGAGGCTCGGGGCTATGGCTCTGTGGATTTTTACCAAACCCTACCTATGAGTTCTATGTTGATTCCCTTCCATTTGGCATGGCTCCAGTGGTGAGGGTCGAGCCTAATGGCATCCAAACCCTGTTATCATATGATAATGCCAGAGACGATTTAGAAAGGAACGGTTGGCATTTGTTAATCGAGAAATTTAAGGGTTTCAATCTTTGAGTTGGCCAAGAGTTTTCCTTGACCTTCGATGGCTGCAGGGAAAAGATCAGTCTGTGCAATTGGAAGTAAGTGAAGAGTTCTTAAGCTAACCCTGTAATTGCCTGCTAGAGACACGTTTTTGCGTGAGCTATTCTGAGCAAAAGGTTTTGAATTAGATCAAACCCTTGAAAACCCAGAACCAAAATGAGCCCTTTTACCTTCAACGCAGGAGGCTTCCCCAGAAATTGGATCATTACAGAGATATAGCTCATCCTTTAGAGGTCAAATCTCATATTTTCTCTGTGGTTGAAGGGAGCGTTTTGGTCTATTTGCAAGTGTTGAAACGTTTGTTACCTCTCCAGGTCTATGCCTCAGCACCCCTCTCACCCGTACAGCTTTGTGTCTCAGCCTCCTACTGTGAACCCTTGATCAATCTAAAGGATAACCCAGATTTCTCAAGCATTCGACTCTGTGATAAACCTACCTTTCACGTGGACGATTCTCCAACCCTTAATGCTGTCAATGCCAATGCACAGTCATTACAGCCACAGTGTGATGAATGTCTATCCTAGATCGACAGGTATTATACGGATGTTCCTTTGCTATAGTCTCGGCTTAAATCTTTAAAATACCAAGTGGATTCATTGACAAATGAGAATAGTAGACTCCAATCCATAACTCAAGCACAGGAGAAACGCCAAAAAACTACAAGATCTGTCATTTTTAAGAATGTAGAGGCAACAACAGCAATAGTAAACTCCAAGATTGCTTGATATGTTTTAATCCGATGATTCCAGGTATGATCTTTTTCAAGTTTAGCATGATTTTGTCACTCTCAATTTAGGATATATGATTTAATTGAATAGATTATCTTTCTTATAAATATTAGTTTGTTTTGGTTTGTTGAATAAAATATGATTGTAGTTGTAATTATAACTAGCTACAGATTCTGTAGCCAGATAGAAAAATTTGAATTGCTTGTTTTGACAATTGAAAACACATCTAAAATCTTCCCATTTTCATTTGTTTTCAGGAACCCATGATTTCTAAGGAGATTTAAGGCACTGTTGGGATTTCCCAGCCATGCCATCTGTTTGTTTTTTAGTAAATAGATTAGGCTGTTGGTATTTTTATTCAGTGAAATCAGGGAGGTTGCATCCCCCATGTTTTTGGAATAGATTTGATGTTATCAACAAGAAACATTTTGTTCCTGGAACCTATATAAGCATGTTATTTTGTAAACATGAGAGCATCTCTGCCTAGGGAAAGACTATGGATTTTTCATTTGCAGACTTGAATGAAATATAATACTTGTCACAACTTTAGCTTTTCGGTATTGTGGTTTTATTCAAGTCATGATTATATCAATTTGTAATTAGATTATGATTGCTTTCACTGTCGTGGTATACTACAAATTGGTATGATAAAATTTATATATTTTCCATGTTTTATGTTCCAGATTTAACACACAATAATCATTTTGTTCAAACTTGAATTAAGAGATTTATCTTTATCTTCTACTGAACATTTATACACAAGTTCTCACAGCAGGATTTAATTTGATATGGCTGCTTGTGAAATCATGAGATTGTTGTAATCATATTCCTTATATGTTCTATCATTCGAATTCCATCATTACTGCTTCACATTTATGAGAAGCAATTGTAGGATCTGTTGCGGGTTTACCTCATCAGACAAAGAGATTGGATGCTATACATTGAACAAATATTGGATGCGATAACAGGTCAGTTTGTTAGTTTGATTTCATTAGTTTAATGAATACAGAAATTTCCTGCAGTTAAAACATCTTCTACTATCTGTTGTTTCTGTTTTCAATTAGACAGTTTCTATTTAATTTCTAAAATATAAACAGATTAAATAATAGTTTTATTGTTGTTTTAAAAATCAATTTATATTCGATTTTCACGGATTTAGATTAAAATTTGTATTGTGTACATATTATATATATATCAGAAATAGAATCATTTGTATATAATAAGTAGAGTTATTTTATAAATATTGGTTAGTTAAATTGTAAATATATATTAGATCTGTATATAGTTTTCAGTGATTGTCATTCACCAAGTTTTTGCATTTTCCTTAGTTTTGTTTTTTCTTTTTCTTTAGGACTTAGATCGGCCAATGGAGTCGTTAAACCCGTCGGAGTGGATTAATCCACATAGCTTGGTTTAATTAAACAACCCTGGACCATATTCACTCCTCTATTTGACGAGCGGTCAATTTCGCCCATAAACAGGTTCGAGGCAGGTTATGTTCCAACTCCAATTCATCAGGGGAAATGGAGTCACAAAGAAGATTGCGTCCATGATGTACGCCGACATGTAAAAGGCCACTCGCTGACCTTTAGATCTTGCAACTCTGTAATTTGAAACTTCTTGGGCTAGGTTATCAAAAAAAATCTTGCTCCAGTTAAAAGTGTATCCTTATGATGCTTCTTCTAAAAAGGGCACCCATTCTGCAGGAAAATGGCAAGGATTATTTTTCCCGAAAAGTCTACACAACATAATGGCTACATAGACTATGTACTCGTTCAAAGATGATGTGGCATAAACTCCATGGGTATTGGCCCTAAATTTTGATGGACATCTCCACCATTCTCTGATTAAATTAGGATAAGTTCGGTCTGCCTCAGTACACTCCTTCCTTTGAAATTCAGCTAAAAACTCGACATTATAAATGTGCTTAGGATTTGGTGAGAGTTTGTACATTACTTGTATATCCTCTGGCCTGAATGAGCCGACAACGACTGCTTGATCATTTAAAATGCTTCTTGTCGGTATATCAACCTTCTCCAAGGCCCAATTGATCATGTCATTGTATGCCATGAGCCGAGGGCATGCTGCGATCTTATGAAGCTCCGATTCTGCTATATCCCGAAAGTGATTGTCAGAATCAGCAGGAGAATTTTTTATTTTGTAATCCAGGAATTCATAGATTTGTGTCCAGGATTTAATTGATTCGATGGCATGCGGCATAGTGTCGGATATGATATCTCCTTCTAGGTTATGCATCTCCTTTGTATCTGCGTTAATTACCATTAACCATGCTTCTAAAACAGAGTTAATTCAATCTAAACACAGATTAAGAGTCGAGACTTCGCGTTTCAGGATTTCAGGGATCATGTTGACAAGAGGTATGTTATCGTTGAACCCTGATTCCCGAAAGTGCGAAATCACGATAAGATTAAGTTAATCCTTCACTTCCATATCAGTGAATTAATTAATCAGGATTTAAAATTAACTTCCATTCTTTCGGGGTTTTGGGGATCATGGATACATGAGGTATGTCATCGATAAACCCTGATTCTCGAAATTGTGAAATCACGATAAGATTAAAATAGGCCTTAAATTTCATATTAATAGATTAATTAACCAGGATTAAAGACTAACTTCCAAAACAGGGTTAATTCGGTCTAAACACAGATTATAAGTCAGAACTTCGTGTTTCAAGATTTCGGGGATCATGTTGACAAGAGGTATGTTATTGTTGAACCCTGTATCCCAAAATTGCGATACGATTAACTTAATCTTTAATAATTATTAACTTCCATTTTTCAGGAAATCGGGGATTGGGATTCCATGATTCGATATTTATTAAAACATATGTTCTTAGTAAACCCCGAATCCTGAAAACCTTTTTTTAAAAGTTAGTCTTAACTCCTTTACGTTTTAAGCTTATCATGATTAAAAAATAACTTTATAGAAAGTGTGTCGGGACTTTTATAACATTTTTGGTTTTTTTCCTTTTATTATTTAAAGAAAAAATCTTGTCGGGATTTCGGTACCGGCCTTTTGGAAATGATAGTGAGGGTTATTCTTTATGAAAAGACGAAACGCGAAAAAGGAAAATTTTAGCCTTAGAAATAAAAACTTTAAAACCGGTTTCAACATAGGCTCCAATTAGGGACCCCGTCTCCTTGTGGGACGAGGAGAACGAGTAGACTTAGTGTCTTTATTGGGTTAATGGAGTCAAAGTCTTATTTATGTGGAATTTGCTTAGGAAGGGGATACAGAGGGAAAAAGAGATTTCGTCTTTACTTCTAAAAAGATTTTCAAAACTCCCATGTGTTGTAAACTGAGCTCCAGTCCCATTCATGATCTTCTCCTTCTCGCTACTATTATCACTTGGTAAATTTCCTAGAGGTTGAAACATAAGAAATATACAAAGGTAAATTTATCCAACCACTTTTGAAGCTGGGATCTAGCCCTTCGAACTTCAGAGAGGGATCTCTCTATATGATTTAGCTATTTTTCCAATTTAAGATATTAGGCTAGGTAAATAAACAGGTCGGTTTTGTTGTCAAAGTGTTTTTTATTTGGTTGAGACAGTCTACACATCCATTGGGCTATGGGGTCTGTTTTTAATAAAAATGAAATACAACCATAAATGCAAAAGAAGACTTCTACAGGGCGAGATAATATACTCACTAGATCTTTTAGTAGCTTAAATGATGGACGGAAGAAAAGATGAGAAAGATAATTTCAACTAAGAAGCAGTTAAGAATTCCTTAATTGAAAACACCAGAAGATAAACACTAAAATCTTTTGAGTCAGAAATAGGGTATCCAAGATAAATCCTGCAACGTTCGTTACTCTTAAAGATTAGTTTTAGAAAACAATATGATCACAAAGCAAGAATAACATTCAACTTAGAGAATAACATCACCAGTGAATACATGCAAGAATCCTGTAAAAGTGCCTCCTCTTTATTAATGGAAGATCTCTTCAAAAATGTTACAGTCAGATAGCGTCAGGGTGTGAAGATCAACAACCCTCAATACTTTGAAAGGTGAAGTATTTATAACTCAAATTAAAAACGTTCCTGTCATAAATGATCAGGACGTGCTACTTCTATTTTTAGCCTAACTAATTTAACAAATCTCCTAAATCTCGGAACTGCTTGATGACTTGGTGTAACTGCTTGCTGATTTCTGGGGTAGGCCGTTGGCGAGGTTCCTGCACAACCTCTTCTGACTGGAAAGGTGACTGGACCTAGAAAACTCATCTGCTGATCGAGAAGATCGCAGAGTTCCTCCCATCTGAGATGATTAGGCACGTTGACCTTGAGCAGTCTTCGATACACTTCGTCCATTTCTGTATATTTGGCGAATGTAGGCTTGGTGAGGAATATGTATCGAATCTCGTGTTGGATACTAATGTCCCATTGAAGGGCATCCATGAATGCTTTTTCGGTGATGCTCTTTGTATGCCAGCAAACTTTGAACTGTCCTTAGACACCTCAGCCAATCTCTTCTTGTAATCTGGGAGTGTCATCAGTTTATCATTAATAACCTTCAGACCAGGTAGACCTTTCTTTTGGAGAGCTTCAATATTATTGAAGAACCTTTGTACCCCTTGGTCCATGAGCTGAACCTTTTCTTCCAGCTGAAGCATGAGACCTCTCTTGGTCAGACCTCTTTTGACCTCAAGGATGGTCTTTGTTCTATCTTTGATCTTCAGCTCTTCCAGCTCTTCTCTAGTCTTAGAATTGAGGAACTCAATGATCTCATTTGCCTATGTTGGCATGTCTCCCAATTCTACTCTGATCTTCTCAATGGCCTGTTTTCTCCTCTGGACCAACTCATTCTGCTCAAACATAATTTGGATCATAGGCCATATCTCATTTATGGACTTTATGACGTATGTCCATACATTCTCTTTGACCTCAACCAAAGTCTTCCCTGCCACTGTTTGATTTTGGAGTTGTTGTAGCTCCTGCTTGAGTTGTTCTGTTACCTAATTTTCCTTGGAGAGACTGGTCTGGAAAGAAGTTTTGAGTTCCTAAAGGTTCTCAACTTCCTTTTTAAGCCTGTTGATCTCTGTCTCTTGCAGGTTCATCTTTTCCATGGATTTGGCGAGGTCGATTGTCCCCTCTTGTGATGTCAATGGAGTTGTGGATGGGATTACTATCACTGATGTTGTGCTTGCTCCTGAAATTGAAATGGAACTCAATGGAATGACTTCCATTGGCTTCATATGCTCCTTATCTTTTAATAATCTTTCCATCTCAGCCTCCATTTCTTTGAGCTGCGTGTTTTGCTCCATGAGCAGCTTGAGCATTTCATCCTTCTCGCCTTCTTTCTCTGCTATCTCCTTCGCCTGTGAGTCCTCTGTGGGCGGGAGCTTCAATTGTTTCCTCAAAGAGGCGATGTCTGCATTCTTCTTTTTTATCATCTCCTCTGCAGCTTTGACGTTCGAAGGATCATAGCCAATCTTGAGGACCAGCTCTTCCAACGTCTTGATTCTATTGTCCTTCGCAAAGGACGATATCTTCTCTAGCTTGAGTTGTGTTTGTGCGTTGTTCAATGATACCTATAATTTTGCTGCAGAAGCAGAAGCATGTGCCAATGTATGGAATACCATCTCCCCCATTTGTTTGTGCAGATCCATCTGATCTATTGGGTGCACGTCCTTCGTCTAGAATTCGAAGGTGGCCCTCTTGTAGTCTGTGATCACCTTGGGGTCTGGTACCTGCGCCTGGAGGAAGGCCATGTGCATCCTTCCCCTTTCTGTGTCAAATGCAGACAACAGCCTATGTTGTGCAGTGGACGACTACTTTTGAAAATGAGCGTAAGTACTGCTGGTAAGGGTCTGGTTTCTTTTCTTAATCAGCTCGTACTTCTCGAAAATGCTCAACTTGGGCCCAGTCTTGCCAAGCTGAGTGTCTAGTGGGGAGTCTGTGGATTTCTTCAGTACTGCTCTGGTGATTTCCTTATGAAGGCTCGAACCAAAAGGTGGAATAACATTCTTGGTCACTGTGGTAGGTGGGACTTATTTTTCTTCTGTCTGGCCAAGAACTGAAACTGTCTTGGGCCTCTTAGTGTGTAGCTAAAACTCTTCGAATGATACCTCCGTGACAGGTGGAGATAAATCTTGTCGAAGCCTTTTTTCCTTAGGGACCTATGGTGTGGATGTTGGCGGCACACTGGTCGTGGGAACCTATTGTTCCACTTCAACCAAGGTGTCAGGCACCGACACAGTCTGATTGGCGAATTTCTCAATTTCGGGCTTAGCTTCATGAACGTACGGGATGTTTTTGTTCTTCACCCTCATTTATAAGATGATCCCACAAGGATCATAATGCCACGTGAAGCTTAGGAAAAACTTCATCTCTCTCAGCATCTGATCCGCTTCTTCTCCTGCGCCACGACTGTTGCAGATGAAGGAGCCAATCTGCCCCTTGATTCTAAGTTGCTGCTTTTTCTTCAAGGATACAAAATGGATGTCATCTGAATTCATGATCTGTCTTATATACTCTAAAGCAAAGATTCTTACCGGCACATATTTGGGCAGCTTGTAGGGTGCCAACTCACACCCGTATACTCTGATCTCGGAATGGTTTTGATACAGGCACCAATCCCTGGTCTTCGTGTTGTCCAAGAGATGCAAAATTCTCTGGACTTCGACGTTTATTTGAGGCTCGGGCCTGCCGCTCAACATGCTTACCACAGGGTGGTAGAACATATTGATGAATGCCTTGAAGCTATATTCTGTGGAGTTATGCTTCAACAAAGAGGTCCATGCTATTAATGGCTGAGGCCTTCCATCTGCGTCCATTTTTTGCATGGAAAAACTAAATTTATCTGCTTGATAGAAAACAAACATGTAGGCCAGTATAGACGAGTATCTGAACATGCCTTACGTGCCAAAATTCATGAACTGTTCGTGAATATTGTCTGCCAAGAAGGTGCTGAAATCAAACTGGGTGGTGGGATTTTCATCAGTGGAGAAAATGGATAGAAAACCCAAAATGGGATCATCTACCCATTGGTTGGAATAATACCCTAGCAAAACACAAAGGGAAGAAATGACCTGGCTTCCCTTAGTGGAGAACATGGACAATGGGTAAGGGGGGTTTGTGGAAGGGAATTGAGTGGAGGTGGGAAGGAAAAGCTCGAATATTTGAGCTCTCTGGGGAAAATTCATCTTCTGATACAACTCTGTGAGGATTTCCAGGTTGAAAGGAGACACAGAGTTGGTGCGGGGGATTTGCATCATCTGGTCGATGTCTTCGGGTGTAACGAGGAACAGGGTGTCTCCAGACAAGGAGATGATGGCTCTTTGTTCAAGAATATAGTGACCTTGACATTTAAGCACAAACTCGGGAAAATGGTGGATCTGGAGAAAGAGGTAAAGGGGCAAATTGGACTCCCAGAGTCCAATTTCATCGCTCTGGTCCAGGAAAACTTCCCTAAGCCATGACTGGAGGTCTGAAAAATTGAAATCGCATTTGGTATCTACGATCAATCTGTCTTTTTCAACCAATGGGATCTTGTCCAGGTCGACAGAAGGTGGGAGAAATGGATTCTCTTCTCCTTCTGTTGGTCTGGACTTTGGCGCCATTTCTGCAACAGTACCTGCAATAAACACGACGTTAGTGGGGGCGAATGACTGTGGACGAAGGCGACGGAATGCACTAGACGAGTAAGAGGTAAATTTTCTAGTGTGATGGGTGAATAGTGAATGTAGGGGGAATAATGGTAGTTTTATTTCAAAACTAGGGTCGGTTGGGCGTGGGAGACAGGTCAGCTGGATAATGGTTGTGTTATCCAGTAATAAATGGACAACGGGCCACTTGGGAGTGAGATGGCAGGTGATGGTGGCAGAAAAATACAGACGGGTGATGTGGCGGCTAGGGATTAGAGGCAGAAGTCACAATAAGGGGTTGGTCATGAGTGAAAGGCGGTAAGGGACTAACAACAGTTATGGGATGGGACATAACTTGGGAACAAGTGGAGCAAGTGGAACCAGTGGAAGATGACGTCCATAAGTGACGGGGGCTGTCAGATAGCAGATGGTGACGGGACTTCGGGACCAATAGATTCATGCCACATATGAAAAGGGGCCCGCCAAAGGAAAATAATCATTCTGAACCCCCCCACCTCGGTTAAAAGTAGATCATCCGGGGGGGTCCGAAATCCATTGTGGGCCATTGATCTACCCGCCTATTTCTGAGTCATAGATCCAAGCGTACTCTTTATCACTCATTCCAGACCCCCCCCCCTCCCTCTGTTAAAGGCAGAACGGATGGGGGGGTCTAGAATCAAATCTGGGTCATTGATTTAAGCACTCGTCCCTGGGTTGTCCAAATGTGCACAAATCTTATTACCGATTCCGGACCCTCCCGGCTAAAAGCAGAACGATCGGGGGGGTCCAGAATTCTCTGTGCACCGTAGATCTGGGCACCATGATTAGGACCGTCGAAATGTGCAGGGAGCATAAAATGGGAAGAGGAGAAAACATGCACTGGGAAAAAACTTAGGATAAATGCGTTTTTATGGGTTTTTTCCCAAACTTTCAAATAGACACCACCATGGGGCTTCGACCAAACTATCCTTTAGGTGTTTGAGACATGGTGCAACATTTTACATCAAGCTGGTTTTATTGGAATGAAACCATAAAGCAACTAGCCTACATCCTAACCTATCTTCCTAAGACAGTTAACCTAGATTAAACTGTTGGGTTAAGAATTTACTCTACCCTAGGGCTATCTGACCAAGATTAGACAGCCTGGCAAGATTTATTCACTAATCTAACCTAGACACTTTGGCTAAGATTAAATTGTTTAGCCAAATCATTCACTACCCTATCAACATCAAATTTAAAAAGAACTTGGCCATGCTTGAAAGGTATGGACCAAGTTACTATTATTGCATGGGGCTTTATTGCAATTCTTTTATGCCCTCTTTGTTAATTTTTCAAAATCCCACCCAGTTTCAGTCTCGCTGATTTTTCCGTCAAATTTAAATGCCAAACTCAGTTTCAGCACTGTTTCATCATATGCTACAGCCGTGTTTCAGCATCTGCTCACAGTGGTGTTTCAGCATCAGCATATGTTACAGCCTGGTGTTTCAGCATCTGCTCACAGCGGTGTTTCAGCATCAGCATATGCTACAGCCTGGTGTTTCAGCATATACTCAGCACTGTGTTTCAGCATATACTACAGCGGTGTTTCAGCATAAGCTACAACAGTGTTTCAGCATAAGCTACAGCGGTGTTTCATCATATAAAAAACTTAACAAAAAATAAATTTCTGAAAAGAAAATAAATTTCAGAACTGAAACATGAGGATTATGAACATCGTTTTCAACGCAGAAATTAAATATCAGCAATATGCAAAACTCAGAAAATATTAGACACATATATTTTTGGTCTAACTTCGACCCTGGAAAAACCCACAAG
>ML777452.1:516394-543392 GCA_009831015.1 Picea engelmannii | reverse complement strand
ACCCTCACTTTAATCATAAAGTTATCTTTTAATTTGCATCTCACAAATTAATTTGACTAAGACCCATATTCGGCAATTTCTCCCCTTGGGCGCCTAGGGAAGAGAAACACTTGCCTTGGTACATTATTAAAAATTTAACACTCTTTTCTTTCTTTTTCTTTTTCTTTTTCTTTTTTCTTTTTCCTTTTCTTTTTCCTTTTTCTTTTTTCTTTTCTTTTCTTTTTCCTTTTTCTTTTTCTTTTTCTTTTTTCAAATTATTTGCAGAATGAAAAATCATTTGTCAACAAAAACACTAGAGATAGATAATATCTCAGTCACCAGTTGATTCCTATAACTTATAGGGTGATAACAGCGGCTCCACCTGGGGATGGTACTTGCTCTGTGAAGTGCCAAGAATCCTGGTTCCTGTCATTCTAAAAATTTCTGCCTAGTAGCCTTCATTGGTTTTATTCTCTAAAATGGAAAAACAATGATCAGCATCTTAGGGCCTTCTCTTCGGGCTTCAACCAACTGACTAATGTTCTTCACTCAGAAAATGCAAGTGAAAAATGAAACTTAAAATGGTATGTACAATGGAGAGTGGAAACTCGAATCTTCTACTGAGGTGGCACATAATGTTTTAGCATTCTGCCATTCACAGGTGCTCCTAGCAGATCTGTCCCATCAGCGTTGTTTAGTAAGAAAGCATTGTTTCCCCTGAAAGCTTGGATCATGTATGGTCCTGTCCACAGATTGTCAAATTTTCCATGCTTTCCCTTGTCTTCATTTCTGGCATCCCACCTCAGCACCAAATCTCCTAGCTCAAAATCATCCTCCTTGGTTCTTTTGTCAAAGATATTCTTGATGTTTTCTTGGATGACCTGTGTTTTGTTGAAAACGTCCTCCCTAGACTGCTGCAAATGGATCATCTGGTTGATCCTTCTTTGTGAGTCATTTGGCTCAGCTTGTACCTCTTGAAGCAACTTCATGACAGGGACTCCTAGAGAAGTGGGGAAAATTTCCTCTGTTCCATAGACCAGCTGGTAGGGTGACATACCAATCGACCTTTTGGTGGTTAGTCTGTCAGCCCAAAAAGTGAACACCAACTTGTTGTGCCATGATTTCTTGTTTTCCTGCAATGTTTTCTTGATGATATTTACCAAGGTTTTGTTTTAATATTCCGCTAACCCATTCCCCTGAGGGTAGTAGGCTATGGAATGCCCCAAACCAATGTGATACTGGTTGCAGAAATCTATGAGTTTCTTCGACCGAAAGGCAACTTCATTATCAGTTAGAATCTTTCTAGGGCATCCAAAGCGAGACAAAATATTGTTTTCGAGGAATTTGATAATAATAGAGTCAGTGGCTTGCCTTCTTGGTACTGCCTTGATCCATTTGGTAAAATAATCAGTGGCAGTGAGAATCCACCTGTGCTGGCCTGAAGATGGGGGGTGTATTTCTCCAATGAAATCGAGTCCCCATTACTGGAAAGGGGCCTCAACTGAGATCGGTTTCAGAGGTAGGGGGAGAAGTTTTCTTTTGCCTTCAAACAACTGACATTGATGACATGAAGTTACCTTTTGATTCACATCGACAAACAGGGTGGGCCAATAGAATCCAGCTCTGAGTATTTTGTTAGCTGTGACCTTCCAGTTCAGATGGCCACCACATTCTTCTGCATGAAACTCTTGTAACACTTTATCAGCTTCATCTTTCAGTAAACAATTTAACAAAATGCCTTCAGGATCTTTCCAATACAAATTTCCTTCTAGAATACAGAATTTTAAGGCTTTCAAATTTAAAAATCTATCTTTGGTCTTAGTCAAAACAGGGGGAGCTTGTAGATTTTTCAAAACGAATATAAGGTCCACGTACCACAGAGAGTTGAGAAATACCTCTCTCGCGTTTGGAGTTGCCATCTCGCCCTGTTCATTTGCCACATCTAGAAAATTAATGTCAAGCGCATGGAAGTTAGATTCAGCCATTAATTTAGCAAGGCCTTGACCTTTGATTAGTTTCGTGGGATTAATCTCTATATCGTATTCTAAAATGACAGCAATCCATTTTCCCCTTCTTCCATCCGGATTGTCCTGTGTCAAGATGTCCTTTACTACCGCATTTGGAACATATGCTATGGTGTGGGAATGAAGAATGTAGACTCTAAAGTCTTTTAGGGCCTTTACCAAAGAAAAAGCTTGTTTCTCCATTATCTTCTAATTTAGAGCAGCATCCCTTAATGCTTTGCTAAAGAAAGCCATGGGCTATTCATACCCTTCGTTGTTCTTTTGCAGTAACACCACTTCTATAGTATGTTCAGAAGCGAAAGAAAAGAGATAGAAATCCTTAGTGAAATCAGGACTTATCAGGACAGGGGCTTCTATGAGTGCTCGTTTGACTTGTTCGAAAGACTGTCTGGACTCAGGGTCCCATTTAATTTTTACATCCTTTTTTAGCATATTTGTGATGTTTCTTAGGAGTTCTGCCAGATTGGGAATGAATCTTCGTAGAAAGTTAATTCTCCTGATAAAAGACTGTAGTTCTTTGAGGTTTATTGGATGTTCTAAATTTTGTATAGCCTCGATTCTGCTGGGGTCTATTTTGATTCCATCTTTGGAGATGATGTGTCCTAGCAGTTTTCCTTCCTCTAACCCGAAAAGGCTCTTCTTAGGATTTAAAGAAATCCCAAACCTTCTACATTTCTCGAAGACTCGTCCAAGGTGTCACAGGTGTTCATCATCAGATCGGGAAAACACAGTTACGTCATCTAAATAGACGACAATAAACTTACTCGATTCTTCCACGAAGGTGATATCCATCGCCCTCTGGAATGTGGCTCCTGCGTTCATCAGACCAAAAGGCATTTTCACATACATGAAAGTGCCCCATGGGGTGGTGAAAGCGGTTTTGTCTTGGTCGTCTGGGTGAACTAAGACCTGATTATAACCCGAGAAACCATCCAGCAGAGAAATTCGACTGGACCCGACCACCCCTTGCAGGATGTGGTCCATTTTCGGCAAGGGGTAATTATCCTTCAGAGAGACTTTATTCAGATTTTGAAAATCTATGCAGAGTCTAATTTCCCTGGTTTTCTTACGTGTAGGGATCAAATTAGAGACCCACTTGGAAAAATGCAACGGAACTATGATCTTGGCATCGTACATTTTCTTGATTTCCTTTTCTATCAGAGGGAGCAACTTGGGATTTATCCTCCTAATTTTCTGCCTAAATGGTTTTTGGTCTTCTTTTATTGGAATCCTGTGTTGTATGATTCTGGTATCATAGGCTTTCAAATCTTCATAGCCCCAGGCAAAGACATTCGAATATTCTTTGAACATCTCAATGTATTTGAGTTTTTTCTCTGGGGGTAATGATTTAGACAGTTTGACTATCCTAGGTTTCTCTTCAGTCCCTATATTACAGTCTTCTACCTCTTGTCCATGGGCTTCAATTTTCGGTTTTTTGGCTACGTCGTTAAATTCAAACAAGTCCTCTAAAGGAACTAGACCTCTAGGCAAAACATTGTTTTTCAACTGTAAAACATCAGCGTCCATTTCATCATCGCCTAATTCTCCTGAATCTACAGTATTTACACTATCAATTTTAGAATTAGAACTATTTACATTTTCATCTTCATTCTCTAAATCTATATTTGTACATTCAAAGTCATTTTTACACTGAAGAAAGTCCTCAATCTGATCATCATTTCCAAAGACTTGCCAATACCTGATATTGTCGGGAACGGTTGGTCTACGTTTCACCTCAACAGTGTATGGGCGAGTCGAGCGGAAAGGAATCTTACAGGTGGCTACTGACGTAGCCAATCCATCCGCCAGAATGTTTTGTCCCCTTGGCATTACCTGCAAGTCAACTTCAGTAAAACATCTCAAGGCATCAAGAATGACATTCCTATAAGCTCTAAGACGTGGGTGTTTCGTAGTGTACTCACCTTTGATTTGCTTGATTATCAATTCAGAGTCACCTCTTACCATTATCTGTTTAGCACCAACTTTTTTCAAAATCTTCAGGCCGAGCATCAAGGCTTCATACTCAACAATATTGTTAGTGCATTGGAAATTTAATTTGTAAGAATGGTTTTCTGAGTACCTGTTTCTATGATTATGCAGCCAGACTCCTGCCCCAGCTTCTTCTTTTCTCACAACTCCATCAAAATCCATGCTCCAGAAATCTGCGGGTAACTCTTCAGTTATCACATTCTTCATCCTTGCTACCTCAATGATTTCTTGGCCTTTGTCTTGACTAGATGTGTCTTCCATCAGCTGAGCATCTTGTTCTCCCATGTCACCATCATTGTACAAGATAAAAGAATCCAGATCGGAATGTGCAGAGTAGAGGGGACAGTTGTGATGTTTTTCTTGGCTACTGACCATGTACTTCATCAATGTTTCTCTGTATAGCCTTCTTTGCTGCCTGAAAACTGGGATAGTGGCATAAGACATGTCTAGCTGCAGTGTTCCTTTCAACTTAGCCCCCTCAGACTGGGATAGCAACATTCCATACTTTGGCGGGATGTCTGCAACCACCACATCCATTACCATGCTCTTCGCAGGAATCTGAACCAAGGTGATGCATAGGTCCTTGATCAAAACAATACATCTAACTTTATTGGAGTCGAATGAGTGTAAATATTTATAAGGTCTGGTGACCTCTAGTCCCAGTTTCTCCATTACTTCTTGGGGCATCATATTGTGGGAAGCACCCGAGTCAAGCATAGCGTTATGTAAGATCAGGTCATGTATATTTAGACTGATGTAAAAAGGAGCGACCTCCCCAGTATCATCTCGACCATCTACTTCAAGTCCGAAAAGAAGCTCAGGTTGATCATCAGTAAGGTTCACAGTGTCTGATTGATTTGCTGATCCAATGGTTAAGGCCTTCATTCCTATGTCAGGTTCAATGGACAGTGCTTTAATCACCCGTGAACGATAACCATATTTGTTCATCAACTCTGTAAGTGGGATGGGAATTTTTACTTTGGCCAATTCCCCCTCAATGCTGAAAGATGTAGGGGCCCTGCCTTGGCTCATCAACTCAGGTTTGTCCACCATATTCTTCTGCTCAGAAGTACTTGGTGGATTAATAGGTGAAACCTCGGGCTGTGACGGCCTTTTCAGAATAGTAAGGTTTTTCTTCACGGGAGCATTGGCATTACTCTTCTCAGGAATATTCTCGACAGTACCCTTCTCAGGAATCTTTTCAATAGTACCCTTCTCAGGAATCTTCTCGGCAGATGGCTCAGAGGTCTTTTTGGTTTCGACTACCTTCTTTGTTTTAGTCATCTTTTTTGGAGAACTCCCTTCTGTCTTCTTACTCCGCAGATTGTACTGCCAGTGTACCTCCAGAATGGCATTTTCAAATGCCTGCTGTTTTGCATCTTTAGCTTCTTCACTTACTTTTGTTTGGTTGAGAAGAAAATTTTCTTTCTCTTCTTGGGTAAGGAAAATAGCTTCGTTGTCATGAATGCCCATGAGATTGATGTGAGTGTCCTCCAATTCCTCAATCACTTCCTCCCCTTCATCAGCATAGTTTTCTTGTAAGGGAGGTCTGATCTGCTGATCTGGACCCCTCTTCTCTCTTTGATCCCTAGGATCTCTCTGTCTGATTTGAGGAGGGTTTCTCCTGAAGTTATGATTTTGAACCTGAGGAGCTGGTGTGTTGTCCCTTGGAGGATTTCTGTCTGACACAGTAAATCTTTCCATCATCATTTCCACTGCTCTGATCAAAGAATCCAATTTGGAATCGGAGTTTGACGTGGAAGGTTCTTCTTTAATCGTAACCCTCCTCTCTGACCTCTGTCGTGCTCTTTTTGCCAACAAATTGGCCTCCACACTAATAGCAATTTTCTGCATGTCCTCCAGGGTGGTATAATTTCTTTCTCTTAGTTGGTAAGACATGTCGGCATCAAATCCATCAGGGAATTTAATCAATGCCAGACCCTATGGAGGTTTGATTTCAGTTGGGATTGCATTGTACAGGTTGTTGAAATGGGTGCAGTAATGTTTTACCGTCTCACCTTGATTTCTTCTTATATTCTCATATTTTGACAATATTTGGAGAGGGTTTTTCTTTACCTCCCATCTGTCGAGAAAAATCCTTTGAAAAGCGACAAGGTCAGGGATTGAGGAGGCTGGTAAATCTTTGTACCATTTCTTAACTTCACCTGTCAAACTTTGGGCAAACAATCGCATTTGAACGTCAACCTCATCAACTTCTTGTAGGTCAAAATAATCATTCATTTTGTCAACATGTTGTTGGGCTTTCGAGGGTCCTGTTGCATCGAACTGTGGGAGTCTAGTTTGGTAGTCTTGTGGCATAGCATGGAGAGGTGCGGCCAACACCAAGGGAGCATATCTGGCTGCCATGATGAGTGGAGGAGGTGGAAAGACAACTTGGATGTTCGGCGAGGTAGCGACTGAAGGCGAGGACGAGGAAGGACTGGCTGGCACCGAAGGAGTGGTTTGCTGATTAACAGTGGGAGATAGAACTTCAGGGGTTCGGGGTTGCAAGATGGTTGGTTCAAAAATGATTTCAGTGAAAAAACTACCCGACTTGGACCTAGAAAGGTTTTGACCAGAACAGGTGTCAATATCGGGGTTTTGAGAAGAGACAAGTTTTCCTGAAAAAGAAGGAGACTTATGAATGGGAATATGACTTACTGAACCTTCAACAATGGTATTTTTCCTGAGCAACTGCTCTGGATTATCTGTTACTTTCGCAGGTTTTGGATCTAGATGAGATCGAGTATGAACTTTCTTGGGAGCCAGAATTCTTTTTGGTTTTATATATATATATATTTTAATTTTGTGAGTCCGAAAATAATATGTACAAAGTTTAATCAACCTCTAAACATTACTTTCTTCTCAAATTTGAACTTTCTTTTTAGGGAAAAGAAAACGTGAAATTATCAATTTTTAGTTCTGTCCCCAGTGGAGTCGCCACTATGTTAGCACTTGGTAAATTTCCTAGAGGTTGAAACAGAAGAAATATACAAAGGTAACTTTATCCAACCACTTTTGAAGCTGGGATCTAGCCCTTCCAACTTCAGAGAGGGATATCTCTATATGATTTAGCTATTTTTCCAATTTTAGATATTAGGCTAGGTAAATAAACAGGTCGGTTTTGTTGTCAAAGTGTTTTTGATTTGGTTGAGACAGTCTACACATCCATTGGGCTATGGGGTCTGTGTTTAGTAAAAATGAAATACAACCAGAAATGCAAAAGAAGACTTCTACAGGGTGAGATAATATACTCATTGGATCTTTTAGTAGCTTAAATGATGGACGGAAGAAAATATGAGAAAGATAATTTCAACTAAGAAGCAGTTAAGAATTCCTTAATTGAAAACACCAGAAGATAAACACTAAAATATTTCGAGTCAGAAATAGGGTATCCAAGATAGATCCTGCAACGTTCGTTACTCTTAAAGATTAGTTTCAGAAAACAATATGATCACAAAGCAAGAATAACATTCAACTTAGATAATAACATCACCAGTGAATACACGCAAGAATCCTGTAAAAGTGCCTCCTCTTTATTAATGGAAGCTCTCTTCAAAAATGTTACAGTCAGATAGCGTCAGGGTGTGAAGATCAACAACCCTCAATACTTCGAAAGATGAAGTATTTATAACTCAAATTACAAAAATTCATGTCGTAAATGATAAGGATGTGATACTTCTATTTTTAGCCTAACTAATTTAACAAATCTCCTAAATCTCGGAACTGCTTGATGACTTGGTGTAACTTCTTATTGATTTCTAGGGTAGGTCGTTGGCGAGGTTCCTACACAACCTCTTCTGACTGGACAAGTGACTGGACCTGGACAACTCATCTGCTAATCGAGCAGATCATAGAGTTTCTCCCATCTGAGATGACTGGGCACATTGACCTTGAGCAGTCTTCGATACACTTCGTCTATTTCTGTATATTTGGTGAATGTAGGCTTGGTGAGGAATATGTATCGAATCTCATGCTAGATACTAATGTCCCATTGAAGGGAATCCAGGAATGCTTTGCTGGTGATGCTCCTTTGTATGACAACAAACTTTGAACTATCCTTAGACACCTCATCCAATCTCTTCTTGTAATTTGGGAGTGTCATCAGTTTATCATTAATAACCTTCAGACCAGGTAGACATTTCTTTTGGAGAAGCTTCAATCTTATTGAAGAACCTTTGTACCCCTTGGTCCATGAGCTGAACCTTTTCTTCCAACTGAAGAATGAGACCTCTCTTGGTCAGAACTCTTTTGACTTCAAGGATGGTCTCTATTCTATCTTCGATCTTCAGCTCTTCCAGCTCTTCTCTGGTCTTAGAATTGAGGAACTTGATGATCTCATTTGTCTATGTTGGCATGTCTCCCAATTCTACTCTGATCTTCTCAATGGCCTGTTTTCTCTTCTGGACCAACTCATTCTGCTCAAACATAATTTGAATCATAGGCCATATCTCATTTATGGACTTTATGATGTCTATCCATACATTCTCTTTGACCTCAGCCAAAGTCTTCCCTGCCACTGTTTTCTTTTGGAGCTGTTGTACCTCCTGCTTGAGCTGTTCTGTTACCTGCTTTTCCTTGGAGAGATTGGTCTGGAAAGAAGTTTTGAGTTCCTGAAGGTTCTCAACTTCCTTTTTAAGCCTGTTGATCTCTATCTCCTGTAGTTTCATCTTTTCCATGGATTTGGCGAGGTCAGTTGTCCCCTCTTGTGATGTAAATGGAGTTGCGGATGAGATTGTTGTCACTGTTGTTGTGATTGCTCCTGAAATCAGAATGGCACTCAATGGAATGACTTCCATTGGCTTCATCTGCTCCTTCTCTTTTAATAATCTTTCCATCTCATCTTCCATTTCTTTGAGCTTCATGTTTTGCTCTATGAGCAGCTTGAGCATTTCATCCTTCTCGCCTTCTTTCTATACTATCTCCTTTGCCTGCGAGTCCTCTGTCGGTGGGAGATTCAGTTGTTTCCTCAGAGAGGTGATGTCTACATTCTTCTTTTTTATCATCTCCTCTGCAGCTTTGACGTTCGAAGGATCATAGCCGATCTTGAGGACCAACTCTTCCAATGTCTTGATTCTGTTGTCCTTCGCAAAGGATGATATCTTCTCTAGCTTGAGTTGTGTCTGTGCATTGTTCAATGATACTTGTAATTTTTTTGTAGAAGCAGAAGCATGTGCCAATGTATGGAATACCATCTCCCCCATTTGTTTGTGAAGATCCATCTGATCTGCTGGGTGCATGTCCTTCGTCTAGAATTCGAAGGTGGCCCTCTTGCAGTTTGTGATCACCTTGGGGTCTGGTACCTGCACCTGGAGGAAGGCCATGTGCATCCTGCTCCTTTTTGTGTCAAATGCAGATAATAGCCTATGCTGCGTAGTGGACGACTGCTTCCGAAACTGAGCGTAAGTACTGCTGGTAAGGGTCTGGTTTCTTTTCTTAATCAACTTGTACTTCTCAAAAATTCTCAAATTAGGCCCAGTCTTGCTAGGCTGAGTGTCCAGTGGGGAGTTTGTGGATTTCTTCAGTACTGCTGTGGTGATTTCCTTATGAAGGCTCGAATTGAAAGGTGGAATAACAGTCTTGGTCACTACGGTAGGTGGGACTTCTTTTTCTTCTGTCTAGCTGGGAACTGAAACTGTCTTGGGCCTCTTAGTGTGTAGCTGAAACTCCTTGGACCATACCTCTGTGACAGGCGGAGATAAATCTTGTCAAAGCCTTTTTTCCTTAGGGACCTGTGGTGTGGTCGTTGGTGGCACACTGGTTGAGGGAACCTGCTATTCCACTTCGAACAAGGTGTCAGGCACCCACACAGTCTGATTGGAAAATTTCCTAATTTCGGGCTTAGCTTCATGAACGTACGGGATGTTTTTGTTCTTCACCCGCATTTCTGAGATGATCCCACAAGGATCATAATTCCATGAGAAGATTAGGAAAAACTTCATCTCTCTCAGCATCCGATCCACTTCTTCTCCTACGCCACGACTGTTGCAGATGAAAGAGCCAATCTGCCCCTTGATTCTAAGTTGCTGCTTTTTCTTCAAGGATACAAAATGGATGTCATCTGAATTCATGATCTATCTTATATTCTCTAAAGCAAAGATTCTTACCGGCACATATTTGGGCAGCTTGTAGGGTGCCAACTCGCACCTGTATACTCTGATCTCGGAATGGTTTTGATATAGGTACCAATCCCTGGTCTTTGTGTTGTCCGAGAGATGCAGAAGTCTCTGGACTTCGTCATTTATTCAAGGCTCAGGCTTGCCGCTCAACATGCTTACCACAGGGTGGTAGAAAAGATCGATGAATGCCTTGAAGCTATATTCTGTGGAGTTATGCTTCAGCAAAGAGATCCATGCTGTGACTGGCTGAGGCCTTCCATCTGCGTCCATTTTTTGCATGGAAAAACTAAATTTATCTGCTTGATAGAAAACAAATATGTAGGCCAGTATAGATGAGTATCTGAACATGCCTTCCGTGCCAAAATTCACAAACTGTTCGTGAATATTGTCTGCCAAGAAGGTACTGAAATCAAACTGGGTGGTGGGATTTTCATCAGTGGAGAAAATGGATAGAAAACCTAGAATGGGCTCATCTACCCATTGGTCGGAATAATACCCTAGCAAAGCAAAAAGGGAAGAAATGACCTGGTTTCCCTTAGTGGAGAACATGGACGACGGGTAGAGGGGGTTTGTGGAAGGGAATTGAGCGGAGGTGGGAAGGAAAATCTCGAATATTTGAACTCTCTGGGGAAAAGTCATCTTCTGATACAACTCTGTGAGGATTTCCAGGTTGAAAGGAGACACAGAGTTGGCGTGAGGGATTTGCATCATCTGGTCGATGTCTTCGGGCGTAATGAGGAACAGGGTGTCTCCGGACGAGGAGATGACGGATCTTTTCTCAGGAATATAGTGATCTTGACATTTAAGCACGAACTCGGGAAAATGGTGGATTTGGGGAAAGAGGTAAAGGGGAAAATTGGACTCCCAGATTCCAATTTCATCCCTCATGTCCAGGAAAAATTCCCTGAGCCATGACTGGAGGTCTGAAAAATCGAAATCGCATTTGGTATCTGCGATCAATCTGTCTTTGTCGACCAATGGGATCTTGTCCAGGTAGAAAGGAGGCAGGAGAAACAGATTCTCTTCTCCTTATACTGGTCTGGGATTTGGCGCCATTTCCGCAACAGTACCTGCAATAAACACGACATTAGTGGGGGCGACTAACTGTGGACGAAGGCGATGGAATGCACTGGAGGAGTAAGAGGTAAATTTTTTGGTGCGATGGGTGAATAGTGAATGTAGGGGGAATAACGGTAGTTTTATTTCAAAACTGGGGTTGGTTGGGTGCAGGAGACAGGTCATCTGGATAACAGGTGTGTTATCTAGTAATAAATGGACAACAGGCCACTTGGGGGTGAGATGGCAGGTGACGGTGGCGGAAAAATATGGATGAGTGATGTGGCAGCTAGGGATTGGAGGCAGAAGTTGCAATAAGGGGCTGGTCATGAGTGAAAGGGGGTAAGGGACTGACAATAGTTATGGGATGGGACATAACTTGGGAACAAGTGGAGCAAGTGGAACCAGTGGAAGATGACGTCCATAAGTGATGGGGGCTGTCAGATAGCAGAGGGTGATGGGACTTAGGGACCAATAGATTCATGCCACATATGAAAAGGGGCCCGCCAAAGGAAAATAATCATTCCGGACCCCCCCCCTCGGTTAAAAGTAGATCATCCGGGGGGGTCCGAAATCCATTGTGGGCCATTGATCTGCACGCCTGTTTCTGAGTCGTATATCCAAGCGCACTCTTTATCACTCATTTCGGACCCCCTCCCCTCTATTAAAGGCAGAATGGACGGGGGGGTCCGTAATCAAATCTGGGTCATTGATTTAAGCGCTCGTCCTTGGGCCATCCAGATGTGCGCAAATCTTATTACCGATTCCGGACCCCCCCTGGCTAAAAGCAGAATGGTCCGGGGGGTCTGGAATGCTCTATGCGTGGTAGATCTGGGCGCCGTGATTAGGACCATTGAAATGTGCAGGGAGCATAAAATGGGAAGAGGAGAAAACATGTGCTGGGAAAAAACGTAGGATAAATGTGCTTTTATGGGTTTTTTCTCAAACTTTCAAATAGACACCACCATGGGGCTTCGACCAAACTATCCTTTAGGCATTTGAGATATGGTGCAACCTTTTACATCAAGTTGGTTTTATTGGAATGAAACCATAAAGCAACTAGCCTACATCCTAACCTATCTTCCTAAGACAGTTAACCTAGATTAAACTGTTGGGTTAAGAATTTACTCTACCCTAGGGCTATCTGACCAGGATTAGACAGTCTGGCCAGATTTATTCACTAATCTAACCTAGACACTTTGGCTAAGATTAAACTGTTTAGCCAAATCATTCACTACCCTATCAACATCAAATTTAAAAAGAACTTGGCCATGCTTGAAAGGTATGGACCAAGTTACTATTATTGCATGGGGCTTTATTGCAATTCTTTTATGCCCTCTTTTCTTTCTTTTTCTTTTCTTTTTCTTTTTCCTTTTTTCTTTTTCTTTTTTCTTTTTCCTTTTCTTTTTTCTTTTTCTTTTTTCTTTTCTTTTCTTTTTCCTTTTTCTTTTTCTTTTTCTTTTTTCAAATTATTTACAGAATGAAAAATCATTTGCCAACAAAAACACTAGAGACAGATAATATCTCAGTCACCTGTTGATTCCTATAACTTATAGGGTGATAATAGCTACTAAATTTAAGTTTGCTTTAAGATGATCAAAACAATCCTAGGAAATCCAACAGATCTTGTGGCTTTTGGCTTGCATCAAACGAAGTAAATTTCATGTTTTTAATTGGGTAGCCCTGTCTGGACTTGGGATGCAGATCCAGTTTCGAAAAAGCTGGTAACTAGAGTAGAGTGAAATTTATGTACGACAGCCTTAAAAATACCTTAGATATTCCATCACTACCAGCGAGATTGTTCAGTACCCCGGTGAAGTTATCTGTCCCTTTTTACTGAATTTCCTTTCACCACCTCGAATCATAATTATGCATTTAAATGCTGAGACGAGGGCAATCATTTAAATGAATTTCCTTTCATCGCCTTTTTGGACTAGATGGGGGCAATCAAATATGAATTTCCTTTCACCATCTGTCTTATATTTTACCTTTTGAACACAAAGTGGGGGCAATCAGTTGTACTAAGTATACCAGGGATGGTATTTGTGTAAAATTTACAGTGGAAGTCTGTCAACTTGCTTTGATTACTCCGGACCAACCTTCTCTTAACTTTCAAAGCACCTTACCCACAAGGAAAATGGGAAAGATTAATTCCAGAGGTCTTCCTTCGAGCAAGCCTAAATCCTTAGAAAACTATTAAGAAACCTAGGAGAGTTAGGATCGGCCTACGCATAAGTTTGTTTAGTCGGAGAGTGAGGAGTTATGAGGACTGGCTTACCTTTTAAGGTTTGTTTTCCAGCTTCCAAAGATAAGACGTAATCTCTTCTCCCTCTGTGGGAAACCCGGAAAGATGCTTGGTTTTTTAAGAAGGAAAAACTAAGGGTAGAAAGGGGAAACGTAGAAAGACCTGGAAATTGAAAAACAGGGGTTATGGATTAAACCCAACTCTTGGAACTCTTTCTTGGAGACGCTTTTCTCTCTTTGTTTATGTTA
The DNA here is from genome assembly GCA_009831015.1 of Picea engelmannii. NCBI lineage: Eukaryota > Viridiplantae > Streptophyta > Pinopsida > Pinales > Pinaceae > Picea > Picea engelmannii. The sequence goes on along the minus strand of ML777452.1, from coordinate 529,732 downwards.
ATTACCTCTTATCTTTATCTAGGCGAAACTCTTAGGGCCTAGAGTAAGAAATCGTTCTTTTAGTGACATATCACACTTACAAAACCATCACTGCAATTTAGAGACCTTCGTTTGAAAAATAGACTTCTCTGGAATTTGCACCTTTTCCTTACCATTTTCTTTCTCTTTTGAAATAACAGAAAATCTTTCTATCACCTGTTTTCGGCAAATTTATCTTCTGATATATGGGCGTCCGTTTGATCCTTTCGGCTGTAAGCCGAGATCCTGTAAGGGAACAATACAAAGAGTATCAGGGCTTTAAAAGAATTGAATGTATTGAAAATTCGTATTCGTACTTCTAGAAAAATATTTACCTATTTTATTTTTTTAACGAAAGTAGACTTACCAAAGAAAATTATGAAAAAAGAAAAAAGAAAACACAAACCGGTATATACAATGGGAATTTTGGAAATCAATTCTTCCATATAGTGTTTTAAATAATGCTCGTTGATAGGGGCGTTGAGGATTTTACCGTCCAAATTCTCTAACATAAATGAATTTTTTCCTTCAGGAGCTATTACCTTGAATGGTCTGTACCAGATGTGATCGAATTTACCATGTTTTGTCGAGTCCTCCTTCCTAGCATCCCATTTTAAAACCAAATATCTGAGGAGAAAATCCTTGTCTTTGGCCTTACGATCGAATAGCGCTTTCATGTTGTCCTGGTATTTCTGCAACCTTTCGTCCACTTCAGCCCTGTGTTGTTGGACTTCAATCAGCTGATTTATCCTTGTTGTGACATGATTTGGTTCTTCCTTCTCATATTGCCAAATTTTCATTATGGGAAGTGCTAGATTTATAAGTAACACTACGTCAGTCCCGTACACTATTTGGAAAGGAGAAGTGCCGATAGACTTTTTCGTGCCTATCCGATTTGCCCACATAGCGTATTTCAAATGCACATGCCAAGATTTCTTGTTTTCGCTCAACACTTTCTTAATTATATTGATTAGTCTCTTGTTTGAAGACTCGGCTAGCACATTTCTTTAGGGGTAATATGCCATGGAATGACCAAGCACGATATTGTAATTTTGGCAAAAATTGACCATAGCCATAGATTTAAAGGCCTGGGCATTATCTGTGACTATCTTTCAGGGGCAGCCAAATCTAGACAGAATGTTATCTTCTAAGAAATCTATTACCATTGAATCCCTAACCCTTCTAGTTGGAATAGCCTCCACCCATTTGGTGAAGTAATCTATAGCAGTCAGGATCCATCTATGTTGAGCACTAGAATGAGGATTAATTTCTCCTATGAAATCTAATCCCCATTGCTAAAAAGGAGCTTCTGTTTTGACTGGAACCAATGGAATTGCTAGGAGTTTATGCTTGCCTGCGAATAATTGGCAAGGGTTGCAAGCTCGGACCTTGGCGTTGACGTCTGAGAAAAGTTTGGGCCAATAATATCCTTCCCTTGGGATCTTATAAGCCGTTTCCCTCCAGGCGTGATGTCCTCCACACACTCCTTCGTGAAATTGGCTTATGACCTTCTCTGTTTCTGATTCAACCAAACAAACCAACAGGAAGCCAAGTGGGTCCTTCCAATACAATTGTCTTTCGGATATACAACACTTGACCACATGCAGCTTCAACGTTCTGGCTTTAGACAGGGATAAGTCATTTGGGCACTTCAAGGTCAACAAGTAGGACACTATATCTTTGTAACAATCTGATGAAGCAAACTTCTCTTTGATTCTGATTTCAGTTATTTGTTCATAAAGCTCATCCATGTCCACATACTCTTCACCTCCTTGTAAGCCATTTATTCCAAGAGCTCTGAAATTTGATTAAGCTAAGAGTTTGGCCAAACCTTGTCCCTTTACTAGTCTCGTTGGTTTTATCTCTAAGTTGAACTCTTGAATTTTGGCAATCCAACATCCTCTTTTCCCATCACTATCGGACTGAACCAAAATATCTTTTACAAATCTGGTAGGTACGTAGGCAATTACCTTGGAATGAAACATATAGGTTCTGAAAGCCTTTAATGCCTTCACCATATCATATGCTTGTTTTTCCATTATATCATATCTGAGTTCGGCGTCTTGAATACTTTTGCTAAAAAAGGCTATCGGTTGCTTGAAACCTTCTTCATTTTTGTGGAGGAGTACCTCAGCAAGTGTGTGTTTGGAGGCGAATGAGAAAATAAGAAAATCCTTTAGATAATCAGGGCTTGCTAGTACGGGTGCCTCGCTTATAACCTTCTTGATGCTTGTAAATGATGCTTTAGCTTCTACTATCCATTTCACTTCGATTTTTTTATTTTGCATATCTGTGATCAATTTCACGATTTCAACAAAGTTTGGAATAAATCTCCTCCAAAAATTTATTTTTCCTAAGAATGACTGAATCTCTTTTACATTCCTAGGGATATTTATTGTGTCTATAGCTTCAACTCTTTTAGGGTCAATTCTAATTCCATCTCGAGACACAATATGGCCCAAGAGTTTACCTTCTTGCATAGCAAAGTGAGACTTTTTGGGGTTTAAAGACAAACCAAACCTATGGCATTTCTCAAACATCTGCTTGAGATGTATCAGATGATCTTCATCGGATTTAGAAAAGACAGTTAGATAATCAAGATAGATAACCACAAATTTGTCTCTTTTGCCAATGAAAGCGATATCCATAGCACGTTGGAAAGTAGCCCCTGCATTCTTTAAACCAAAAGGCATCTTGTAATACATAAATGTACCCCAAGGGGTGGTGAAGGTTGTTTTTTCTTTATCGTGTTCGCTGACGACAATTTGATTGTACCCGAAAAACCCATCGATCATCGACATCCTATTTTCCCCAACTACTTTTTCTAAAACGTGATCCATTTTGGGTAGGGGGTAATTATCTTTGAGGGAGGACTTATTTAAATTTCTGAAATCGACACACAGTCTAATTTCCTCATTTTTCTTTCTAATCGGGACTAGGTTTGCTACCCAATCGGAGTATCTCAGTGGTACAATTATTTTTGCATTCAGGAAATTTTTAACTTCCCTTTCGATCACGGGCAATAAAATAGGATTGATTTGTCTGAGTTTTTGTCTAAAGGGTTTGACACTAGGCTTTAGGGGTATCTTATGTTCGATCGCAGAGGTGTCATAGGTTCTCATCTCTTCATATGACCAAGCAAAAATGTCTTTGTACTTTCTAAGAAACTCTGCGTATTTACTTTTGGTTTCTGTGGAGAAATATTTGGATAGTTTCACAATCCAAGAGTTTTCTTTAGTACCTATGTCACAGTCCTCAACCTCTTCAGGTTGAGGCTGTAGAGTGGATTTTGAAGGGATATCATCTTGATTGAATAATATTTCCAAGGGAATTAGGCCCTTGGGGATCTGGTTATTTTTAAGAACGCGCATTCGGTGATTCACGATTTTATCGTGGAACTCTTGAGGATCCTCCCCTTCCTGCATGATTCAAATAGGATTATTTTGGTTTTCTTAATCAATATGCGTTTCAGCAAACTCATATATTGATTCTAAAAATTCGCGAAGCTATTCATCGTCCTCAAAGACTTGCCAATGCTATATGTTATTCGGTATAGAAGGTCAGTGCCTCATTTGTATGTGGTACTTAAGTTTAAACGCGGTGGGAGGTGTGAATGTTGAGTATGCTTTGGCTAACGCATCAGCCTGTTGGTTTTCAATTCTTGGAATGAAATGAACCTTGAAAGAGGAGAAGAAATTGTCGATCAGATCCCAGACTCAATTCTTGTAGGACCTCAACCTAGGATGTTTTGCCTGGTACTGTCGATTGACCTGTTTTATGATTAGCTCAGTGTCACCAAAGAATTCAAGGTTTTTTATTTTCATTCTCCTAGCGGCTTCTAACCCTAACACTAAGGCTTCATACTCACAAACATTTTTAGTGTGTTCCTCATTCCACTGTAGTCTGTAGGAGAAGGGAATTATGAATGGATTATCGAGAGCCACAAGGTGTGCCCCAACTCCATCTCCAAAGTAAGATGAAGCACCGTCAAAAAACATCTTCCATATACCAGTACTATATACATCCTTTTTAATTTTTTCTTTTTCTGTTTTTTCTTCTGTACAACTTTCATCTATATCTACATCAATATTGTCATCAATGGATAAGATACAACTACCTAAATCTTGATCAAAAATATATATAGGGTGGTTACTTGGGTTATGTGGGTCACCTACCATGAAAGCCAATCTAGTTTCTTTGTATAAGTGTGTGTATTGTCCTCCAAAAACTGGAATCGTAGCATACGTCATGTCAAGTTGGAGAGATCCTCCAAGATTGGCACCCCATGACCTAGATAACAACATACCATATTTCGGAGGGATATCAGCGACCACTACATCCATAAGAATGCTTTTTGTGGGTATTTGTGCCAGACTTACCACCAAGTCTTTAATCATGCCTATGCATTTGACTTTTCTTGAATAAAATGAATATAAGTCTCCATAAGGCCTAGTGATTTCAAGACCTAATTTGTCCATAATGGCTTTAGGAATCACATTGTGGGATGCTCCAGAATCTAGCATGCAGTTATGGAGTAGGTGGTCGAACAAGGTTAACGTGATATAGAAGGGTGCAACAGTGTCTCTCACACCTTCGAAATGTGGGCCAAAAACTATGTTCAGCTTGTCATCTTCTAAGTTGATGACATTGGCTTGGCTTTTGTCTTCTAAAAAGCTAATCATCTTGGCAATTTGTTTTCAGTATATGGGATTTTTAGCTAGTTCAATGAGTGGGATACAGATTTTGATTTTGTTTATTTCATTTTCCAGACTAAAATTTCCTAGGGCCCTGTCGCTCTCTATGTTTGCGGCCTCCATTCCTTTCTTTTCAGCTTTTCTTTGTGGTGCGGATTTGGTTTCACTCACAGGGACCTGTGTTTTCACGGCGGGTTTTCCTATTGACTTTGACTTGACAGGTTGCATGTCAGCAGTGTGGGTTTTTGCAGTCTATTTCTCAGCAACCTTAGGAGTCGCTTCATCAGTTTCACCCCTAGGCAAGATCTTTTTTGTTGGGGTGGTTGGAAGACTCTTGTTCCTAGGTCTTAAATTGTATTTCTTGTGTAGTTCGACTATAATATCATCTGTGATACCCTGATAGGACAAATCTTCAGAAGTATCGTTGCTAACATCATCTTCTGATCTAATTTCTTTATTTAAGGATTTTTCATAATCTTGTCTTGATAAATAGGGTGATTTACTATCGTCGCCAAGATTATTCATATCCTAATCTAACTCTTCAAAATATTCTAGGTCTTCCTCTCCAATAAAGTTTTCACTTTTGAAGGGGGTTGGGATTTTTTGATCCGCATTCTTAATTGTTTTCTATGGGGCCTAAGGATCAGGATTCCTTCTGAAATCCTTTCTAGGAAAATGATCCCTTTTTTATTTATCTAGTTCCATTTTTGAGATCTTATTTGACATTTCTCTAATTATCTTATCCATCTCGTCTATTTTATCTCCCAAGGATTTCCCCGATCCTAAGGATCCACCTTGTTCTTTGAATTTCCTATTTTCTTTGTTCCCGGTTTCTATTTTTGCTTTTAATTTCCCTGATGCCATCATGTTTGATTTGATCTCTAGAGCATCATCTTGCATTTTCGTGAGATCTGTTGATCTCCTTTCTCTCAATAATAGAGAGAAATCAGGATCAAAGGCTCCAGCGAAAGTCACCTTTGCAGCGGGCTGAGAAGGTTTGACCTTGACTAGGATTTTATTATACAACTTGTTAAACCTTTGCATGAACTTGAGAACTGATTCTGAGTTTTTCTTTCTAAGGGCTCTGAATTCAGTTAGGTAATAGAGGTGGTCTTTCCTCTCCCCCCATTGTCTAATAAAAGCATTTTCAAGTTCTTCGTAAGATCTTAGATATCCTGGAGCTAAGGCTCAGAACCAGGTTCTCACCTGTCCTTCGAAAGTCTGAACGAGGAGTCTAGAATAGACATCTTTGTGTTCGATTCCAAGGATGTTGACAAATTGGTCAAAGAAATTTATGTGTTCTTGAGAAGTTAGATCTCCTTCCCCTGTAAATTTGGGAAGGATTTTCATATAATTTTCGGGAAGATCGTGTAGGGGAACTGGGAGGACAAGGGGGGAATATCTAGCAGCTACCTTAGCAAATATTCCAGGAAGTGGTGCTTGGCCGCCTGCTGGTCCTCCTGGGGAAATACCCCCAGATCCTATGCCTCCATGTGTAGCCATCGATGAATTTGAGGCTAAAGAACAAAATGTGTGAGGAGAAGGCTCACAGAAGTTTGGAGTATAAACTTCAGGAAAAAAGAACATATCATTTGGGGAAGCAAGATGGATCTCTTGAGTGTTTCCTTAACGTTCAACTGTGTAAAATCAGACTGAAAAATAGTATGTATGGGTGAAATGATTTGTCTAAGGGATCTTCGTGATTTTAAAATCTTTTCTAGATCTGAGACTGGCGAGGTTTGCTTGTCGTCCAGGTTCTTTCTGGTGTTCTTTCGGCTAATAGCCAGTTTACTTATCGTGGAGTCACCAAGTGAAAAATAAAGGTATCCTTAGAAGGTTTTCTATCTTTGTTCACTATCAAATAAAGAAAGTGCAAATGTCGTTCTTCCCAGGGAAAAGTTTTGTTTCTTCGTTCCCCGACAACGGTCCCAAAAAGATGTTGTTCCTGAGTTTATACTTTAAGGCTCGAAAGTATACCATCAAGGCATCCGAAAAGATAAAGAGAATTAAGGAGTAAGAATCAATTGTGAAGGATAAATCAAGGTTGGTTTCTCAACTGTCTCTGTCTAGCTTCCCATTGTTCTTGGATGCTAATTTCTCTCTCAATAACTGCCCATGAGCATTCTAATTCAACTCAGTTAGTTGATGTTTGCAGGATAGTATTAAATAATTTCAAAGCAATGCTAGTTTGATCTTGAAGGCCAGGTTCTATGTTAGGTTGTCTATTATTTGGAACAGTCATGGGGAGTAAAATTTTATTGAATTATAAAATGTTTAAAGATTTTTTTCTTCAGTTTCGAGAGATGAAATAGAAAAGGAATTTTGGAACTCAAAATAATAACATAATAACAGTAAAGGTTGTTTCCTGTACTTGAAGTAATTTGAGATTATTAAAATAATAACAAAGTAACACTGTTGAAGAATATGGGGCTTTAATCATGAAAGAATATCATATCATAACAGAAGAGGGAGAGAAAAACAAGATTTCTAATGAAGTATAAAATATAACCATCCAACTGACCTACAGGTCTTGAAACTGTTGATAGCAATCACAGAGGAAAAACTGTAAATGATTATATAATCAAGTAAATTCAAACTACAGTAGAATTTTGAATTAAACTATAGTTGATCATTCATTAGAAAGACATGGAAAGAAAGATGTTGAAAGATATTGAAAACATAGTAGAGGAACACATAGCTTCAAGTTGACAGAATTTAGAATCTCTCATGCATTATCTATATCATTGTAAATCGGAAAACTTCTAATACAATCGACTCCCAAAAAACCAAAAGCCTCTTTTCAGTCTTGTGAAATTATATTTATACATGATCACCAAAATGTTTTTCTCATTCATGATTAACTAACTTCTGAAGACTAACGGTTACATGAATGAGCAATGTTGAACCGTTTACATTTATATTTTAACTTCTTTATTATTTCAATGATGAAAATATCCAAAACAGTATTCTGTGTCTTCGTTGATGAACTTCCTTCTTCTGTTTTAGGACAACGAATACATTTTCCCAAAAACTGCACCAAAATTCTAGGAGCTTTTGGGATATCTTTCACCTCAAATAGGAAGAAATTTCTCTGTAATTCAGGCAGACGGTCTTTGATTATCTTTCTTGTGAACTTAATAGTTTGTAACTTTAAGTTCAGCATCACTATCCATTTGTCGGTTTGAGTGGCATTGATTACCTTTATTTGTGGGATCTCTACTTGAATTTCTTCCAAATCCTCCTTGAATTTTAATTGATGCTTAACAATGTTAATTTCTCCTAACAACCCTGGACAGTTGTTTCTTCCAATGTTCAATGAAGCTTTCTCTAAAAGGTCGAAAATTCCATGACAGTCGTCATTAACCTCTCTGGTTATTTTCTTGTTTTCTGCAAGGTTTGCCTCCCATACCTTGAGTATTATATCACCTTTAATCTGCTCTGAAATAGATAGCTTTTGAGTTTCTCCGAACTCCTCTTTTGTTGATAGAGCCACTGCTTTTTGAAAAGTTGTTATGGCTGCTTTCACTTCTCTCTCTTTTAGGAGAATGCTCTCCAAGGATTTACTTGTTTCCTGAAAGTAATTCTGAATAAATTCCAATTTAAAAAACACTCCCTGTTGCTCTTTTTCTATCTTTGTATGTATTTCCAACACCTGGGCTTGGAAGCTTTCCAGCTCTACCACTTGATTTTGAATGGAGTTAATCTTATTTTGTAATTGTCTATTCATTTCTTCTTGTTGTAGGACCTATGCTTGAGTGACCTGTATCTTCAAGTTTGCTTCATCTAAGCTTGCTTTCAGTTTTTTAATCTCCTGTATATCATTGAATCTGGCTCATTCTAGACCCTTGTTTATCTCCCGACTGATACTTCTTCCAGTCTCCTTTAATTTACTTTGTAGCTGAGCTATCATCTGATCTTTTTGCTGCAACATAGTTCTCAAATTACCCACAGAATATAAATTTGTTGATGCTAAGGCTCCCATTGTGCCTGCTATTTCTGTAGCGAATTCCCCCTCTTTAAGTTTTTGTCCATCTACAATGATCTTGTGTTTTTTTATCATCATGTCTCCTCTTGGATGCATTTCCTGTTTCAGGATAACCTTCCTCTTTTTACTGAAAAAGTAATCAGAGGAATCAATCTCATCCCTAGAAATAGGTTCAAGATCACTAACATATAGAGCTCCTTCTTGGGGGTTTCCATAGGTAGACTGCAATGGAGTCAAAGAAGTAATGGGACTTCCAAGTTCCGTCAATGTTGTTCCTCCTACTTTTTTGGGAAAATCCTCAGGGATTTCTGGGGATGTTTCCAACTCCTTTCCTTTCCTTGCCTCTAATTTTTCTGTCTAAGGAACTTCTGTTTCTTTTGAAGGCATTTCAATCTCCTTCATTTTTCCCTTTGTATTTTATTTATCCTATACATCTTTTTCAAAACCTGGGGGAGGCCCTTCCTGCTCTGGAGGAGGGGTTGTGGATTCACCCTGCAAAATCTTTGGCAAACAACTTTGCCTGTGACTTTGGAAGGACATGAAACCAGTCTGTAAGTCAGTTGATAAGGCCCGTACGCTATTCAATACCTCCTCATAGGTTTTAACCTCTTTGAATATATCATCATAAACAAAATTTTCATGTTCATAAGCTTTCATATTGCAGTGCATCAAATGTTTGTTTACTAATTTATAAGGGTCATGCTTTTTGTGTTCGATATCTACCAGTTTAACTTCTTCTAGTGCTTCGGCTTCCACTTTAGAATGGCCTAGTTTTAGCAATGAAAATTTCCCGATATGTACAGGGAAGATTGGCCGAGACTTCTTTTGAGCTGCTTTTAGCTCTATTCCAATACCACCTTTCGCTATTTGGTGTGCTACCTCCCTCAATACCAGTCTGTCCGGGAGGAATTTTGGAAGTGCATGAGGGGGAATTGAGCACCCATCAACCCTAATATAAGAGAAGTTCTCATCAATGAACCGGTCATCTATTGCTTTGAGGTTTTCTGAGATTGTCTCAGAAATGCAAGGGGGTTCACAGCCATAAAACATTTTATGCATTGGAATTACTATGAAATGACAAATTTCATAAAACGCATTCTTAGAATTTTCTTCCCATAGCACAGAGTGATACTCATGAATGGGTTTAGGGTAGGTTATGTTCCAACTCCAATTCATCAGGGGAAATGGAGTCACAAAGTAGATTTCATCCATGATGTACGCCAACATGTAAAAGGCCACTGGATGACCTTTATATCTTGCAACTCTGTAATTTGGAACTTCTTGGGCTAGGTTATCAGACAAAATCTTGCTCCAGTTAAAAGTGTATCATTCTAATGCTTCTTTTAAAAAGGGAACCCATTCTGCAGGAAGATGGCAGGGATTCTTTTTCCTGAAAAGTCTACACAACATAATGGCTACATAGACCATGTACTCGTTCAAAGATGCTGTGGCATAAAATCCATGGGTATCGGCCCTAAATTTCTATGGACATATCCACCATTCTCTGATTAAATTGGGATAAGTTCGATCTGCCTTAGTACACTCCTTCCTTTGAAATTCAGCTAAAAACTTAGCATTATAAATGTGCTTAGGATTTGGTGAGAGTTTGTACATTACTTGTATATGCTCTCGCCTGAATGAGCCGACAACAACTGCTTGATTGTTTAAAATGCTTCTTGTAGGTATATCGACCTTATCCAAGGCCTAATTGATCATGTCATTGTATTCCATGAGCCGAGGGCGTGATGTGATCTTATGAAGCTCTGATTCTGCTATATCCCGAAAGTGATTGTCGGAATCAGTAGGAGAATTTTTTATTTCATAATCCAGGAATTCATAGATTTGTGTCTAGGATTTTATTGAGTCGATGGCATGCGGCGTAGTGTCAAATATGTTATCTCCTTCTGGGTTACGCATATCCTCTGTATATTCACTCTTCTTCGGTGCTTTCTTTGGCACCATAACTTTATGTTAGAAGGAAAACCTATCATAGAAAAGAAGCGTATGAGCTTGGCCGAATGCGAATTACCTTTGAAGGATAGAACAAGCATAGGTTTTGGAACACAGATTTTTAATTCTCCTTAAACTCATTTTGTAACAAAAACACTGACGTAGTTGACCTGTAATCAATTACATTTAATGAAAAAAATATTTCTAAGATACGCGCAGTATTTATCAATTATCTGTTTATTAATAAGGTCATATTTCGACAATCTTAGATTCAAAATTCGAAAGATTTCATTCAACGACCGAAAATAAGAAAAGACCTAAGAAGTTTAATTACCATTAACCATGCTTCTAAAACAGAGTTAATTCAATCTAAACACAGATTAAGAGTCAAGACTTCGTATTTCGGGATTTCGGGGATCATGTTGACAAGAGGTATATTATTGTTGAACCTCGATTCCCAAAAGTGTGAAATCATGATAAGATTAAGTTAATCCTTAACTTTCGTATCAGTGAATTAATTAATCAGGATTTAAAATTAACTTCCATTCTTTTGGGGTTTCGAGGATCGTGGATACATGAGGTATGTCATCGATAAACCCCGATTCCTGAAATTCTGAAATCACGATAAGATTAAAATAGGCCTTAAATTTTGTATTAATAGATTAATTAATCAGAATTAAAGACTAATTTCCAAAATAGGGTTAATTCAGTCTAAACACAGATTATAAGTCAGGACTTCATGTTTCAGGATTTCGGGGATCATGTTGACAAGAGGTATGTTATCGTTGAACCCCGTATCCTGAAATTGCGATACGATTAACTTAATCTTTAATAATTATTAACTTCTATTTTTCGGGAAATTGGGGATTGGGATTCCACGATTCAATATGTATTAAAACATATGTTCTTAGTAAACCCTGAATCCTGAAAACCTTTTTTTTAAAGTTAGTCTTAACTCCTTTAGGTTTTAAGCGTCGGGACTTATCATGATTAAAAAATAACTTTATAGAAAGTGCGTCGGGACTTTTATAACATTTTTGGTTTTTTGCCTTTTATTATTTAAATAAAAAAGATTGTCGGGATTTTGTTACCGGCCTTTTGGAAATGATAGTGAGGGTTATGCTTTATGAAAAGTCGAAACCCAAAAAAGGAAAATTTTAGCCGTAGAAATAAAAACTTTAAAATCTGTTTCAACAGAAGCCAAACAAGAAGCCAAAATGGAAGCAAAATTGAAAGGTTATATCATAAGAAAAACTGGAAGCAACACTTGGTGCTAAACATGGTGTTATTCCTAGTGCCAAACTAGAAGAAATTTTTTAAGTCATATCAGAGGAAAAACTAGACGTAAAATGGGAAGCCAAACCAGATGCAAAAATGGAAGCAATTTTGGAAGGAATATGAGAGGCAAAACTGGAAGCAACACTTGGCACTAAACCTGGCATTAATTATGGTGCTATTCTTGGTGCTAAACCTAGCACTATTCCTGGAGTTATTTTTCCAACGCTAAATCTGGCTCTAATTCTGGTGCTAATTCCGACACTAAATCTGGTGCAATTATAAAAAGTCCATATTGTTCCCAGTTTTACGCTAGAAAAGGTGTTCGATTCATGGCGTAAAATACACTAAATTCTAGTTCTATTTTAGGTGCTAATTGCATGTTTTGTTGTAGTGATTTATCAAGGTTAACCCAAGGGATGTACCATCTGTTTATTAGGGATATCCCAAGGAATGTGCCATTTGTTTATTAGAGTCTCTCTAGCAGAGGTAACTAGAAATCTCTAAGATGGTAACTCAAGGGAACTTGTTGCTAGGTAAACTATCAAAAAACCAACAAAACACTTGTTGTTTTAGTTCACCTCACACAGGAGTTCACTCTTCAAGCCTAACAACCTGGCTTTTCAATTTTCTAGCTCCAATTTGCTCCAGTTACGCTCTAGATTTCTCCCTCCATGGTCACAACATCTCCAAGCTCTCTTTCTTTATCTCTCCTTCTTTCCCATGCACAAATCTTAACTCACTAAAAACTTTCTCTCCCAATCCATGCAAAATTCCTCTCTTGTGGATTTCCTTTCTTGACTCACGCTCTTCCCCAAGATGATTTTACTCAACCTCCATGTGCCCAATAACTATGGGATGTGATCACTCAAACCCACCCTATTACATGCATTCAATGATTGTATTTGGGAACACTCATCAGAAGGATGTGACCACTCACACCCACCCTCTTACAAGTATTCAATGATTGGATTTGGGAACATTCAATCATAAATCAGAAGGTTCATACAAAATAGGTTGAATTGATATACATGGGTAATTCCCCCTTCGACCCCTCTCAGCCATTATCTTATACACTTCCCTTCTCTTGTGGATTAATTCATCCCCCCATCTCTTGTCCATGCCCCCTTAGTAGGTTTCATCACATTTTTTACTATTAAAACATAGATATACCACTCACATATTACATCACTTGGTCGTAGCCACATTAAATAAATACATAATATTTTCCCAAGAACATCGTTTCACGGCCCTAATTCACATTTATAAAAATATGTTATAATTCATAGGGATTAGAACTACGGATGTTACATTCCCCCTCTCATACAATTGTTCACTTTCCTCGGTTCACTCTATGTCGATATAAATACATACATGCATACAAACACACACACACACACACACACACACACACAC
>ML777452.1:491313-516344 GCA_009831015.1 Picea engelmannii | reverse complement strand
TGAAAATTTACATTACAATACTTAGAAATCAAAATTTTGTGATTTAACAGTTCCAACAACAACTCCAACCATTAATCTCTTGTTCCTCTCAACCTGCCGACCCAAGGAATGAAACATTCATTTATCAGGGATGACCTAAAGGATGTACCATATTTTTAGCAGGGCTAACCCAAGGAATGAGCCATTCATTTATCTGTGTCCCCAGTGAAGTTGTCTAGGACTCTGAGATGTGGTTCCAAAACTCTAGCTTTCCAAAATGGAGCCTTGTATTCTGTGTTCTTCAAAATTTTCAAAAATTTCCAGGTACTCTTCCCACATGTTTTCTTCATGTTCCCATGTATAATATTCAAGAATTTAGTAGGTCTATTGAACCTTTACCATCCCTATGGATTTGTTCTTGAGAACTTTGACTTTCTGATCCAAGATGTGTATTGGTTCCACCCAGAAATCCATTTCGGGCAATACCTAGATCACATTCCAATCAATTATGTGGTTAGGATTAGGTACATACTTATTTAATAGTAATACATGAAATGCATCATGCACTTTTATGGATGCAGGAAAAGATAACATGTATGAAAATGGCCTAATCATTTCTAATATTTCAAAAGGCCCACAATATCTTGTTACCAACTTTGGGAAACTTCCTAATCTTATCGAACTTTTCTTTGCCTTTAATTTTAAGAACACATGTTATCCCACTTTAAAATATCTGAAAACTTTATTCTTGTCTGCATAACTTGTTTGCCTATCCTTGACATACTTTAAATACTTATTTATCCCTATCATCTACTCTTCCATTTCCTTAAACAAATCTAGCCCAAAACCTTCTTTGTCTGCTAGATTAACCCAACTCACCAGAGTGTTACATTTTCTTCCACACAATTCTTCAAACTGAATCATATTCAATGAGTCCTAATACCCATTATTGTAGGAAAATTCAACTAGATGAATATAATTTTCCCATTTTGATGGTTTATTCATCACATACATTGTAAGAATGTCCTCAATTATCATTAATCCTTTCTATTTTCCCATCTAAATTTGGATGATACGTTGTACTAAGATTCATATTTGTTCCAAAGCCTTTGAACAAACCTATCCAAAAATTCGAAGTAAACTTTGGATCTCTATCTGAAACTATTGGCTTAGGCACTCCATGTAACCTAACAACTTCCTTCATGTAAATTTATGCGATATGTGTTTCCTTGTGTGTAGTCTTTACTAGAATAAAATGTCTTTATTTAGTCAATTTATCCACTACCACCATGATGGAATCATGTTGCCTCACTTTTCTAGTAAGATTTGTAATAAAATCAATTGTAACTACTTCCCACTTCCATTCTGGAAAGGGAAATGGTTGTAGAAAACCTATTGGGTGTCTATGTTTTGTCTTCACTTTTTGGCATTCTAGACATCTGGCTATGTAATTAGACACTTCTTTCTTCATTCCCGACCAAAAGTATTGGCTTCTTACTACTACAATTGTCTTTTGATATCCTGGGTTCTCGACATATGGCACATTGTGCATTTCATTTAGAACTGCATTTTTCAGCTCATTGAAATTCAACACATATACTTTTTCCTTTTACATGAGAATTCCATCCTCTTTCAACTCATAATAATTTTTTTTTTTTTAAATTTACCTTGTTGTAATGTTTCTTTTATTTTCACATATTGTTTATATGAATTCGTTGTTGGAATAATTTGATCTTTCAAGTTTGTCATGTACATGTTGATGGCTTCCACATGTACTTCATGAGCTCTCCTATTGAGTGCATCGACGACTAGATTTTCCTTACCCTTTATATTCTTAATTTTGAAGTCATATTCACTCAGAAATTCTATCCACCTACTTTGTCTGGCATTTAGTGTTGGTTGTCCAAACAAATGTTTCAGACCATAGTGATATGTTCTTATCTCAAATTTCTTACTCATAAGGTAATGCCTCCACATTTTTAATGCATGTATAATAGCTACTAACTCCAATTCATGTGTAGCATAATTCCTCTCATGATCTTTTAATTTTTTGGATTCATTGCATACCACATTGTCCCTTTGACTGAGGACTCCACCAATTCCTTCCTTGCATGCATCAGTGCACACAAAAAAATATTCATTTGGATCGAAAATCTTCAATATTAGTGAACTTGTCAATATTTCCTTCAACTGTTGGAAACTATCTTCACACTTGGAAGTCCATTCAAATTCCACTCCCTCCGTTTGCAAAGAAGTGATTGGACCTGCAATTATTGAGAACCCCTTTATGAATGTTTGGTAATAACCGACAAAACTTGTGAATGATTTGACCTCTTTCACATTATTCGGCATTGGACATCCTATAATGACCTATATCTTCTCAGTATAAACTTCTATCCATGTTGCTGAAATTATATGCCACAAGTAGTGAATCTTTTTTTGGTAGAAGATGCACTTAATTATCTTAGCATACAATTTATGCTCTCTTAAAACTTGCAACACCATTATTAAAAAAATTCCATGCTCCTCCATTGATTTAGAATAGACTAGGATATCATCTAAGAACATAATCACAAAAATTTCTAGGTACTCCCTGAACACTCCATTCATCATGCACATAAAGCATGTTGTGGCATTTGATAGACCAAATGGAACTATCGTGAATTAATAATGCCCATATCTTGTTATGAATGTTGTCTTGTTGATGTCTTCTTCCTTTATCCTTACTTGATGATAGACCTATCTAAAGTCAATCTTCGAAAATATTCTTCCACCTTTCAGTTGTTCAAACAAATCATCAATTCTTGGAAAAGGATACTTATTATTTATGGTAACCTTATTAAGCTACCTGAAATCAATACATAGCCTTAAGGTTCCATCCTTCTTATTCAAAAAAATAACTAGGGTTCCAAATGTGGCACATTTGAGCATATGTTTTGATTAATTGGGTTGGTTGTCATTGATGTCAACCCTTGAAGAAAGTCCAATAGTGAATTCTGGTAGCACAAAGGTTTGGGTAATGGACCTAAGTTTGTTTGATGTATAATGGTATGTGTTTTGATATATTTGTAGGCAATACTATTCTATATGGATAGTACATGCCATGCCATTTCTTGTGGTATGTGGACCATCACATAACTTGCGGTTTGAGAGTTATGGCCTTACGAATTTGGAGGACCCTCATATGTTCGCTTGAAGCCCCAAAAGGTCAAAAAAGTCAAAGTTCTTGCAAAGAAGAAATTATTTAAATAATAAAGTTAAGTGACAAGGTCAAAGAGGATTATTTAAATAATAAAGTGAAATGACAAAGTCAAAGGGGATTATTTAAATAATAAAGTGAAGTGACAAAGTCAAAGAGGATTATTTAAATAATAAAGTGAAGTGACAAAGTCAAGGAGGATTATTTAAATAATAAAGTGAAGTGACAAAGTCAAGGAGGATTATTTAAATAATAAATTAAATGGAGAACTTTCTAATTATGGAAAGTGGTTAGAAGTGGGTTAGCCCTAAAATAAAGAAATTGGGTTAAGATGGTTAAAAGGTAACCTCTTGAGGAAGATACATGAAAGTATAAATAAGAGGCAAGGCTCTCTCATTTTAAATCACACTTGAGCATATTGAATATCAATAGGTGACTGAGGTAACCAAAGGATATCCAATCCAAATTTCAAAGGTAAGGTGAAGTAAAGAAGGCCGAATTTCAAGGGAGAATAAAATTTTTTGATGATGCTTTCTATGATATGTTATTTACAGCTCATCTCACCATTTTCTCAATAACATTTTTTCTAGTGTGATTTAGACCGTGAAATTGGGAGGCCATTGAGGAAACATATCCAAGTATTTTTGGTACAAATTTCATCTTATGGTTCGTTGTATTTTTGGAGTTACACTCCATGGAAAATAGGGTTTGTGGTTAGTCCTGAAACTAGTCTAAAACAACTGTTTCAGGTAAAAATGTCATAAATTATTCATAATTCATCCAAATTTAGTAGGCCCAAATGTTTTGATTGGATTAAAATTTGTAGTATTGTGTGTAAAATTTTCAGATCCATAAAACAAATATTCTGTGTGGGGCAGGCTCTACAAGTTCTCTCTCTAGAATAAGCCAGAATTCAACAAGGTGTGCCATTTTTTCTATAACTCCTTTTCTAAAAATTTCCAAGTAGTGACACTTGGAGGAATTGTATAAAACACACTAAAGAACATTGTGTACTATTTTCATATCTTTATTCATTACATGTACATAGTTATGATTATTTGAAGTTAGGGTTGTTGACTAATCCAAAACTGGTCATGTGAGACTAAAGTAAAGTTTGATGAAAGTGTTAGTATCTTGTTGTTAAATTTAAGGAAGGTTTGTAGGTTGAGGTATAGGTTGGTTCATGGTTGATACATGTTTTTATGGTACAATTTGATTACAGGTTGTTTGGTACAGGTTGGTGCATGGTTGATGCACTTGATTATGGTATAGGTTGATTATAGGTTGAGGTACATGTTGATGCATGGTTGATACATGGTTTAGGTTATTGCTACAAGTTACTCGATGAAGGTTTATTGGTATAGGTTTACAACAGTATATCTCACAAAAATAATGTGACAAAGGTTCCATCATTCTACTTATACGTCAGGGTGGTTGGACGGGGCAAGGACAGGTGGTGGTAGCCACCTTTCAGTTGTAGATAGAGAACATAGAGGGTTGTAGCCTCCTTTTGGTTGTAGCCAGAGAATTGGGGTGTTGGAGCTTCCCTCGGGTTGTATCCTGAGAAACTAGGGGGTTGGATCCTCCTTCTAGTTGCAGCTAGAAAAAAAAAGAAGTTGGTGATTCCAATGAATGTAATTCTTCAAGACATATAATAAAAATCATTATGTGGTTTTCTCCCGCTTTGGCTTTCCACGTAAAAACATTGGTGTACTGTGTATGTGTATGATTTTTCATTTGTTCATTGTTTATTTACTCTGCAAATAATGGATTATAATGCTACATTGATATAACACTTGCATTATATGGTTAAAATGGATTAGATTTCTCTATTATTGATTCATCCCCCCTCTCAGTAATCCAACAACTGGAATTTGAGCAGGTTCCTTCAGAAATTAGTTTAACCACTGAAAGGTAGATCATGGAGAGAAACAACATGTATAAAAATGGAATACCATAGTTTGATGGACAAAATTATGCCTTTTTGAGCATAAGGATGAAGACATATATACAGGCATAGGGATTTGAAATTTGGTAATCAATTGTAGATGGATACACAACACCAACAGTTCCTCCAACAAATGACAAAGCTATGAAACTCAGTCAGAATAATTCCAAAGACACAAATGCACTTTTGAATGACCTTGGAGATTTGGTATTCACCAAAGTTTCACATTGTAAATCCTCTAAAGAGATTTGGGACAAACTTCAAAATATTTATGAAGGAGATTCAAAATTTAGAGAAGAAAAGCTTCAAATTTACAAAGGTCATTTCGAACAACTAAAGATGAAGGAAATTGAGAACATTGCAAATTACTTTTTACAAGTCGATGAAATAGTAAATGCAATCTTGATATTGGGAGAAGAAATCAAAGAATCTATAATTGTTCAAAAGGTACTAAGATCTCTTCCTATGAGATTTGACCCTAAGATATCAACAGTAGAAGAAAGAGCAGATCTAAACTCAATAAGCATGGATGAAATACATGGAATATTCATAGCATATGAAATGAGAACTGAACAGGAAAATACAGATATAAAATAAGCAGCCTTCAAAGCATCCAAAATGTCAAAGAAAAAGGAAAAATAACATAGCAGCATCACTGACGTCTCGGAAGATGATGAAGAAGTGGCCAACTTTGTCAAAAGATTGAACAAGGGAACCAATGGCAGGTATAGAGGTAATGTTCCTTTGATTTTTTTTAATTGTGATGGTATTGGTAATTTTTCTAACAAATGTCTTCATAAGAAAAAGAGAAATGATGAAGGTTACTCAAATAGAAAACAAACATATAAAGGAAAAAGAACCACAAAGAAAGTTTTCAAGAAAAGATTGTGCACCAAAGAAGAAATATCATCATCAGATGAAGATGAAGTCAGTGACAGTGAGACAGTATGAGTTCTATTCATGGTAGTAGAAGAATCTGATAAACAAGACTCCAAATAAGAATATGAAGAGGCAGAAGTTGACTACTGAGAAGAATTGTTGTGTGACATAGAAGTTATTAGAAGAGAAAAGAGGAAAAAAAAGAAACTACAAGAGGAACTAGACAAGAAATAAGACACTCATGAACTAGAAAAAATGATCACAAATTTGAAGGTTCAAATTGAAGAAGATAAAAGAATTGAAGAAGCACTCAAAGAACAAATAGAAAGAAGAAACATGATCATTGGAAATTTGGAAGTAGAAATTGTCACATTAAGAAAGGATCTTCAAAAGAAAAATATGCAAAACAACTCAAAATTTTTGAATGACATTATCAGTAGTCAAAAAACTCATCATGACAAGTCCAGACTTGGATACAATCAGACAGAAAAGGTATCAAGATACAAAACAACATAACAAGAAACATATCCAAAACAATATGCAGAAACAATCAAAGGGGATAGGAAGGTCTACAAAGAAAATTATAGTGACACTCCTCCACCGAGAGGATTCATATTTCAGAATCAACGACTGACATAAACAGATAGGCCTCAGGAAGAAGAAGGATTCATAAGAGTACCTCCATTCAAAAGATCTTCAACTCCCAGGTATCAAAATATCTTTTTTGGTTTATGTTATGCATGTAATAATTTTGGACATAAAGTTGTGAATTGCAGAGCTAACAACAGGAACATAAACAACTCTGAAAGTCATACACAAAAGGGTTATCCAAGAAGGCCTAGTGAAACACAGAGAAGAAGTTACAATAGGTTTGAATATTTGAGCACTGAAGTGGAATTCTACAAATGTAACAAATTTCGACATGTGGCCAAAGATTGAAAAATTACAGTCCCTCATAGAGAACCACAATAGAACAACAATAGTCATAGATAGGAACCTCGGAAAAGGACATGGATAAGAAAGAAAAATCAGTATAGCAATGAAGAATGCACACTCGCTCTACAAGCTAAGAAGAAGAAACGTGGTTGGTCTGTTGACATTGGTTGTTCAAAACACATGATAGGTGATAGAGAAAGGTTTCTTACAGTAAGAAAGGAAAGAGATGGATCAATCTCCTTCGGAAATGATGATTCAACTAAAATCATTGGAAAAGGCACTGTCATAATTGGGAACAAGAATACCAAGGAAGAAAACGTTCTACTAGTATAAAATATGAAACATAATATTATAAGTGTGATTCAAATGTGTAACCAAGGTCATAAAGTTACTTTTGATTCACAAAAGTGCAATATAAGAAAAGAAGGTTCAGGAAAATTGATTGCGACAACTACGAGAACTTCAAGCAACATATATGTATTGAGTGAATTTTGAAATGAAAAGTGTTTCCTAGGAAAGGAATATGAAGGTTGGATATGGCACAAAAGAATGGGTCACATACATTTTGATAACCTTGTCAAAGTTAGTAAAAGGGAAGCAGTTAGAGAAATGTCCCAGATCACGAAACCAACCAACACTTTATGCAAGCATTGTCAACAAGGAAAGAAAACAAAGACCAAGTTTAAATAAAAATAATATTCAACAACAAGACCACTAGAAATTGTGCATATTGATCTAGTTATACCAACTACAACAAAGGGTTTAAAAGGTGAGAAATAATTTATGTTATTAATTGATGATTATACAAGAATGATTGCAGTTTTCTTTCTCAGGAATAAGTTAGAATCTTTTGAAAACTTCAAGGTCTACAAGGAAATGGTTGAAAATGAAATGATTTCAAAAATTAAATGCTTGAGATATGATAATGGAGAAGAGATCACTTCAAAGGAATTTATGGAATACTGCAGCGAGCATGGAATAAAAAAGCATTTATCGATTCCTAAGACACCTCAACAGAATGGAGTTGTTGAAAGAAAGAACATGACAGTACAGGAAATGGCTCAAACAATGTTAATGGATTCCAGATTGAAAGATATCTTTTGGACACAGGCAGTGCATACAACATTTCACATTCAAAACAAAGTAACTCGCATAAACAACACTGACAAAACTCCCTACGAGCTATGGAAAGGAAGACTAGTAAATGTGAAGCACTTCAGAGTTTTTGGAAGCAAATGCTACATCAAAAGAGAAGATGGCAGAATGGGAAAGTTTGTTTCTCGTATGGACAAAGGAGTACTTGTTGGTTACACAAGTACAAGGAAAGCATACAAGTGTTACAACCTGAGATTGAATAAAGTTGTGGAAATAATCAATGTAACAATTCAAGAAACATGTAGACAAGAATTAAAGGAAGAAGAAAATGAATCAATGGAACAAATTTACGAAGAAGAAGCAGAAGATGAAAAACAAGTAGAATGGGAAGATAAAGAGCATCCGATAGAACATAAGAGAAAGTTAAACAAGTGCCTCCAAAGACACCTAGCAGACGAGTACAAAAGAATCATCCTTCAGATCATATTATTGGAAACAAAGATGCAGGAGTTAAGACTAGAAGAAGAATCCATTCACCAGAACAAACAAACGTATCACTCTCGTCTACGATTGAACCAACCTGTTTTGAAGAGGCCAACAAGGATGAATTTTGGAATAAGGCCATGGATGAAGAATTGGATCAAATAGAGAAAAATGACACTTGGTAATTGGTTCCAAGACCAAAAGATAAGAATGTGATCAACACAAAGTGGGTATACAGGAATAAATTGAATGAATATGGACAGGTTACAAGGAACAAAGCTAGATTGGTATGTAAAGGATATGCATAGGTTGAAGGAATCGACTTTGAAGAGACATTTTCCCCAGTTTCCAGAATGGAAGCAATCTAATTTCTTTCAGCTTATGCATGCTCCAAAAATATCAAAGTTTATCAAATGGACATAAAATCATATTTTATGAATGGGGAACTTGAAGAAGAAGTCTACATTGAACAACCAAAAGGATTTAATTTGTCAGAGAACGTAGATTATGTGTGTAAATTAAGAAAGGCCTTGTATGGTCTAAAACAGGTTCCTAGAGCATGGTACTCTAGACTGGATAAATATCTACAATAGTGTTGGCAGCCAATTCAATTTTTTCAATTGCCATATAAACTGCCTACACCTATGTCTTTTGAACTTCAAATTGTCATCGCATTTTGCAAGTAGACGATATTTTCATTCCTTGCGACATTTCCAAATTGGTCTCCATTTAGTTTTCACGACTGTAAGCATGAAAACTCCTCCATCATTCTTTGAACTGTCATGATCTTTTATTGATGGCACTTACCTCTGAATTATCATTAAGTGGCTAAAAGATTTTCGAACTATGCCTATGTGCCTATTCTTACTTCGATTGTGCGACTTGATTTTGTTTAATTGGTAAGGCATTGAGCATGAAAGTTTATGTTTTTTTTTAAACTTCCCTAGTCATTGAATTACATAGGGGTCATGGTTTAATATTGTTTATATATATATATATATGATGTGATCCTTATTATCATAATACTTGCCTTGTCGATTTTATGAAAACAATTGTCACAATGTTTTTAAACCTTTGATTGAAATGTTTGATTATGCAATGGCACGATGGCTTAACATATGGTTTGGTTTCACATTTGAATATTCATGGTTTGAAATATTACAATGGCGCATTGGTATGTTATTTATCATTTGATTTTTGGGTCGGCAGAATAATATGGTTTGAAATCTGTTTTGATTGATTGAACAGAGAATTAATTTGGCGATTGTACTTTATAATTAATATTCTGCATGGTGGTGAATAATCCCACCACCCTCGCATGCGCACATTAATTTCTCCCCTTCGATCGTTCATAGTGGTTACACCGTATGACTCTACTCTGTGTGCTGGTGTTTTCGACCCAAACCCTTACCATGCGCTCGCACCATGGCTCCAGTCATGAGAGTTGAACCGAATGGTAGACAGGCTCTGTTGATGTTTGACAGTGCCCGTGATGACCTTGAGGAATTTGGATGGATCCCGTTCATTCTAAAATTTGATGGTTTTAACCTCTATGTGGTTAGGCAATTCACCATGACTTTTGATGGCTGTCGGGCCAAGGTCGGCGATGTTCAGTTGCAAATTGATGAGCAATTTCTTAGTTTAGTTACGGGTTTGCCTGCCACTGGACAACGATGGTCCAAAAATTGCAAAGTGGAAGAAGTCCCGTGGACTTGGTTCTTCCAGTCACCTAAGGTTAGCTCCTGCGATAAGGGTTTTCCCGTGACCATGCTGAAGCAGCGTTGGCATGAGTTGTTGATGATAGTCAAATAGTTCATTACTTGCGAAGGACGGTATGGTTTTTTTTTCTTGCACCACCTTTGTTTGCTTATGGTTTTCATGGGTTTCGAGCTTAATATGCCATACTATCTGCATAGAAGCCTGTTCAAAATGTCTAAAAAGTTCAAAAAGAACCAGGCTGACGGTAGCCTTTTTCACTATGGGCTGGTTAAAATGATTGTCGTTTATCATTTGGGGTTAAACCGAGACTGTTGGAATGTTTTTCTTGCGCGCAATGGTTTTGAGGATTTGAATCCTCCACAGGTTGACAAACCTGTGGTGACTGAGAGCAAAGCCATACCCCCGGTACCCTACAACATCCTATTACTTAAACCCTTACCCGAATCACCTATCGACCTACCCCACTCTGTGACCAAGGATGTCCAAAATGTTAAGCCTGTGGGCAAGAAGCCCAAAACCAAACCTGCTGCAAACGCTAAAGGCAAAAAGAATGCCCATTTAATCTCTCAAATGGCGAGGAATAAGCTGAAGCCCCCTGTCAACCCTGACCCTATCATTTTAAGTGAGGACTCTGATTCAGAGGTTGAACGATTTTTGGCAAATGAATATCCCTATTCGGAAGGGTTGTGTGCCAAACTCTCATACGACTTTGTGACAAACCTACCACCTTGTTTGCAAAATGATCCTAATTACCTAGGCATTAAGCTGCCTTGTGAAACCCCCGGTCACGCATCAAAACCTCTCGTGCTCTGTCGAAGCCTGCAGTGCCACCCTGTGATCAATGTGGCTTATGGTTAGAAAGGTATTACCTTGATGTGCCGATGCTACAGTCAAAGATTAAATCTTTGGAGGACCAGGTTACACTGCTTACCCATCAAAAGAATGAGTTATAGACCATTGATAAGAGACAGAGAACGACAGGCTCCATTTTGTTTAAAAATGTGGAGTCAGCTACAACGGTCGTGAATTCAAAATTGGCATAATTTGAGCAGCCTCACTGGTATGTTCTATCAATTATTTATATAACGAATTCAAATTCTTTCAAATAGCTATGCTTACAGCATGATTTTGCTCTATCACATTATATGCATTATGTACATGGTTATGTTTTGATTAATGAAATTTGTTTTCCCAGTTTAGTTTCGATTGGATTCTTTCGCTGATTTGATTGGATTTTAGTATGGATTTGATTGGTTTCATTTAGTTTATTTTGGATGTTCTGTTGCTAATCGAAGTCGTTGTATCTATTATAGACACAAGCTGTTTCACATTTCAATTTTGAACAAAATCAAGTTTCGATCTGAATCGGTTATAATGTATATGTTATGGTTGGCGACAATTGTGATATGGTTAACTGTTACAGGAATACAATTCGAACTATTCTCAATGTGATCCTGTTGTAACACATCCAAAACATTTCGTAACGGTTATGTAAAAAAAGAAAACCAGCTGGTTGATTCACGTTGGTTTGATCGGCCCTGCTGTTAGTTGAATTCGTATTCATGATAGATATTCTGATTCAAGTGGATTTGTGAAATGAGATTGAACCCTGTCGCGACTTGTTTGGAATAAACTGTTTCAATCTGATAGAGTTTATTTGCATATTTTTATGACAATTCTATAGTGATTGTGGTCGAAATCGAATCAATCTTGTTATGATTCTGTCTGAATTAATCCACCTGTGGCGCGAACCGTTTGAGCCATAACAATTATGGTAATTGTAAAACAATCCTATTTTGATCTAATCGTATTTCCTATTTTGGAAAAACATAATGTTGCATATGATTCACTTGATTGCACTACTTTCGAATTAGATGTGAAATGATTTGTAAAAATGTTTAGTTTTGATTCTGTTTACCCGACTATGATAATAATTGAAACAGAGCATACTTGTCTCTCTATTTTGTTACTGGATTTTGATCTTATTTGATTTTAAATGGATATGGAACAGTCTTGTCACTGTTTGACCCGATTTTATGGTAAAGGAAAACAGAGTACTCCTACCCTCGTTTCGATTGAATCACTTTTGATTTTGTTTAATTTGAATGATAAAATCGTGTGAGTCATTAGTGATTCGTTTTGAGTGATTATTAAAAAGAAAATTGGATTGGATTCTTTTAAAAAAGATTTGATTTGATGTATATTCTGATCCTGTATGCTATTTTAGACTAGCTACAAAATCAGATGATTCTGTAGCTAAGTCTGTAGAATCAAATTTTTATTATTTTTCTCATGAAATATCTTTCTAACTTGATATGTTTGGTCTATTGCAGATCAATTCGAAATTGCAGTGGATATGAGGAGCAGTTAGGGAATATTTCAAATATTTCACTTGCATTTTAGTTTCCTAGTTTAGTTGATTTTGGGATATCTCCCAGATTATGTAAAACTGTTTGATATTATCCACAGGGAGGTTTTACCTTGTGGAGAGACTTATATATACTTATGATTTTTGTAATAATGTTCATCCTCATTCGTGGGAGAACAAGGATATGGAGTTTTAATACAGACTGAAGCAGAATTTGGTGTTTTTTCACAGCTTTAGCTTCTCATTATATCAATATTTTGTTTCATGTTGTGTGTATCAATTTGTATCTGGTTAATGACTACTTTAGCTATCTTAATCATGTGCAAATGATATAATTTTAATCACTGTAATCCATAACTGGTTTCTTCCAAGTGTATAAAATACATAACAATTGTTTAGTTCAGTTTGTGAATGACAGGTTTATCTTCTTCATAAGTTGAATTATTAAATATAAGTTTTTTGCATAGCAGGTTTCCCTTATTGCGGAGATTTATAAATCATAAGATTGTTATGATTTTTTATGTCTTGTTTGTCTTGTTAACAACTCAAAGAGCAGCACAGCCTATCTTTTACGAGAAGCTTTTGGATTAATCCGGTGCGAGTTTACTTCCTCCGACCAGCTTCGAAGTCATCATACATGGGACAAATTAGGAGTGTTTCTAGGTCAGTTAGTCACTTCTTTGTTTACTGTTCTTATTACTAGTTTAGTTTAGATATAAGTTTAATTAGATTTATATTAGATTGTTTAATTTCAGTAAATATATTAGATCGTTTTATTTCAGTAAGTTTTATTTCTTTTTCATAAAATATAAAAATCAAAAAACATATCTCGTTGTCTTAGGACAGAAAGCACATGAGTTTTGCAGGTTTTAATTAAATCTGTAGATTGTTTATATTGTATATTTATGAATAAGTTATAATATAACTAGTAATTAGACAACTAATTATTAGAGTTAGTATAACTGTAATTAGTAGATTGTATATAATAGTTAGAATAGTTTACATTTAGTTTTAGTTTAATTAGTAGTTTGTTTTAATTAGATTAGTGTATTAGTTTGTTTTAGTTAATTTGTTTCATTAGTTTTAGTCAGTTTAGTTTATTTTATTCAGTTAGTTTAGTTTGTTTTATTAGTTTTTAGTTAGTCTTAGTTAATTTAGTTCGTTTTATTTGTTTTAGATAGATTAGATTAGTTTTCTCTTTGGTTTTATTAGGATCTTAGAGCGGCCAACGGAGTTGTTAAACCCGTCAGGGTGGTTCATTCCAAACGGCTTGGGTTATTTAGACAACCCCGGACCGGTTCCACTCTCTCAATTGACGGACGGACAATTTCGCCCGTCAACAAATGGCACTAGAAGGAGGGCCTGAACTTAATTAATGGCATGAGGTGGTCGCAAGACTCCTCCCCCCCCCTAATCGATCACCTATAGTAACTAGAATCCATTCACAAGATAATATTCCCCCTCAAACAACAACTACTTCAACCGAAGATCCACAGATCACAGTTGAGCCAGCAACCCCTAATCCTACAGGTGGTGATACACAAGAGATTATCCGTCAATCTCTTATTAAAACACATAGTGCCTTAGCTCGTCTTAGGAAACCAAACCGTCTGTGGGGTCAACCTTTAGACTTCTCTGATATCAGAGAACAGTTAGGTGATATTAACCTCACTGTGAATCCTCCAGATCCAAACACAAATCCTGCTGCAGGAGGATCTGGGATACCTCCTTCACCACCTCCCTCATATCCTTCCTCTTCTAGAGGAGATTCTTCCTCCGATGAAGGCAACACACCTTCTTAGCCTTCCACACCCACTACCCCAATGGCAAATCAGAACAACCCTGCAAGACCCTGGTTGGACCAAGATGCTGTAGCTATACCTGGAGCCCAACACCCTTTACCTAAGAACCCAGAGAAATGGCTTCCTAAGTTTGATCCCGATTC
Organism: Picea engelmannii; assembly: GCA_009831015.1. NCBI lineage: Eukaryota > Viridiplantae > Streptophyta > Pinopsida > Pinales > Pinaceae > Picea > Picea engelmannii. The sequence continues at coordinate 501,793 of ML777452.1, read as the reverse complement.
AAAACAGATAACCGAAGATCATATCAAAAATTTATGTTAGCCATCAGACTCTGTAATGTTGAACACGAAGACGTTGTCTGTAGGTTGTTCCCTTATACTTTTGAGGGTAATGAATCTACTTGGTACTTTTCCCAACAACCCCATACAATAGTGTCTTGGGAAAAGTTTGAATCATGCTTTTTGGAAAAATTCGGAGATGGTAAACCTCCGGAAGTCTTGGTCATGGATCTTTCAAGCCTAAGAATGAACCCAAAAGAAAAAGTTAAAGATTTTAATCAAAGATTCTTAACGCTTAAAAATCGAATCCCTGTAGATTCTATGCCTTCCGAGAGTCTTGTAATAGCTTACTACACTAAATATCTACATCAAAGTATAGCTATTTGGGTAAAACGTTCTAAAAAAGCCATGTTGTTTGAAGCCTTCGAAGAGGCTACTCAAATTGAAAAAGATATACTTAGCCTTAAGGACTCTTCTAGCAATGAAACTGAGACTGTTTCTTCTTCCAAAAAGAAGATTGAAATCCTCCCCAGACCTACACAAAGCAAAACACAACCTAAAAACTCTGATTTGGAAAATTTAACTAAAGTTGTACAAAAATTGTCTAATCAAGTTATAGATTTAAAAAGGTCAATTGAAGAAGATTCCTCGAGTAAAGGACCCTACAAACCTCCTTTCCGAAATCCTTTTCCCACCAATCGGCCTAATCCAAACCCTGAAGGCTTGAACCTAGAAAGTTTGCAATGTGCTCTTCAGACAATTCTAGAAGCCCAAGATAACTTAATGCCTCCTGAAATCCCTCAGGAGGAAGTAGAGCAGGAAACAGTTCAAGAAGAAGACTCTTCTCCAAACATCTTTGGACACCTCTTGGATAGCATCTTTCAAGCTAACTTCAAGACTATTCACCCTTACAACACTAGGAGTAAGACAACAAACAAGCCTCCTGCCGAGAACACTACAACTTCACCTCCCAAGCCATCTAAATCAACAGAAGTTAAACAGAATAATGTTAGCCCTAAATTAGATTATGATGTTGTTGAAGATCTTAAAAAATTAAGGGCTAACATTTCTATATATGAGTTGTTGAAGTTTCCATTTTTGTTACAGAAGATGTTGCAAAATATTTCAGAAAATGGCAAGAATAGTAATTCAAATGGTGATAAGGTTGTGCCAAGCAAAGTGCCGCAGAAGACTTCCACTAAAAACAATCTTGATCCTCAAGATAAAGGAAGCCTTCCTGTAACTCCTGTAAATAATGTAAATAATGTAGATAAAGTAGCATTAGAAAATGCGAGTAAGAAACCACAAGATACTACTCTAAGTACTCGCAAGAATGTACCTCCTTTTCTTTTAACTTTCGAAATCTTCAACAGAAATGTGCATAATTGTATGGTTGACTCAGGAGCATCATCAAATGTGATGCCTTGGTTTGTTTTCCAAAATATTAACGCTGAAGTGGAACCATCTTCTTTGAAAATCATACAACTTAATCGATCAGATGTTAAAGTTATAGGCGAACTAAAAAATGTATTGATTAGATTATCGTCTAACCCAAAGGTTCATCAAGTTATTGATATAATTGTGGTAGATATTCCAGAAGTGTATGCTTTGTTTTTGAGTAGGGATTGGTCAGAGAAGCTACACGGTTACTTCGCTACGGACTGGTCTCACTTATGGCTTCCAGAAAATGGTAAGCCTAACAAGATCAGAGTGAATCATGAGTTCACGGTCACAGATTTGAACAACCCAAATGAACCATACACACCGCCGGCTAATTCACCTGAAGTCAAAGGGATGGACACCTACTTCGAAAATTTCATGGCTGAAGTTTCACCTATCAACAATCTAGAACAGCAGTCCGAGATCATAGTATATGTGCAACCGACAACTTCTTTGCAACAGTCCCATGAGCCCGATGGAAATCAAATTTGGTCCCTATATTTCGACAGTGCCAAGTCTAAAGAAGGAGCTGGTGCAGGCTGCATCATTATTGATCCGGCAGGTAACAAGACATTATTGGCTTGTAGACTAGAATTTGAATGTACTAACAATACTGCAGAATATGAGGCTTTACTACAAGGTCTCAGAAAAGCCTTGGACATGAACATTCAAAATCTGGTTGTATTCGGCCACTCTGAAATAGTGGTTAGACAGGTGAGAGACTCTATACACTATCTTTCCCTGCATCTCAAAAGTTACCAGTCTGAGGTATGGAGTTTAATGAACAAATTTTCAGCTTTCAATATAAATTCCATTCCTAGATTAAATAATACTGAAGCAGATCTACTAGCTAATGTTTCCTCTAAACTTCTTCCTGCAAAAGGCTTATCCCCAAACACATTCTCCATGGAGCTATTGTTTCGACCATCTGTTCCAGACAATATCACAAAATGGAGAGTATTTGACGATGATTAGTTGATCATAAATTTTCTGCACATGGAAGAAACCTTTCAAGGCGCAATGATAGATGAACGAACGCACAACGACAACTTGCATGACTTTACGGTAATACCTAATCCGAAATCTCCTGAAGCTCTATCGGACATGGTAAATTTCATACCCAAATCTGTTGTTAGATTAGAAAATTTTTATTATTTTGAAGATAAATTTAAAAAGACGGTCAATTGCAAAACCAATAGTTCCTCATTATCTTATGAAAAAGTCAATTTAGGGACTAGTGAAAATCCTCGGTGTATCAACTTAGGCTTGGGATGTTCTAGACAAGAAAAAGATGCTTTTGTTAAATTATTTAAAGAATTTAAGGATGTCTTTGCATGGACTTACGATGATCTTAAAACATTTGATCCTAACATTATACAGCATGTCATCCTGATGAAGCCCCAAACCTTACCCTTCCAACAGAAACTGAGGAAAATACATCCTAAACTAGAACCGACCGTACAAAAAGAATTGAATAAACTCCTAAGTGCTAAAATATTTTTTCCTGTTAGACATACTCAATGGGTATCCAACCTCATCCCAGTCCGAAAGAAAAATGGGGAAATTCGACTTTGTGTCGATTTCTGAAACCTCAACAAAGCGTTTGACAAAGATAATTATCCTGTCCCTCCCATGGAACAGATTCTTCAACAAGTATCTGGTTCCGAGAGGCTATCCTTACTAGATGGTTTCTCTAGATACAACCAAGTCTTGATGTCTCTGTCAGACCAACTAAAAACTACCTTCCGTACCCTGTGGGGCACTTATGCTTATCGCAAAATTCCCTTTGGATTGATTAATGCCGGTGCTACCTTTCAGAGAGCAATGGACATTGCTTTTAGAGGTTTAATCAATCACTCCGTAGTAGTTTACTTAGATGATGTGACTGTTTATTCTAAAAACAAAGACGATCATCTAACTCACTTACGAGCTGTTCTGCTACGATCTCATAAATACGGCATCTCCTTGAACCCCAAGAAGTCCATTTTTGCAGTAGAACAGGGTAAATTACTAGGATTCATTGTGTCTAGTGATGGGATGATTATTGACCCTGAGAGGACTCAAGTCATCGCTAAACTTCCCCCACCTACATCCAAGAAATCCATGCAGTCTTTCCTAGGCCAGATTAATTTCGTGAGAAGATTTGTCCCCAGTTTCTCCAAAATGGTCAGGCCTCTCCAGAATCTGATTAATAAAGACACCCAATATCACTGGGGACCCACAGAAAATCAAGCTTTTAATGACATAAAGAAGGCCATAATAGACACTCCGTCTCTCATGAGTCCTGATTTCTCTCAAGACTTTACACTCTATACTTTTGCCTCTGATCGTTCCTATGCTGTAGTCATAACTCAGAAGAATTCCGAGAATAACGAAGTACCCATCGCCTTTATGAGCTCTGTTTTCAAAGGTGCTGAACTTAACTACCCGACAGTCGATCGGCAAGCCTATGCTGTTTTCAAAGCAGTTAAGCATTTCCGGTCCTATCTTTTGAAGTCAAGGATGAAGGTCATTGTCCCCTACCCTGCCGTAAGGAATTTGTTAGTGCAAAAGGAGTTAGGAGAGAAGAGAGCCAACTGGGTCACCTCCTTATAGGAGTATGACTTAGAGATCACCCCATCACAGATCGTGAGAGGCCAAAGTTTGTGTAAGTTGGTTGTTGATTCAGAAATAGAACAACGAGAAGATAATGATACGTCAAACCTAGAACAACGCGATCAAAGTTTGATCTGTTGCACACAAAACCTCGCAAGTCCTTGGTACGATGATATTAGATTTTGTCTTGAACATAGATCAGCACCCCATCACCTTGACCCCGCTAAGAGAAGAGCATTGAGACTAAAGTCCACCTCCTTTTATCTAGTTAACGGTATACTGTTTCGTCAGAATTGTGACGGCGTACTGATGCGCTACCTCGAAAAGGATGAAGCAGAAAAAGTCTTGCTTGAGTTGCATGTAGGATAAGCTGGTGGTCACTTCGGTGGCAATACCACTGCTCATAAGGTTTTAAGAGCTGGTTACTACTAGCCCACGCTTTTTAGGGACGCCCATGCTTTGTGTCACAAATTTATCATCTGTCAGAAAGTATCATGGCAGTTGCAAAAACCAGCCTTCCCCTTGCAACCCATTTCAATCGATTCTCCTTTCCAGCAATGGAGCCTTGATATCATAGGTCCTATTAACCCTCCATCCTCACAACAGCACAAGTATATTGTGACAGCCACTGATTATTTTACTCGATGGTCTGAATCCGTCGCGCTAAGAACTGTTAACACAAGTCAGGTGATTGCTTTTCTAAACTCGAATATCATCACTCGTTTCGGTATCCCTGATTGCCTAGTCTTTGATAATGCTTCATACTTTTCTTCTCTAGAGATGAGTGAGTTTGCTTTGGAGAAAGGAATAAAGCTTAAGTATTATGCTAGTTACTATCCCCAGGGCAATGGCTTAGTAGAATCAACAAACAAAAACTTGATCAAAATCATCAAGAGAACCGTGGCTGAAAATCACAAGAACTGGCACAATGCACTGCTGAATGCACTGTGGGCTGATAGGGTAACACCCAAAGATGCTATAGGTAACTCCCCTTTTTTCCTCCTTTATGGTAGAGAAGCCATTCTGCCACCTCACATTCTTCTTCCCTCACTTCAATTGTCACAAAAAGTCCAGGAAGAAGATTGTCCCCCTTTAGAAAGCCGCATTAACGCTTTGATGAAGTTAGAAGAAGAAAGAACTTGAGCTAAGTGGAAGTTAGACCAACATCAACAATTGATTAAAAACTGGTTCGATTCTAATTCTTCTTCTGATAGGAACTTTGAAGTAGGCGATCTCGTCTTAAAGTGGGACAAACCACATGAAGGAAAGGGTGAGCACACCAAGTTTCAAAATTTATGGCTTGGGCCATTTTTGATTGCTGAAAAGTTGGGTCCTAGTTCCTTTCGATTACAGAATCTTGAAGGGCATATTGACACCTATCCGGTGAATGGTCAAGCCATGAAAAGATACTTTGCTTGATAACTACCCCTGTATATTATGTAAATATTTCATTTTTGTTTGTATTTTTGTTTGCTTTCTTTTTGGTTTTGATTTCAATTGATCAGCTTTGTTTTATGTTTTTTGTAAGATATGCATATCTGTGCACTGAGCCATTCAGACTAAGACCTTAGAAAAATTTCGTCGCTGAAATAACTTCTGAAATATTGTGCAAACATCAGTGATATATTTCTGAAAATGATATTTATGTTGGAAAATTTTGTTGTTTGAAAGAAGTTTACTAATTTCAATCTCTGAGCAAAGTTTGTCATGATCATCTATTATATTTTTACGCTGTCCCTTTTCCATAAAGGAATGACTCAAAAGATGTCTCCCTATCATAGGAAGTTGTTTTCATAAATAAAACATCTCTGGAGCTTAATAAAGGACAATGCTAAAAAATTCTGATGAGGTCTAAAAAATAAATAAATAAATATATATATATATATATGTTAAAATATCAAGATTATCAGCGTCACCCCACTCATCTATATATAAAAATATTAATAAGAGCTGTGGGAAGTGTTTGTAAACCCACCGGGATACTGAACAGGTCCGCTGGCAGCGGGTAAATGCAAGCATGGTGCCAAGACAACTTCGTCAGGGTACTGAACAGGCCTGCTGGCAGCGAAGCAATGTCGGGTACATGAAAATCTATGAAAAAATATAAGAAACCTCTTTAATGTCCTTTATTCTGATCTGGAACTTCTTGACAGGATACAGATGTCAAAGTGGGTTAAATGGTAACCCTGTCGAGACTATGGACACCTGCTGGCAGCAGTGGCCATGCCAACAGTATTGAAGATTCTATCATTAATATCATGACTTGCTGATCTTAGAATTGTTATTAGTTTTCATCTTTTAAAACATCGCTGGAAAAGATGGTAAATGATGATGTTTGTACGATTTTCTGGTTGTTGCTTTTGAGTTGAAATTTTCTTTGCTATTCTAATCTGAATTTATTTCTTTTGACAGAGATAACTGCTTCTACCAGTGTGTCACCATTGTTGGTAGCCAATTCAATTTTTTCAATTTCCCTATAAGCTGCCTACACCTATGTCTTTTGAACTTCAAATTGTCGTCGCATTTTGCAAGTAGACGAAATTTTCATTCCTTGCGACATTTCCAAATTGGTCTCCATTTAGTTTTCACGACTGTAAGCGTGAAAACTCCTCCATCGTTCTTTGAACTGTCGTGATCTTTTATTGATGGCACTTACCTCTGAATTATCATTAAGTGGCTAAAAGATTTTCGAACTATGCCTATGTGCCTATTCTTACTTCGATTGCGCGACTTGATTTTGTTTAATTGGTAAGGCATTGAGCATGAAAGTTTATGTTTTTTTTTAAACTTCCCTAGTCATTGAATTACATAGGGGTCATGGTTTAATATTGTTTATATATATATATGATGTGATCCTTATTATCATAATACTTGCCTTGTTGATTTTATGAAAACAATTGTCACAATGTTTTTAAACCTTTGATTGAAATGTTTGATTATGAAATGGCGCGATGGCTAAACATATGGTTTGGTTTCACATTTGAATATTCATGGTTTGAAATATTACAATGACGCATTGGTATGTTATTTATCATTTGATTTTTGGGTCGGCAGAATAATATGGTTTGAACTATGTTTTGATTGATTGAACAGAGAATTAACTTGGCAGTTGTACTTTATAATTAATATTCTGCATGGCGGTGAATAATCCCACCACCCTCGCATGCGCACATTAATTTCTCCCCTTTGATCGTTCATAGTGGTTACACCGTATGACTCTACTCTGTGTGTTGGTGTTTTCGACCCAAACCCTTACCATGCGCTCGCACCATGGCTCCAGCTGTGAGGGTTGAACCGAATGGTAGCCAGGCTCTATTGATGTTTGACAGTGCCCGTGATGACCTTGAGGAATTTGGATGGCTCCCGTTCATTCGAAAATTTGATGGTTTTAACCTCTGTGTGGTTAGGCAATTCGCCATGAATTTTGATGGCTGTCGGGCCAAGGTCGACGATGTTCAGTTGCAAATTGATGAGCAACTTCTCAGTTTAGTTACGGGTTTGCCTGCCACTGGACAACGATGGTCCAAAAATTGCAAAGTGGAAGAAGTCTCGTGGACTTTGTTCTTCCAATCATGTAAGGTTAGCTCCTACGATAAGGGTTTTCCCGTGACCATGATGAAGAAGCGTTGGCATGAGTTGTTGATGATAGTCAAATAGTTCATTACTTGTGAAGGACGGTATGGTTTTGTTTTCTTGCACCACCTCCGTTTGCTTATGGTTTTCATGGGTTTCGAGCTTAATATGCCATACTATATGCATAGAAACCTGTTCAAAATGTCTAAAAAGTTCAAAAAGAACCAGGCTAACAGCAGCCTTTTTCACTATGGGCTGGTTAAAATGATTGTTGTTTATCATTTGGGGTTAAACCGAGACTGTTGGAATGTTTTTCTTGCATGCAATGGTTTTGAGGATTTGAATCCTCCACAGGTTGACAAACCTGTGGTGACCGAGAGCAAAGCCATACCCCCGGTACCCTACAACATCCTATTACCTAAACCCTTACCCGACTCACCTATCGACCTACCCCACTCTGTGACCAAGGATGTCGAAAATGTTAAGCCTGTGGGCAGGAAGCCCAAAACCAAACCTGCTGCAAACGCTAAAGGCAAAAAGAATGCCCGTTTAATCTCTCGAATGGCGAGGAATAAGCCGAAGCCCCCTGTCAACCCTGACCCTATCATTTTAAGCGAGGACTCTGATTCAGAGGTTGAACGATTTTTGGCAAATGAATATCCCTATTCAGAAGGGTTGTGTGCCAAACTCTCATACGACTTCATGACAAACCTGCCACCTTGTTTGCAAAATGATCCTAATTACCCAGGCATTAATCTACCTTGTGAAACCCCCAGTCACGCATCAAAACCCTCTCCTGCTCTGTCGAAGCCTGCAGTGCCACCCTGTGATCAATGCGGCTTATGGTTAGAAAGGTATTACCTTGATGTGCCGATGCTACAGTCAAAGATTAAATCTTTGGAGGACCAGGTTACACTGCTTACCCATCAAAAGAATGAGTTATAGGCCACTAATAAGAGACAGAGAACTACAGGCTCCATTTTGTTTTAAAATGTGGAGTCAGCTACAGTGGTCGTGAATTCAAAATTGGCATAATTTGAGAAGCCTCACTGGTATGTTCTATCAATTATTTATATAATGAATTCAAATTCTTTCAAATAGCTATGCTTACAGCATGATTCTGCTCTGTCACATTATATGCATTATGTACATGGTTATGTTTTGATTAATGAAATTCATTTTCCCAGTTTAGTTTCGATTGGATTCTTTCGGCGATTTGATTGGATTTTAGTATGGATTTGATTGGTTTCATTTAGTTTAATTTGGATGTTCTGTTGCTAATCAAAGTCGTTGTATCTCTTATAGACACAAGCTATTTTGCATTTCAATTTTGAACACAATCAATTTTCGATCTGAATCGGTTATAATGTACATGTTATGGTTGGCGACAATTGTGATATGGTTAATTGTTATAGGAATACAATTCGAACTATTCTCAATGTTATCCTGTTGTAACACATCCAAAACAATTCGTAACGGTTATGTAAAAAAAGAAAACCAGCTGGTTGATTCACGTTGGTTTGATCAACCCTACTGTTAGTTGAATTCGTATTCACGATAGATATTCTGATTCAAGTGGATTTGCGAAACGAGATTGAACCCTGTCGTGACTTGTTTGGAATAAACCGTTTCAATCTGATAGAGTTTATTTGCATATTTTTATGACAATTCTATAGTGATTGTGGTCGAAATCGAATCAATCTTGTTATGATTCTGTCTGAATTAATCCACCTGTGGCGCGAACCGTTTGAGCCATAACAGTTATGGTAATTGTAAAATAATCCTATTTTGATCTAATCGTATTTCCTATTTTGGAAAAACATAACGTTGCATATGATTCGCTTGATTGCACTACTTTCAAATTAGATGTGAAATGATTTGTAAAAATGCTTAGTTTCGATTCTGTTTACCCGACTATGATAATAATCGAAACAGAGCATACTTGTCTCTCTATTTTTTTACTGGATTTTGATCTTATTTGATTCTAAATGGATATGGAACAGTCTTGTCACTGTTTGACCCGATTTTATGGTAAAGGAAAACAGAGTACTCCTACCCTCGTTTCGATTGAATCACTTTCGATTTTGTTTAATTTGAATCATAAAATCGTGTGAGTCATTAGTGATTTGTTTTGAGTGATTATTAAAAAGAAAATTGGATTGGATTCTTTTAAAAAAGATTTGATTTGATGTATATTCTGATCCTGTATGCTATTTTAGACTAGCTACGGAATCAAATGATTCTATAGCTAAGTCTGTAGAATCAAATTTTTATTATTTTTCTCATGAAATATCTTTCTAACTTGATATGTTTGGTCTATTGCAGATCAATTCGAAATTGCAGTGGATATGAGGAGTAGTTAGGGAATATTTCAAAGATTTCACTTGCATTTTAGTTTCCTAGTTTAGTTGATTTTGGGATATCTCCCAGATTATGTAAAACTGTTTGATATTATCCACAGGGAGGTTTTACCCTGTGGAGAGACTTATATATACTTATGATTTTTGTAATAATGTTCATCCTCATTCGTGGGAGAACAAGGATATGGAGTTTTAATACAGACTGAAGCAAAATTTGGTGTTTTTTCACAGCTTTAGCTTCGCATTATATCAATATTTTGTTTCATGTTGTGTGTATCAATTTGTATCTGGTTAATGACTACTATAGCTATCTTAATCATATGAAAATGATATAATTTTAATCACTGTAATCCATATCTGGTTTCTTCCAACTGTATAAAAGACATAACAATTGTTTAGTTCAGTTTGTGAATGACAGGTTTATCTTCTTCATAAGTTGAATTATTAAATATAAGTTTTTTGCATAACAGGTTTCCCTTATTGCAGAGATTTATAAATCATAAGATTGTTATGAT
>ML777452.1:478729-491258 GCA_009831015.1 Picea engelmannii | reverse complement strand
AGTTTTGCAGGTTTTAATTAAATCTGTAGATTGTTTATATTGTATATTTGTGAATAAGTTATAATATAACTAGTAATTAGACAACTAATTATTAGAGTTAGTATAACTGTAATTAGTAGATTGTATATAATAGTTAGAATAGTCTACATTTAGTTTTAGTTTAATTAGTAGTTTGTTTTAATTAGATTAGTGTATTAGTTTGTTTTAGTTAATTTGTTTTATTAGTTTTAGTCAGTTTAGTTTCTTCTATTCAGTTAGTTTAGTTTGTTTTATTAGTTTTTAGTTAGTCTTAGTTAATTTAGTTCGTTTTATTTGTTTTAGATAGATTAGATTAGTTTTCTCTTTGGTTTTCTTAGGATCTTAGAGTGGCCAATGGAGCCGTTAAACCCGTCAGGGTGGTTCATTCCAAATGGCTTGGGTTATTTAGACAACCCCGGACCGGTTCCACTCTCTCAATTGACAGACGGACAATTTCGCTCGCCAACAAATAGGCAGGGTTCAGAAAAGGAAGTGCAGACAACAAACTCTACATCAAGGTAACTCAAGATAGTATTTTATTAATTGAAGTTTATGTTGATGATACTATTTTTGGAAGTATTGATGACAGGTTAAGCCAAAATTGTTCAAAGGACATGCATAATGAATTTGAAATGTCATTTCTTGGAGAAATATCCTTCTTTCTGGGTATTCAATTATGTCAAAGCAACCAAGTAATTTTTATTTCTCAAACCAATTATATCATAAAAATGCTAAAGAGATTTGGAATGAAAGATTGCAAACTAGTTATCACTCCCATGCAAACCAAATGCAAGTTTAGAAAATATGATGATTCAAAGTATACAGTTCAGAGGAAATACAGGTCAATGATTGGTACCCTAATATATGTGACAGCATGCGGACCAGATATAATGCAGGAAGTTGGATATGTGGCATGATTTCAGGTAGCACCAAAGGAATTGCATGTATTAGCAGTGACGAGGATTTTCATATATCTCAAAGGTACAAAAGAGTTTGGATTGTGGTATCCAAAAGGAAAGGATCTATCACTTATTGCCTACATAGATGCAGATTGGGCATGTTGTATTGATGACCAATGAAGCACTAGTGGAGCAACGTTCTACTTGGGTGAGTGTTTAGTATCATGGCTAAGAAAGAAACAATCATCAGTATCTTTATATACAGCCGAGGTAGAGTATATTGCAACAATAACATGTTCTACACAGGTTCTATGGATGAAACAAACTCTGACAGATATACAGGTTGAGTATGATGAGCCCATTCCAATATGTTGTGATAATACAAGTGCCATCAATATCTCAAAGAACCCGGTGATGCACTCCAAGACGAAGCACATTCCAATCAAGTATAACTTTCTATGGGAACAGGTTGCAAAAAAGAACATTAGAGTTGAATATGTGGGAACAAAAGAACAAGTGGAAGACATCTTTACAAAACTGCTTCCACGGGAAGCCTTTGAGTATCTTCTCCAGAGACTCTAAGTTATTTCTAATCCAAAATGAATTATTTTGAATGCTTATCTTATATGTCTTAGATGTACATGAGGAAGAAACATAAAGAGGATAGTTCAGTTTGGCAGATCAGATGATTCAGTTAAGGGGAGTAGACTTGAATGGAAAGATACCTTTTCCATTGATGACAAAGGGGGAGAGATTTATTACATGCAGAGGATAGAGGCATGGTTCCAGAGGGAGTGTTGGTCACAGCGATGCAGGCATGGTTCCAGGGGGGAGCATGAGTGATATGATTTCAGTATTGCATCAGATTGTTTCCATCAATGCCAAAGGGGGATATTGTTGATTAATTGGGTTGGTTGTAATTGATGTCAACCCTTCAAGAAAGTCTGGTAGCAAATTCTGGTAGCACAAAGGTTTGGGTAATGGATCTAAGTTTTTTTTATGTATAATGGTATGAGTTTTGATATATTTGCAGGTAATACTATTCTATATGGATAGTACACGTCATGAAATTTCTGGTGGTATGTGTAATGTCACATAACTCCTCACGGTTTGAGAGTTATGTCCTTACGAATCTGGGGGACCCTCATATGTTGGCTTGAAGCCCCAAAAGGTCAAAGAAGTCAAAGTGATTGCAAAGAAGAAATTATTTAAATAATAAAGTGAAGTGAAAAAGTAAAAAATGATTATTTAAATAATAAAGTGAAGTGACAAAGTCAAAGAGGATTATTTAAATAAAAAAGTGAAGTGACAAAGTCAAAGAGGATTACTTAAATAATAAAGTGAAGTGACAAAGTCAAAGAGGATTACTTAAATAATAAAGTGAAGTGACAAAGCCAAAGAGGATTATTTAAATAATAAAGTGAAGTGACAAAGTCAAGGAGGATTATTTAAATAATAAAGTAAATGGAGAACTTTCTAATTATGGAAAGTGGTTAGAAGTGGGTTATCCCTAAAATAAGGAAATTGGGTTAAGATGGTTAAAAGGTAACCCCTTGAGGAAGCTACATGAAAGTATAAATAAGAGGCAAGGCTCTCTCATTTTAAATCACACTTGAGCATATTGAATATCTACAGGTAACTGAGGTAACCAAAGGATATCTAAGCCAAATTTCAGAGGAAAGGTGAAGTAAAGAAGGCTGAAATTCAAGGGAGGATATATTCTTTTGATGATTATTTCTAAGGTATGTTATTTACAGGTCATCTCACCATTTTCACAATAATTTTTTTTCTAGAATTATTTAGACCATGAAATTAGAATTCCATTGAGGAAACATATCCAAGTATCTTTGGTACGAATTTCATCATGTGGTTCGTTGTACTTTTAGAGTTACACTCCGTGGAAAATAGGGTTTGTGTCTAGTCCTGAAACTAGTCTAAAACATGTGTTTTGGGTAAAAACGTCATAAATTCTTCATAACAGATCCAAATTTAGTAATACCAAATGTGTTGATTATAGTATAGTATTTATTATTCTTTGTAAAATCTTTAGATCCATACAATAAATATTCTGTGTGGGGCATTCTCTACAAGTTCGCGCTCTAGAATAAGCCAAAATTCAACAAGGTGTGCCATTTTTGCTATAACTCCTTTTCTAATAGGTTTCAAGTAGTGACACCTGGAGGAATTGCATAAAACACACTAAAGAACATTGTATATTATTTTTAGATGTTTATTCATTACAAGTACATAGTTATTATTATTTCAAGTTAGGGTTGTCGACTAATCCAAAACTAGTCATGTGAGACTAAAGTAAAGTTTGATGAAAGTGCTAGCCTCTTGTTGTTAAAGTTAAGGAAGGTTTGTAGGTTGAGGTATAGGTTGGTGCATGGTTGATGCACTTGTTTATGGTACAACTTGATTATAGGTTTTTTGGTACAAGTTGGTGCATGGTTGATGCACTTGATTATGGTACAGGTTGATTACAGGTTGAGGTACATGTTGATACATGGTTGATACATGGTTCAGGTTATTGGTATAGTTTGTTTAGTGTAGTTTTATTGGTACATTTTTACAGCATCATATCTCATAGTGATAGTGTGACAGTGGTTCGATCATTCTACTTATACATCAAGATGGTTGGATGGGTCAAGGACAGGTGGTTGTAGCCAGAGAACATAGGGGTTCATAGCCTCCTTATAGTTGTAGCCAGAGAATTGGGGAGTTGGAGATTCCCTCAGGTTGTAGCCTAAGAAACTAGGGGGTTGGAGCCTCCTTCTAGTTGCAACTAGAAAACAAAGGAATTTGGTGCTTCCAATGAATGTAATTTTTCAAGACATATAAGAAAAAGCATTATGTGGTTTTCTCTCGCTTTGGTTTTCCACGTAAAAACACTGGTGCACTGTGTATGTGTATGATTGTTCATTTGTTCATTTACTCTAAAAATATTGGATGATAATGCCACATTGATATAACACTTTCATTATATGGTTAAAAAGGATTAGATTGCTCTATTACTTATTCACCCCCCTCTCAGTAATCCAACAATATGTACCCCTTATTCAAAAGTTATTCGGAATGCATTTGAAACTCTTTTAGTTCTGGTGTACCCATTATGTAAGGCGTCTTAGACACTGGGGAAACTCTTGGAGCCAAATAAATAGAGAAATCAATGTCTCTTTTTGGTGGTAGTCCCAAAGTTTCTCTAAAACATATTCAAAATCCTTCAGAATTGAATGGTATTCAATGCTTTCCCTTTGTATTTGGATTCCTCCTCCATATGGGATGAAAACATTTGACATCCTTTCCTGAAGCTCTTCTTCAACTACATAGCTGAAATCTCTCTAACAACTACAACTCTTGGAATGCCTGGAATATTTCCTTGCTTCCCTTCCTCATCAAGACATGTGATTGTCTTGTTGTAACAATCTAGGACAACATGGTGTTTCGCCAACCAATCCATACTAATTAGACAACCATATGAACCCAATGATATCATGTTTACATCCACCTTTGTATTGAGTCCATTCGTGTTTATCGGACAATATTTAACCAACTCATTGATTTTCCTCTTAGACCCCGTGGTTAACTGAACTAACCAAGATTTATTATGCTTAATTCTTTGCAAGTGAAATATTTCAACAATGTTGGAATTTATGTACCTATGGCTAGCTCCATAATAAATTAAAATCTCTATGGGATCATTATTGATATTACCTTCCACTTCAATCACAGGAGATCGATACTTTACCTTCTTGTTATCCAAGGCTCCATAAATCCTTGATGTGATTCCTCCCATGTCTTCGATTGTTTCATACTCTTGAATGGGGGGAATACTTATGTATATGGTTTCCCCCACATCCCCAACATTGCATCGACTATTGCCTTGGCCTTTTCCAAATGAATTAACAGTATTGTGTTCCTTTTTTGCAACTTGACTGTGTAGATTTGCTTGGAAATTATTCCTAAAAATGGGTTTCTTAAAACCCCTCTTCCTTTGATCCTTATTATCCTTCATCTTGTCATTCCAAGATTTTTTAAAATTTGGTCTTCCTTTTCTCTATTCATATAGATGCCTTTCTCTCCTTATGGTTTCCTCCAAGGTTCTAGGGTTGTCATATTGAATCCCATCATTGTAGAAAGAGGGTAACCCACTTAGAAAACTTTGTATTTTGACTTTTTCATCCTTGATGAAGTCAACATACGTCAACAATTCAAAGAACCACTTCTCATATTCCTCCATTGTCATGGTTCCCAACTTGATTTCAAAGAACTCTTTTATCTTTCTTTCATAGTAATGGTTGGAAAAACATTTCTCTTGGAAATATCCCTTGAACTGCATCCATGAGATTATTTTCTCATCAAGGTTCTTGGCTTGCTTAAGTTGATCCCACCACATGGTTTCCTTCCCTTGCAAGTGGTAGGTGGAAATTCTAGCTTCTACCTGGGATGGGTAATCATGTAGATGGAAATATTTCTTCATTTCCAATAGTCAGGCCTCTACCTCTTCTCCTTTCCTATTCTCACCATTGAAATTTTGTGGCTTAATATTCATGAGTTCACCCTACAAGATGTCTACCTTAGGTATTCTCCTTTGCCTCTAAATAGGAGACACACTTGGATTTCTCCCTGGACTTGAACTTGCATGGGTTTTTATGGTGGAATGCCTTGGAAAATGATGGTGTCTACTTATGCTTCTTGATTTCCTATCACTTCTGTGATCATCTCTTTTTCTATGGGATCTTGATTTTGATACTTGTCTAGCACTAGCTACATGCTTGGTGCCATATTCCTCATTAAATTGCTTATGTATCATATGTATGATTTGAAGTATCTCTTCTTGATCCTTCATCATCCTCTTATTATCAACCCTGTAGGTCTGCACTTCATTTTTCAAGCTTCTCACAATTACAATGCCCTACCTATCTCTTCTCCCATTAGACTTGGTCGCATCATTACCCATGCTGGAATGAAAAACTCCAATTCTTCTTCATGGCTGTAAAATCCTTTAGCATCCTCCATGTCTCTAGTTATCATGAAGAAACTAACGTCTTGTTTTTTGTATCTCTAATTCTACAAGAATGTGCATGCTATAATTATTGTTAGAATTAAGCATATTGCAAAATATTTATCAATTAGATGATATGTAATTATTTGTATTAAATTATGAAGAATATTAATGCATTACTCTCAATTAGGATTCCTTAAATGCATTCATTTTTGAAATTTGTTTCCAATGGCTATCCTCATGACTCAATCTAAGTTTTGAATGAATAGTTACAACAATTACAAGTTGCAATTTCCACTATTTTGTTGCTACAAAATTCACTTTTATCACTTTTGAAGAAAATATGGTGCCCAAATCTAAATTTTGGGTCAAAATATCTCTTCTAATTCTCAATATATTTCCAATGACTATTTCTTTTCCCCAATCCGAGCTCCAAGATGAAATTTATGGTGGAAAAAAAGTGAAGGGATATTCATTAACACGTGCAACATAGTAGAAACTCTCAACAATAGTCTAATAATTTATTGATTACATCTTCATCATTGATCTGCATTAATGGATTCATCATGGATATAATTCATATCTCTTCTTCATATATTCTATGAACCCGCTACCAACACTTAGCTTAGTTTTCCTTCGTGAACTGACGAACTCGTAGACTCACATACTCATGAAATTGTAACCTTCCTTTCATAACTCCATCCGAGAAGTTCCAACACTTAGTCATTTTTCCATCATCGTGGACTCCCAGACTCACAGACTCATAATATTGTAACCTTCCTTTCATAACTCCGTCCGAGAAGTTCCGACACTTAGCAGTTTTTCCATCTTCACGGAAACGCGGACTCATGGACTCATAATATTGTAACTTCCTTTCATAAGTCCGTCCAAGAAGTCCCAAAAACTAACCATTTTTCCATCTACACGGGCTTAGGATAGCTTTGATACCACTTTGTAATGTACCTATCCTCCAATTAAGAAACATTATGTGTGGAATACACATAAAATGAAACTTCTTCTAACTAAAGTAATTCCTTTACTGTTAGTCGATTTCCTATAGCTTACAACTAAAAATTTATAAAAAATTTAGATACAATCTATAACCATAAAACAAATGCATCTAAAGCATGCTAATAATCAACATGAAATACAACTAAACCATTCATTACAACAACGTATAAGTCATTCTCATTCATGCAGCGTTCATGCACAACAAAAACACATGTAATAACTCATTACAATATAAAACACTTATATTTAAGAAAGAATCGTGCAACCAGCTTCTTGGGACGAACATTCCACCCAACCATAGACTAACTATTCCAAATCTCAATAGCTAGTCACCCCCGAGTTGAGGCTAGTAATCCACGAAAGAGGGTGGTCTCTCACAGTCCACTCACAACTCATAAAGCTCATAACCCAACTAATATTCTCTTGCATCTATCCCGATATTTCTACCATCTCTCTTCCTCTTGACCTAACCAACACAAGGAATGCATCATTCGTTTATCAAGGATCAACCAAGGGATGTACCATCTATTTATCAGGGGTGACCCAAAGGATGTACCATCATTTTATTAGTTTTAAACTAGGGGATGTACCATCTATTTATCAAGGATATCCCAAGGAATGTGTTGTTTTTTATCAGGGTCTCTCTCACACAACGAACTAGGAATATCTCAGCTAGGAACTCAAGGGAAATTGATTCTAGGAAAACTATCAACAAACCAACATCACCACTTGTTTTTTTAGTGAAATTCACACATGCATTCACTCTTCATTATTGACAACCTAGCTCTTCATTTTTCCAACTCTAGTTCACTCCATTTACACTCCAGATGTTTCTCTCCATGGATGCACCAGATCCAAGATCTCTTTCTTTATTTATCCTCCTTTCCCATGCACAAAGATTGACTCACTAAAAACTCTCTCCCAACCCATGCGAAAGTCCTCTCTTTTGGTTTTCCTTTCTTGACTCACACTCTTCCCCAAGCTGATTGCACTCAAATCTGATGTGCCTAATAAATCTGGGACATGATCACTCACACCCACCCTCTTACATGAATTCAATGATTGGCTTTGGGAACACTTAATCAAAAATCAAAAGATTCATATAAAATGGGTTGAATTGATATACATGGGTAATTCCCCCTTTGACCCCTCTCGGTCATTATCCTAGACACTTCCCTTATCTTGTGGATTAATTCAACCCCCCATTTCTTGTCCATGTTTCCTTAGTATCATGGCATCACATTTTTTGTTATTCAAACATAGAGATACAACTCTTATATTACATCGCTTAGCCGAAGCCACATTAAATCAATACAGGATCTTTGCCCAGGCACATCGGCTCACCAACCTAATTCACATTTATACAATTACATTATAATTCACAGGGATTAAAATTGAGGATGTTACAAACATATAGGACTAAAATTAGAAGTGATTCAGTGGTCCTCATCATGTAGACATTTGGATTGGATTTTCATCTTTCGTAGAGAGAAAGTAGGAGTCCATATTTTTGTCCCATACTCTAGGCGCCTGCTTCAAGCCACATAGTGACTTTTTTTATCAGAAAACTAAAGATGAATTTTGTATGAATCCAGAAAACTTCTCCATATAAATATTCTCTAAGAGATCCCCATGAAGAAAAGCAGTCTTCACATCTATCTGATGTACTTTCCATCTCATGGCTGCTCCAATGGAAAGGGCCAATTTGATAGAATCCAACTTTTCTACTAGAGAAAAAGTTTGATCGTAATCGATTTCATGGATTTGCTAAAATCCCTTGGAAACCAGTATTACCTAGTGTTTTCTCACCTATCTATTCACTACCTTTTTATTCCTGTAGACCCATAGTCATTTGACAAGCTTCATGTTTGAAGGAAGAAAAACCATATCCCAACTCTGGTTCTCTGGGGGAGAGTTGTACTCCACCTGGATGGTTTCTTCCTAGAACAGGTTCCATGTAGCCTCTTTGTAGACCTGTAGGTATGAAGACTAAACCATATAATAATGAAAGGGAATCATGGGTTTTTTGGTGGTGAGTACATGAGGAGTATTCTCAAAATAATATCTAGTTGTCCTCAGATCCACTGGATCACCAACAAATTCCCCTACATCCTGAAGTGTGGATTGTGCCCACTTCGGCATCTGCTCTAGCTCCTCATCTAGATGTACTGACTATGCATTTGAATACTTTGATTATGCATTTGAATTCTATAAATATGCATTTGTATCCTATGAATCCTCCGACTATGTATAAGAACTCATATATATGGTGTGATCTGAATGTGTGGACTCATCATTCCCAAATGGTGGAATTGCAAAAGCCTCTGCATGTGGTTCATGTGGACCATGCAAGGGACTTTCCTTGAACTGGACATTGTGCTCAATGATGAGCTAGTGGGTAGAGGCATCAAGTAATATATATCCCTGCACACCATTAGGATAACCGATAAAGGTTCATTGGTGGCTATGTGGATCTAATGATTTCCTCTTCTTAGAGGGAATGTGGGCCCATGATCATGATAGAAACATACAAAAGTGGGTGAATTCTGATTTTTTTCTCTCCAAGCCTCAAAAGGAGTCATGTACTTAACATATCTATGAGAATATCAATTCTGAATCTGAATGTCACAGTTAAGTTCCTCATCCCAAAGCTTGGGAGGAATTTTCTTTGCATGTATCATGCAATTGGCGATCTCCTTGAGAGATATGTTTTCCCACTTAGCAACCCCATTATGTTGTGGAGTATATGGTATTGTTTTCTACAAATATATCCTATCCTCAATACAAATATTTTGAACATATTTGTTTACATACACCCCCTCATTATTGTTATAGCACAAATTGCCACACCTATGCATTTGTGACATGGCCTTACCCTCTTCCCTAGCTTGCTAAGAAAAATACCAAAATTTCTTCATCAAGTCATCTAAAAAATTTGGCTCTTGTTAATATCTGTGGGTTTCCTTTATCCAACATGTGGAAATCCATTCCTTGTGAGATTAAAACCCACAACTTCCCTAAGAAATTATGAAAAATAAACTATTTCCACAATTTCGGGTGGTTTTTCCAGTTGGGCTCATTTTCCAATGTCCCTAAGCCTATGCTAAACATAATTCAACCTCCCCAACCTCTTTGGGTGATCCGTAGGATCTTTTAATGACTATGGTTGAGTTTTAATTTTGCATGTGTTAATTATCCAATTGAGAAGCTTAATGAAAGAATGAGGAAAGAAGAGGAATTATGACATCCATATACACATATACAGATCTGAAATGAAGTAATAAACAGCAAACCATAACACGAGGATTGATAACGGAGTTCGGCACAACGTTGCCTATGTCTCCGGGCCTTTGTCTATGTGGGGGAGGCTTCTTTATTTCTGTTCAAAAGCTCAAAATTACATCTCATCATGGCCAATTAGCTACAAGAATGATCCGGTCATGTCCTTCCATATCTCTAGAACCCTTCAAAGAAAACGGCATGCAAAACGGACGTCTGGAGCTCCCAGAAATGGCCCGCAAGCGTCTGCTCCTCAATAGCTTCCCTACATAAAAATGGCTTTGGCTTGGCTTCCCTTCAGCATAACTCTTCTCTGACTGTCCTCCAAGGCCTCAAATAGGCCTGGTTTATATAGATCTGAAGTTGGTTATCCATCCCCAACTTCCTCCCAAAATTTGGGCTCCAAAAATGTCCAATATCTCCCAATAATGGAGAAAATCCATTAAAAACAGGCTTAATATCAATAAAAATCCAAACTATAGCAAAAAAATCCAAAATTGTATAATAATAGGGCACATCCCCCTTCGACATGCGCTCTGGGTCATATGGTGCCTCCATGTGGCCAGGCTCCTCCACCTGCACGCTAGCCCCGGTATTGGCTGGCTCCTAGTCATCGGGTGTATTTCATGTGACCGTTGATTAACAACTTACCCGCGCCCAAATCTGGTGGATAGGCTCCGGTTCTATTGGGTGGTAGTTACATGGTGGCGTGGGTCATGTGGTGACGGCATAGAACATGCCGTGGGCTGTATATTGAACCATGGTCGTGTGGTAATGTGTCTGTGCCAAGGGCTGGGGCTAAGCCCCAACCCTTTCCCCCGCCGAATGTCAAAGCAATTAAGTTCAAATAGATACTTTAACATATAGTTAATAAGAACTACTAGTGGCCCGGGTGGCTAGCCCGGTCCTGCCAGTCCATTGCGCAGCGGATAAGTCGGGGGTTCGACCCCGGTGGAAACCATAATATTTTACATAACCCACGAACCAAGCATAGGGTGCCACATGGCAGCCCATGACTGGGCCACATGGAACCTCAACAACCAACCAAAAATTTCCAAGTGTCGAATGCCAGATGGTCCATGTCACCTGCCACATTCCTTGCCACCGTACCTGCCCAATCACCTTCTGACGTCATCCTGTGCCACGTGTCACCCTTACAGTGGTGACATGTGTCATCCATAGATTGGTCCAGTTGTCTACCATACGCCACATCACCTACCACATGTTGCCTCTAGGAGTTTCCACATGGGACTATACGGACTGTACAGTCATCCCCTTTTTTCCCTGTTTGGGTTTTTGAACAGAACGCGATATATTTCGCATACGGAGCTCGTTTGATGAAGTAAATATATGGCTAGAATCAGGAAGACGAGACGGACGCAATGGCGTTGGTTTCGTCAGATTCCGAGCACTTTCATTTTTGAGCCTTTTTGAGCCCTGTCAGGCTTCTGGATCCGATTTTGGATCACACCTCCCCAGTAAAAGACCTTTTGGTCCCCAAAAGGTTACTGACCAGTTAACAAGCTTAGGATAGGCCACCCGGCTTGTCCTCTATCTCTGAACTCTATCCTATGTACCTGTCTCATCAAGATCAACTGTATCACAATCATGACAACTAACAGTATATTGTTAGCCATTTGAACCCTGTTACATCTTACTAAAGCCACTATCATCCATGTAGAAAACATTACTAATGACAGCATCAAAAAGACGACTGCAAATGACCTGATATACTTGAAATATTTGCATGACATGAGCTTATCTTGAAGCAACTTATGATTGATTTTCCATTCAACAATCATTTCTTGTTCTTGCTTAAGATCAATTACTTCATTTGAAACAATTATTGGTTTTTTGCTTGCTTGCACGACCTTCTTTAATTGTTCCATTGTTTGAAGTGTTTTATTTGCTTTAACATGATGAGCATGAACCACATAATCTTGACCTGCTTTGGTAAATTGATATTGATTCTTTGTTCTGTAGAAGATTGCCTGACGATCATATAAGTATGGACTACCTAAGACCATTCCACATTCTCTTAACGACACTACATCACATGTTACTTCGTCCACATACTTAGATGAAATTGCAAATTTGATTGTGCACTGCTTTGTTATGTGCATTTGATGATGATTGCTTATCCATTTAAGTGTGTAAGGCTTATGATGTAGTTCTGTTTTTAATCCCAATTGCTTAACCAATTCTTCTGAGATTAGATTAGATTGAGATCCACTGTCGATTAATGTGTCTATCTTAGTGTG
Source organism: Picea engelmannii (assembly GCA_009831015.1). NCBI lineage: Eukaryota > Viridiplantae > Streptophyta > Pinopsida > Pinales > Pinaceae > Picea > Picea engelmannii. Next base: position 478,785 of record ML777452.1, on the reverse strand, counting down.
TCACATGATTACCCTTATATGAAACAACTTTCTTCTACAATCAATGTCTTCACCAA
>ML777452.1:463239-478665 GCA_009831015.1 Picea engelmannii | reverse complement strand
CAGAAACCTCATCAAGGTTAGTGGGTCCAAACATGAAAACAATGTTTCTAATATGCACAGGTAAACCTCCTATATACTTCATAAGAGTTTCTTGTGTTTGTAAAGGGATATCTAACATTAATGCCATTTTTTGAAATCCATCGATGTATTCTTGCACTGTTTGTCCTTTTCTTAGTTTTAAAGATTTCCATTCAATTAATGCTTTTTCTTTATAACCCAAAGGATAGAATTGTTTCCTAAGTGCAGAAATGAAACTCTTCCATGATGGAAATACATTACCCACACGTTGTGTTCCCTTTTGCAGCTTGCTTTGCCACCAGATGAGAGTTGTACCTACAAGTCTCAAAGATGCCAACTTGATTTGTGTGGCCTCATCCTTGATCTGTTGCACACTGCAGTATACCTCCATCTACCTGATCCAATTATCAAGTTTTTCTGCATTTACTTCACCATCATATATGGGCAACTCAAATTTTACATCAAGTTTTAACAATGGCATTTCACTTTTATGCTTATAAACATTTTTCTTTCCATTAGATTTAGAACTTGAACTTGAAGAAGAAGGAGAAGAAGGAGGTGTTGATGGAGGTGAAGGAGGAATCTAAGGATGATCCTCTTCCTCTTCACTTTTTCCCTTTGAATATTCACCCAAAATTGTTCTCTTTCGTTCCAGGTAATCCTCGTACAAAACTTTCACCATCTCCGACATAGCAAGGAATGTTTTCTGGAACTCTTTCTCATCCTGAGAAATCCCTTCTTCCGATGACATCTTCTCGCTGTGACAAGCTCTCTTTCTCAATCCAATTAATGGATTCTCTGCAACAAGCTCGCCTTCACCACACTGTAGCTTTTCCCTGGTTAACATGCAAAACTCAAATCCAAACGTCAACTAGCTCTGATACCACTTGATCCATCGGATCTTTTAATGACTATGGTTGAGTTTTAATTTTGCATGTGTTAATTATCCAATTGAGAAGCTTAATGAAAGAATGAGGAAAGAAGAGGAATTATGACAGCCATATACACATATGCATATCTGAAATGAAGTAATAAATAGCAAACCATAACACGAGGATTGATAATGGAGTTCGGCACAACATTGCCTACGTCTTCGGGCCTTTGTCTCTGTGGGGGAGGCTTCTTTATTTCTGTTCAAAATCTTAGAAGTACATCCCAGCAGGGCCAATTGGATACAAGACTGATCTGGTCATGTTCTTCCAAATCTCTAGAACCCTACAAAGAAAATGGCACGCAAAACGGACATCCGGAGCTCCCAGAAATGGCCCAAAAGCGTCTGCTCCTCAATAGCTTCCCTACATAAAAATGGCTTTGGCTTGGCTTCCCTTCAGCATAAATCTTCTCTGACTGTCTTGAAAGGCCTCAAACAGGCCTGGTTTATATAGATCTGAATTTGGTTATCCATCCCCAACTTCCTCCCAAAATTTGGGCTCCAAAAATGTCCAATATCTCCCAATAATGGAGAAAATCCATTAAAAACAGGCTTAATATCAATAAAAATCCAAACTATAGCCAAAAAACCCAAAATTGTATAATAATAGGGTGCAGCCCCCTTCGGCGCACACTCTGGGTCATATGGTGCCTCCATGTGGCCAGGCTCCTCCACCTGCGCGCTAGCCCCGGTCCGAGCTAGCTCCTGGTCATCGGGCGTATTTCATGTGACTGTTGATTAACAACTTACCCGCGCCCAAATCTGGTGGATAGGCCCCGATTCTATTGGGTGGCGGTTACATGGTGGCACGGGTCATGTGGTGACGACATAGAACATATTGTGGGCTATATATTGAACCGTGGTCGTGTGGTAATGTGTCCATGCCGAGGGCTGGGGCTAAGCCCCAGCCCTTTCCCCCACCGAATGTCAAAGAAATTAAGTTCAAATAGATACTTTAACATATAGTTAATAAGAACTACTAATGGCCCAAGTGGCTAGCCCAGTCCTGCCAGTCCGTTGTGCGGTGGATAAGTCGGGGGTTCGACCCCGGTGGAAACCATAATATTTTACATAACCCACAAACCAACCACAGGGTGCCACATGGCAGCCCATGACTGGGCCATGTGGCACCTCAACAACCAACCAAAAATTTCTAAGTGTCGAATGCTAGATGGTCCATGTCACCTGCCACGTTTCCTGCCACCGTACCTGCCCAGTCACCTGTTGACGTCATCCCGTGCCACGTGTCACCCTTACAGTGGTGACACGTGTCATCCATAGATTGGTACAGTTGTCTATCGTACACCACATCACCTACCACGTGTCACCTCCATGAGTTTCCATGTCATCTGTATGGTCGTACGGCCTATACAGTCAGCCTACCACATGGCACTATACCGACTGTATGGATTGTACAGTCATCCCCTTTTTTTGCCTGTTTGGGTTTTTGGACAGAACGTGATATCTTTCGCATATGAAGCCTATTTGATGAAGTAAATATATGTCTGGAATCAAGAAGACGATACGGACGCAATGGCACTAGTTCCGTCGGATTCCAAGCAATTTCATTTTTGAGCCTTTTTGAGCCCTATCAGGCTTCTGGATCCGATTCTGGATCATTGGGATGGTATAAAATCACCATTGAGGGCAAGGATGAGGACATGTATGATGGTGAAATATTATGTTTTTGATATTTAGCAAGCTTCCCTAATCCCTTCATTCTCTGAGTAGCATCCCCAGACTTGGAAACCCCTTTTCCAGTGTTCCTTCCTCTCCTATATATCCATAAGATGTTTTCCTATCCTTATTAGGTTATCCGAGGAAGATCCTCACTACTGAGTTGATGCCCAAAGGACTTGTGGAGGAACCTGGGAATTTGGCTCCGAAGTAGTGTCGGAAGTTGAACCAAGTTGTAACCAACTTTCTCATATTGTAAACAATAGAAGAGTTATATTTCCCTCCTATCTTGTGTTCATTGCAATATTATATGTTGTTGTTGTTCATATATGATTTTATTTATACACATAATATATGCTACTTGAACCTATAACTACCTTGCTTCAGTACTATCTTTGTTTCCTATTGCAGGATGGTTCAAACAGATACCAAGAGCGCTTCAAGAAGCAAGAGTGAGATGGACATCGGACGAAGGTTTTTAGGTGCAAGTCTTATCCTTTTTCCTTCCCTTATATATCCTAGTGAAAAGGTAGTTATTTCTTGTTTTCATGCTTTCTTGTGAGGCTAGATTTGAGTCTTCTTAATTTTGTCTTGCTCTACTTTGATTTTACCCAAGGTCATGCGGGGGAAATCCCTTAATCCGAATAGTTTGGGTCGGTTGTAGGGTGCTTTGTGTGTCATTTTTTTATTTATGTTAGTTTTCTTGTTTTCCAAGATTTGTTGCAAAGATTTTTTTATCTGGAAAATTTTCCACAAGTTTCCAGGAATCTCCCTGTTCAAATTCCTTTTATTTTTCCAATTTTATAGAGTTATCCATGTTTTTTTGTTATATCATCCACGGATATTTGTGCTTTTACTATGTATTCACCACAAAAATCTATGAGTCTTAGTTCACACAGTCATGGATCTATCTGCAATTTTTTAAAAATATTTTCTTTCCTTAGTCTTTGGGAGATTTCAGGGATTCCCTAGGTCATCCCGGGTTTCTTGAGTTTTTGATTTCTTTGTATCACTATGTTAAGTCACAGAAATGTTCTTTCTCTTGGTTTACCTATTCTCTTGGCTTACTTTTAACTTGGATTTTAAAGTGAAATTATTTGAATTCTTGAAATAATTTCCCCCTCATGGGGGGGGGTGTGCACGAATCATGTACTGTGCATTTTATTTTAGCAACTTTTGTTAGTTTTACTTTGATAGAAAGAAAAGAAAACAAAAAAACTAGTTTTTCTACTAGTTAGGTCTCTTTCTTTCTTTTCATTATTATTTGAAAAAGAAAAATATATTAGCATAGGTTTCCATTTTATTATCATATGGAAATCATTTAAAAATAATAAAAAATTGCGTTATGCATTAGAAAAGAAAAAAATTGCATTTTAAGGTTTGAAGGATTGTTCATGCATTTTCTTTTTGAAAATCTTTTTCATTTGAAGAACTACTGTAAATTTTTGTTTGCCAGTGTTCTTATAAGTTTCATTTTTGCAATAGTCTCAATCAACATCAGTTACACCTCCATACCCTTTGAGTAAAAAATCCCTATAAAATTAACGCTAAACTTAAAATTTACTAGACATTGTTTCTAGGGTTCACAAACAAGTTTAGGGTTGGGACCTTGGATTAGGATTAGAGAGATAACTCTCCAAGGCCATTGAACAAGCATAGGATTATGAGCTAGGTATATTCTCAATTCCAACTATCATACAAGTATATCTAGGAGCCTCCTCCAACACAGGAGATAAACATGAGGTTGTGTGAAGGAGATCCAATAATATTACCCCTCCAATGCTTGACTAAGTGTAGTGAAGAGATCGTATACTGGGGTTTTGCTAGTGTCTTTACCTTCATGAGAGGTAGTGATTTCGAAACTTTGGGATTTTTTAACCTACCCATTTGTTCTATTGCAACTCTCGAATGTACCCCTGGATGTTGAATGTGACTTAGTAATATTAGTGTCTTTTCCTAGGGATCTCAGAGGTGACAGTGGGGGATTGTCGTGGTACCTAGGGAAGATTTCATATCACACTTTTCAGTAGTACTGGAGGGTGCCCCGTGAAGTGTGGGTGCTTTCATTGGATAAGGTTGGTTAGTGGAGGTAAGGATAACTACTTCTCACTCCTTCATTCACTGGTTCAGGGGACTTAATCAACTTGTGCCTTCATTTGGAAGGTCCCTTTCCATTTTTTCATTTATTTGGACTCAGGACCTCATCCACCTAGGTTGAATATTTGGAAAAAAAAAAATCTTGCGATATTTCTCTTAGGGATTTTTATTAGAGTGTTTATTTGTGTCGTGGTACTTAGGTTATTTCAGTATCACCACTTTTGGATAATTGATTCAGGTTGGTTGACTAATTTCTCCACTGGTTCGGAAGGATCCCTGGTCTTTCTGTTGAAAGTGTTGAACAGCTTCCCAGAATGAGTGGGATGTTATATCATTGGTTTGTTAGAATCAGTTTGTGAGAATTTTATGGAAATGAACAATCCCACAAGGGAAGAACCTATGCATAAGAATTATATGGCCAAATTTCTTGAGGATACCAACCAAGGGAACCCTACCCAAGGGGATTCTTGTGATTTTCCTTTCTTTGGAAACATTGGTTCCCCCTTAATGGCCACTTTGAACATTCTTGGGTTGAATGTAGGACTACTGGTTTGGTTTTTGACCACTCCAAATGTCTAGAATGTTCTTGATACTTCTTAGAGAAGCATCTTATGTCATGGAAATCGTATGTATTTTGATCCTTCACCTTCTGCATATGCAAAGTTTACTTCTCCTCCTCCTCCCTCTTCTAGTGAAAGTCCTTCTACTAGTAAACAGAAGTCTAAAAGGAATAGGAAGAGGAAGAGTAAGAAAAATAATTCACTAACCTTTGCGAGTCATGTTGGAGACCTATCACTAGCCTCTGCATGTCAAGCTAGGGGAAAGCAAAAAACCTCTTCTAGTCATGTTGTGAGCAGAAGTCCAATCACTTCAAGTCATATTCGTAGCAAGTCACCAACATTTGCGAGTCATGTTGGAGATAGGTCATCAACCTCTGCAATTCATGTTGAAAACCAACACCCAACCTCTACAAGTCATGCTGGGGGAAAGAGCCTAGTACTTGTGAGTCATATTGGAGTTCAGAAACCAACCTCTATTAGTCATTTTGGAAGCACAAAACCAACCTCTTCTAGTCATGTTGGAGATTCGTCAACAACCTATATGAGTCATGTTGAATACAAGCAACTAGCCAGTTCAAGTCATGATGGGGGCACATGTCTAGTAACTACTAGTCATACCAGAAAAATGTCACTAACCTCTACAAGTAATGTTGGCAATCAACACCTAGCCTCTGCAAGACATGCTGGGAGCAACCCACCGACCGTTGCAAGTCATGTTGGGGGAATTGATATTGTTGATAAGCCTAGATGTATAGGATGCAATCCCAAGTGTCGTTGTAAACATTGAAAAGGAGATCAACTTACTCATGTGTGCATTTCTATTTCCATGGTACTAGAAGCGTGGTCCTTGTATTATGACTCTTCTAGTTCTAATTCATCTTCAGTTTCCCAACATTCTAATCAATATTTGGTTGAAAAATGTTCATGTCGATGCAATATTCGACCGACACCAATCTTGTTTTATGGGGTGATGCATCTCTTGAACATTTTGTCTTGCATCCTATTCAACTATTGGTTGAGAAAGTGGTCACGTCGATGAAATTCTCGATCGATCCCAATCGTCTCTTGGAGAGTGACAAGTCTAAGGAAGTGGTCTCACCAATGCAATATTGATTTGATCCCACTCCTCTTTCGAGGAGTGATGTGTCTTTTGACCATGTCCTTAGCATTTCTAGTTCAATATATTTTGAACAAGGGGACATTACACTCTCTTAGAGTGTTCTCCCTCCAATTCCTAGGATGGTTTCCTTTGATTGGAATGATATTATAGAGCCTCACCTTCCTTCTTATGCACCCTTCCAGATCATGGTTCGAGTTAATAAATTAGGAATTTTCCAAAATATTGTAGATGAAGGATCCTTTGCAAGTATTTTATTATCATCATCTTGGAAATCTTTGGGTTCTCCCAAGATTTTTTCATCTACCCATGAGCTTCTGGATTTTTACAGAAGACCTAGCGAATGTCCGGGGATTCTTCCTCAGTTTCCTATCACATTAGGTGTAAATATTGTCCTATTTGATCTATTAGTGATGTGAGGCCCTTTAGACTTTAATCTACTTCTTGGGCATGAATATGTGTATGTAATGAATGTTTTGGTGTCTACACTCTTTCGTGTGATGAATTTACCTCACAACAAAAGAATTTTCACTATTGATCAACTTCTATTTGATAATATCCACCATGTTTCTACTTTACCTCAGGTTTCCCCTTTGTGTGTTCCTATCTTTTTATTACACTCTTCCCTGCCATAGGTGAATTATGTGGTGTCTTATCCTCGGTGTTCAATTTATTCTAAGAAAGGATATTTACAGTTATGTTCACCTTCTCAAGACAAGGTCTCAGAAATTAATCAAGTTTCTTATCCAATGGGGGCATGGGAGCCCTTTCTTCCCCTTATTGGCCTGAGTAATCTGGAGTTTCCTCTTGAGTTTTATATTGTTGTTTGTAGGACCTTGAGCCCTAGTATTTGTGAGTTGTCGAGCCTCGATTTCATGGATGTTGATTTGCCTTCAGATGAGGCCATCCTTGAAGCTATGATTATGGATCTTCGACCTCTTTATGAAATGGAATATTTACTGGTTGGTTACCAATGAAACCCTTGGCTTGAGCCTATTAATGGGCTCTACTTGGAGAACTACTATGCATAACTTATAAGTTGCAAGGTTGTGCGTTCCTCTGTACATATTGTATTTTTAGGTTTTCTTGTTTTCGAGTTTCGTATCCCTTAACACATGTTTTTATCATAGGTTTCTATATTGGACTTATTAACTCATGGGTGAGTGTTTTTGGTCTTATATACAGAACTTTGGAGAAATTTTTTTGGTACCGTTCTTTTTCCATGTCAATCTTTTCTGACAGGGAATGATCTCGAAACTGGCATATAGGTTATATTCTCCCCTTCATGCATTTTCACATTATCCATTTCTTCATTCATTCAGCCTTAGGATTGACCCCACTGAGTTGCGATGTGGAACCTTCATTGTTGTTTAGAAGTGTCATAATTCACGTGGTAGAGCCTACCTTCCATGGGAGTCCTAGCTTAGAATCCCTTTGTATTGTGGCACTCATGCTGTAAGTTTTATGTTAGGATTGGGAGTCATGTTTAGTCCCATAATGAAATTGCATTCGAACTTCATTCTTCTTAATCAATCTACTTTTTGGCCATTTTCTACAAGACTGCCATTATATGATGCTCTAAACAACATCCATGAGTCTTATTTAAGCTCTTTTTAGACTCCTTAAAAACGAAAATATTTCTGAGTGACCTTATTTTCTTTCACACTTGTTAAATTGATTTGAAAGGACGTCTATTCAGTATTAGTTTACCCATTTTTTGGAGCAAATGGACTAATTTAGAAAAATGAATACTCTAGTAAACTTTGATTAGAAGAGTTCTCCTTGGTATTTTTTTACACTTTTTTGGGCTCAAGAAACTAAATTTATGAAAAAGAACATGAGGTTGAGTTCCAATTACATTTCATACTGAATTCTCACTCTTTTAGTCCTAATGTTGGTTTCAGCATGCCATTGTTGAACCCATTGCTTATGCATTCATATCATCTCCCAGCCTTGTAATTTATGCCTTTGTGAATCGACACCTAACCTTGGAGGAAAATTCCCTTGAGTATCCTTATCCTACGCATGATTTCCTTGCATTCAACATAGGTATGTTCCTTTCTCTTTAGAGCTAGTTTTCTTGCTCACAAAAATCGTTTCCTCCACTATATTATAGCACTTGTTTATTCCTTTTTAGGCTTTAATAATATTTAAAAGACCAAAAAAATAAAAAGAAGGGGGGAAAGGATCCATCTCTTTTTTTGGTGGTAGTTTTGTCTCCCTTGAACAAAGCACAATCTTGAGTCAGTATCTCATCATTTTGGGTCTAGTATGGCTTTAATTAGGAGAATTTTTCTCATTATTTAGTATTATCTACTTCGATTGGTTATTCTTCCAACCATATGGATCATTTGTGGATGCCTCATGTATCACAAATGTATCCCATTTTATAATCCATGTTTCCTAAGTCACATAATGTGTCATGATTTTGTTCAAAGGAAGTTTTATCCTGGGTCGAAAATTCTACAGTTAGTCTCTAAACTTCCATGGCAGCCTTCCCAAGTAAGTAAACTTCATCTCATCATCACAAGTATCTGTATCATTTACTCATGCTAGTATAGAAGGTCCTGGTGACGGGAAAATTTGACATGCCGTCAACTGGAAGAATAGATCCGGTCTGGGGTTGTCTAAATAACCCAAGCCGTTTGGTGTAACCTATTCTGACAGGTTTAATGGCTCTGTTATCCAACTAGGGTCCTAAAAATAAAGAAAAGAAATAAACTAACTAATTCTAAAACTACTTTAATCTAATTATTTACAAATACATTCAACATAAAGATAAATATGAACATGCCATTATGTACATAGTAATTACAGATTGCAAGTTTTTAGTAAATGCCTTGCAAAATCAATGTTTGGCAATTGTTTTCAAAAATAGATAAAGAAAGCACATTTTTTTATATTTTTTGTTTTCTATAAATCTAAGAACTTAGTTAAAATGTTTTATGAAACAAGGATATAATGATGGTCAAAGCCAATATAAACTGTCATGTTTCACTAATAGGTAAAATAACATAAATTAAATGGAAATAAAGATAACATGTGATTAGTTCTATACTGTGTCTATGCCTTTATGCGATCCAAAACTCCAATTGTCCCTCTTGTAAGAAAAATCTATGAAAGGATTATATTGATGCCTCCCAAAAAGATTCCATATGTTTATTGACAGTTAGGATATGAGAACAAAATAGTAGACATGTATGCACAATGATCTTATAATTATGAATGATTACAGTAACATAAATCTTAATGTAAAGCATTCATTTTATCAATCAACTAAACATCATACGTAAATCATGATATTAAAATTGATGTAATGATCACAGTGATAATTTGTGAAACATCAAACTATGAACAAAATTTAAAACATGAATAAAATGGAATTTCATATGTCATTAAGACTAAAGCTATACAACACATTAATATTCCCAAAATAAAAGAGACAAAACATTAACGAGACAACTTCACATTGGTCTAAAGCCGAAATGTTAAAAGTTGGTCCATTAAGTTCTGAAGATCATTTTTCCATAATCTGTTCCATGCCAAGATGTCTATTAATTAAAAAATGAACAGTATTTAAAGTGAATTGAAATCACATCCTCCTATCTCACAGGATAGGATAGGATTTCATAAAATCAAAATATTACAAAAATAGTGGGCTAACAACCAATCATATCAGAGTTGATTTTACTCAAAACTTGATCAAAGATTTTGCAAAACAAACATAAAAGGAACTACTAATCATTCAGATGCATAATCGAATATGTTCCCCCCCCAGATGATCAGCATCAGGATCTACTATTTCCTAAAAAATGAAACAAAAAATAAGTTAGAAAATTACCCATAACTAATTTCTAATTTTTTTTAATTTAAAAGAGACTTGGCTACAGAATCAAAAGATTTTGTAGTCAGTGTTATCTTAGAAAACAAAATAAAATTACAAATCGATTCAATTCAAAATAGATAACAAGAATATAACAAGAGGAAAAAAAAATTCCCATTTTAAAAATTGACTAAAGATGGGCCAGGTAGTTCATATTTAATTATCGCGTTGACACTTGTTGCATTTTTTATCACTATGTTCCCTGACCTCTTAATGTGTTTAGCCTCCTTCTCTATGTGCATTTTGAGGTCGATATTTTCTTGTCTCAATGATTCATTCTGAGTGGTAAGCGTTTTGATTCGGGCATGAAGAAGGGGGATATCGGTGTAATACCGCTCGATCCAATGGAAACAAACATCACATTGTACAGGAGGAATGGAAGGTCTATGGAGTTCACGGTCAAACATGGGTGTATCCACCTTATTTGTTATCTACTTCTGATCAGGCCTGATACCAAAGAACCCCTCCTCACCCTTGAGGCACGATGGAAAATTTGTCACAAATTCGTAGGGTTAATAGGAGAAATGACTTTCTTCTTGTAACCCTGCAAATGTGGGTCTTCAAGAATGAGGAAATCTTCGATATCAAGGTCTAAACAGTCTTCGATATCGATCAGAGCGATTGAGATCAGACAAGTGTTGGATCGGTTCTTAAGCTTTCTCGAAATTTGGTGACCTTCCCTTTTGTTTTTGAACCCTTAGTTTGTGCATTTCTTTTTTATTCCTTCACGAAGATTTTCAACATCTAGGTCAGTAAAAACAATTGGGCTAACTTCAATTTGAGGAAAAAAATTAATAATAACCTTTAACTTATCATTCCCTTGCTCAGCAAATCCTGTAGTTGAAAACTTACTCAGCATCCCGACGTCTAGAGGGTTTTTGTTGATAGAGTATGGCGTATCAATTGAAAAGCGGACTGGTTTTTAATCAATGGATCGTCTAAGAAAGGGTTTGTTGTAGGAAGAATCTGGGCAAAACCATTCCTTATCAAGAAATTTTCCCAACAGTCACCCATGGTGGAAAAGTGATGCATCAACAAAATCTTAACCAAATCATGATGGAACAGGCTTGAATCAACACTTTGCCTTTTATATCTCTTATACATTTTATAGAGAATTCTAAACAGATAGAATGGCATGTCTAAATCAAAACCAATGAAATGCATAAGTAAGCAAATATGGTAGAGGATGACTAATCTGTATCGACCCTCAAAGGTCATGAATTGTTTGAGGATCATCAACAGGCTATGCCACCTAGGTTTAACCAGGGAGATGGGGATACCTTTTTCGCAACAGTTAATTTTTTGGGACATCACAAACAGGATTCATGGCACTCCTTCAATTCATGAGTTTTTGAACCATTTCTCTCCTGTCGATGGAATCCCTATTGCTTCACTTACAAACCATTGGTTAACTCCAACTGTGTATCCCCAATTTTCGCTCTGCAACCATCGAAGGCCTGTGCAAAAGCCTTCGCCACCTCAAAGTTATAGCCTTCAAATATTTTAAGGAAAGCATCTTAGCCTTGTATTTTTAAGTCCTCGATTGCATCGTTGTGAGAGAGTAATGCCTGGCAGCCATTCGACTCTAAGCGAACAATAGGAGCCATGACAAATGTGACCAGAATGTAACATGGATAACGCAAAATAGTTTTAGGTTTGAATGGTAGGAGCGATAGGAACAAATCTGAATGGATAGTGGGGAAAAGACCATAACAAATCATGTGCGTTATCATTTCAAAGGTAGTGGGAGAAAACACCGAGGTTTTGATTGTAGATGCTTTACCATTCCATGTAATGAGAACTAGACATACAGAATACTAAAAAACCCTATGAATGCAATGAATCACTCATTAATACATTTTGCCAGCAAGGTGAGGTAAGGACAGATTACAACAAGTGCACATTGATCATCATGACTACTAACACGACTATTGAATTTTCAAGGGGTTTATCAAACATATCAAAAAGGCTCTTCATAAATTGAATACAAATCATCAACCATATAATAACTATATCAAAACTCAAAACATCGAAAAACAAGTCACTCAAACATTGGATTTAGATTTGATATAAGCATGATGACTTTTAAAAGAATGCATTATAAGGCATACAAATTATAAAACCAAGCTATATTTTATGTTTGATTCATGCTTACAGTAATGAATCAAACATAAAACAAAATGAAAGCACAGACAATAAGAGATTAAAATCAAAATATTTCTTAACCCAGTAATTATCTCAAAATTTTCGAAAACTTTTACGAAATCGGGGGGAAGGCAGGTACAAAAAATGCAATTTCTTGTTCAAATATAAAAATCATGTGGGACTTCCAACAATGGTGACTTACTGGGTGAAGTAGTTATCTCCGCATCACCAGAAAATTCATGTGAGGACAGATCATAATGATTGAAAAATTAAAGAACAGTCGAGAGCAAGTCAAGCATTCCGATCAAACTCAGAAAATCACACAGTCTAGTGTCAGATGCATTTTTGGCCAAATGCAATCTGGTGACAAGTTTTAATTATGAGTGACCTGACGTTTAAGAAAATGACTCCAATATTATTGGCGTAGCCCTATCAACCCGCAGGTCGGAAGTCCACGCACACAGGATCGTTCTTCTCCTCTAGCCCGAAGAGCTCTCTCGAACTGGCTCTTCTGTTTCCCTTTTGGGAAATTTGCACCCACAAAAAACCTCGCGAATCTCCCTTCACACTTCGGGAGATCGGACCTCGCGATTTGTGAGTCCCTGTGGTCTAGCATTCTGTGCCTTCAGACCTCCAAACACCGATATGTCGAGTTTCAATAAGCACTAGAACACTAAGGTTTCACCTCCACAAGAAATCAATGGTTCTGGAGCTTTCCCTTGATCCAACGGTCAACGGTATTTCGTGCACTGGGAAATCGAGATATCCAAAGTTCAAGTTCTATGTCCCCTCTACCTTCCGGGTCCCACAACTCCTGGTGAGAACCTCCATGTTTTTCCACACGTCACTTCACCAACTCTCCAGCTGATGTGGGCCTCTGCCACCTATCACCTTCTCGCGATCTGCTAGCCCATGTGATTTTGCTATTTCAGCTATCAAGAATCCTAGACTCGCGATCCCCAACCTTATGTCACCGTGAACACGAATTCCCGAATCCCGAAGTTCCCTCTTCCGCATTTTGGGGATTTGATCCACCAAACTCTTGGCTTACCCTCATTCCTTCAAACCCCGAAATGCCGAATTTCTCAGACTCTGCCATGTGTCCAAGTACTGGTCCCCACTATGAAACCTTCCACTGTGTCGGGGTTTCAGATTTCGCAGTTTCGCGAATCCAAATGCTAAAGTTTCGGTCCTTCCACCTACGAAACCCCAAAATGGAATTTCGCGAGTATATCCAATGGTCCTCTTTGGCATGAATCTACAGCCCTCTCTCTCCTTAGCTTCTGCTTGCAGAAAATGACCACAGTAACCTCCTTGCTCCCTCGCAAGATCTGACGGCTCGTGGGACTTCATGAATTCTCTATGGAGAATCTCAACCGTCTGCTTCTCCCTTCAAGAACTTCTGCACTATTAAACAAAATGTTTTACCACGGAACTTAACCGCTTGCAACACAAACTTGCGACGCCTCCTTCCAACACCTCAAGGTACCAACCTTCTATGATTTTCTTCAACAACTGTGAAGACTCTATCCCTCCTGATATTTCTCCAACTCCGAGTCTTAAAGAATAATCATGCATGCACTCCTTGTGGAAAATCCTTCAATTACTTCAAAGAATTGAAGTCCTTCAATTATGCGTACTCCCTACGACAACAGTCTCTCAACAGTCCCGAGGTCTTACAAACCCTGAAACTACTCTCGTCCTATGCACACTTTGCACAACTCCTGTGTCTAACTACACTTCTGAGGAAATGAGTACAAAAGCTATCTTATCTGAGATTTCAGAGACAAACCTCTGGCCCTTTGTCAATGCACTCCTTGCGGACGATTCAATTGCACTCCTTGCAGGAACTCTTGCTTAGATAGAGAAACAATTGAAACTCATTCATTACTCTCTCTCAGACTTCAAACACAAAGCATGAAATCATATACATATCATATAAAGAAAATGTATAATAGAAAGTAAACATCCATGAGCATAACATTCACAATGCATACACAGAGAACACATACGACACCATGAATTTGAATCAAAGCTCTTTCTATTAATTCAAATCTCTGTACATGGGTGGTTTCAACTACAGCTCTTTGCTCTCTTGTTACACATTATTTTCATCATCCTTATGATCGTTAATGATGTAAACCTATATGTTTCCTTCAGAGGGATCACAGTGGCCTGAGTTCCTAAAGAGAGAAGGGAGAAGAACTTCTCCTAAGAAAATAATTTTTTTTTCCTATGTAAAAACCTTATAAAAAGGGAAGTTCGTAGGTTGATATATAGCCAGGGTGCGAGAATGACCCATTCTCGTAGGTTGCACTATAGCCAGGGTGCGAGGTGTTCGCAGGTTTCTATATAGGCAGGGTGCGAGAATGACCCATTCTCGCAGGTTGCACTATAGCCAAGGTGCGAGAATTCCAGAACGTGGGAAAAATGAGCGATTTCGCGAATCTTCTAGAAGGGGAAGCTTCTATGGTGAGGTGGCATCCGAATGGTTTGGATCTTACTCGCTTTCATGATTTAGTGGGATCATCCTAACCTCCTCACCTTATATTCTTCAACTTATAAAAGGAGAGGAATTCTCATGGAGAAAGTTAGATTGGATGAGCTTTTGTTAGCTTGAGCTTGTTAGCTTTTGGTTGGCTTGGAATTATTAGCTTGATTAGAGTGGCTTTGAGATTTGCTTTGTCAAGATAGACTGTGAGTAGCTATCATATCTATGGTTTCGGAATCCTTGGAGAAAGAAGTGTGTGGGGAATGAAGGACAGTAGGAAGGGACCTTACGACATCAAGGCTCTGGTTGTAATTTTCTCTTTCAATTAATATGATACAGTGATATATTTCTTTCCCATAAAGTGAGATTTACTTTATTACATAACTCCTTGATCATATGTATAGATTAGCTATTGGATATATTATTTGCTTTCACTTTGGTTGGTTTGTGCTGTTTTGATCTTGACTGCACAAGAGCGCTGGAGCGAAGCAAGGAACAACAGAGACC
>ML777452.1:431833-447118 GCA_009831015.1 Picea engelmannii | reverse complement strand
TGGGAGGCAGTAAAGTGGATTCTCAGGTATTTGAGAGGTACTACTACACATGCATTGTGTTTTGGAGGTTCAGACACTTTTCTATAGGGATATGTTGATTCAGATATGGCAGGTGATAAAGACAGCAGGAGGAGAACCACAGGGTATTTTTTTACTATAGGTGGAATAGCAGTAAGTTGGATTTCAAAACTGCAAAAGGTTGTTGCACTTTCAACAACAGAGGTAGAGTATGTTGCTGCTACAGAGGGTAGTAAAGAGATGATTTGGTTACAAAGGTTTATGGAGGAATTGGGAAAGAAGCAAGAGAATAGCAAGTTGTACTGTGACAGTCAGAGTGCCATTCACCTTGCAAAGAACTCAGCCTTCCATTCGAAGACTAAGCATATACAGTTGAGGTACCACTTCATACGATCCGCATTGGAAGATGGACAATTGAAGCTGGAAAAGATACACACTAACCAAAATCCTGTAGACATGTTAACAAAGGGAGTAACCAGGGAGAAATTGAGTTCTTGCTCAGTTTCAGTTGGTCTTCAAGAATGAAGATGAAAATGAGAAATTTTCCAGGTCCAAGAAGGTTCAAAGTCCAACATATACAGCAGTGGTGGAGTTGTTTAGATTAGTCTCCAAGTGGGAGATTGTTGGTTGTGGAGCCTGATTATCTTCCTGATTCAAAGGTCCTTGCTTTCAGCCGTGTTTATACCCCATGAAGTGTTTATACCCCAGAAGTATGTACACTCTTCCATGTGGGGGAGTGCAGAGGGGGGGTACCCCCTCTGCGGGGTTCGGGGGGCCTATCCCCCCGGCTGGGGGGTCTAGGGGCAAGCAGGCCCCCAGTGGGGGTTCGAGGGCGAAGCCCCCGAAGCAAAAATTGCCTTGTAAAAGTATATTGTAATTTCATTGTAAATCTGGACCGTTCATTACAAGGTTGCAGATCTAACGGTAGAGATTATGTTAGGGTTTTTTTTGCCCTAGAAGGCAACCCTCTTTTATGAGGGAAATGTATTGTGGCTATGGATGATGGTGAATATTGTATTCTGAGAGAGGATACTGTGAGAGAAAGAAGAGGAAGTTACAGCGGGTTTTGTTGTAGGTTGTATCCCTTCATTTTGCTAGATAATAATAAAGGAAGGACCTGGAAATTTCTCTGGTGGATGTAGCCCACACTGGGTGAACCACATAAATCTGTGTCTCTCTTGTATTGTGTGTCTTCTATGTTTTTTTTCTGCATTTGTTTTATTTTATTGCTCCGCGGTCCTATTTTTCTAACAATCCTATCCCAACTCTTGATTTTTTGCTTACCTTGGCAATGTCTGTCAGCTTGCAGTTCATCCCACCACAATGTTGCATGTCCTTTAAGTCTCATGACAACATGTTTGACCTTCTTGTCTTCTTTGACATCTTCATAGTCAAAATATGTGTCCAGAGCTCTAATCCACTCTAGAATCTCTTCAGCATCCAAGTTTCCCTCATAAACTGGAATGTCCATTTTGGCTCTTGCACTCATTCTTGCAACAGCTCTAATCAAGCGTTCATGTGTTGCATCTTCTGCTGAAATTTCTTCTTCTTCATGTCCAGTGTCATCTTCGCTTTCGGAGTCACTGACATATCCAATATCATCTCTGCGCCTTTGTTTTATTTCCACATCCACAAGTCTGGCACAAATGTCATGCAGATCTCTTTCCACTTTTGGATTCTGCACCTGCCTGCCCCTTCCTTCTGGCATTTCCCTATCCTCTAGTGGATAGGGTGTTTTCCTATCTCTTCTCCTCAATGGCATGGCTAAAATTCCTTCTCGCTTTTCCTTCCTGAAATATACAAACAAGAATCAGGCTCTGATACCACACCTGGCGTAGCCCTACCAACCCACAGGTCGGAAGTCCACGCACACAGGATCGTTCTTCTCCTCTGGCCCAAAGAGCTCTCTCGAACTGGCTCTTCTATTTCCCTTTCAGTAAATTTTCACCCACAAAAAACCTCATGAATCTCCATTCTCACTTCGGGAGATCGGACCTCGCGGTTCGTGAGTCCCTGTGGTCTAGCACTCTGTGCCTTCAGACCTCCAAACACCGATATGTCGAGTTCTGATAAGAACTGGAACGCTAAGGTTTCACCTCCACAAGAAATCAATGGTTTTGGAGATTTCCCTTGATCCAACGGTCAATTCTATTTCGCGCACCGGGAACTCGAGATATCCAAAGTTCAAGTTCTATGTCCCCTCTACCTTTCGGGTCCCACAACTCCTGGTGGGAACCTCCACGTTTTTCCACACGTCACTTCACCAAATCTCCGGCTGATGTGGGCCTCTACCATCTATCACCTCCTCACGATCTACTAGCCCATGTGATTTCGCTATTTCAGGTATTGGGAGTCCTAGACTCGTGATCCCCAACCTTATGTCATCACGAATACGAATTCTCGAATCCCGAAGTTCCCTCTTCTGCGTTTTGGGGATTTGATCCACCAAACTCTTGGCTTACCCTCATTCCTTCAAACCCTAAAATGTCGAATTTCTTGGACTCTGCCACGTGTCCAAGTACTGGTCCCCACTATGAAACCTTCCACTATGTCGGGGTTTCGGATTTTGCAGTTTCGCGAATCCAAACGCTGAAGTTTCGTTCCTTCCACCCACGAAACCCCGAAATGGAATTTCGTGAGTAGATCTAACGGTCCTCATTGGCGTGAATCTACGTCCCTCTCTCTCTTGAGCTTCTTCTTGTAGAAAATGACCACCATAACCTCCTTTCTCCCTCGTGAGATCTGATGGCTTGCGGGACTTCACGAATTCTCTATGGAGAATCTTGACCGTCTTCTTCTCCCTTCAAGAACTTCTGCACTATTAAACAAAATGTTTTACCATGGAACTTAACCGCCTGCAACACAAACTTGCGATGCCTACTTCCAACACCTCAAGGTACCAACCTTCTATGATTTTGTTTGACAACTGCAAAGACTCTATCCCTCCTAAGCTTTCTCCAACTCCGAGTCTTAAAGAAGACTCCTACATGCACTCCTTGCGGCAAATCCTTCAATTACTTCAAAGAATTGAAGTCCTTCGATTCTGCATACTCCCTACGACAGTAGTCTCTCAATAGTCCCCAGGTCTTACAAACCCTGAAGATACTCTCGGCCTACGCACACTTTGCATGGCTCCTGTGCCTAACTACACTTTTGAGGAAATGAGGAAAAAATCTATCTTATCTGAGATTTCATAGAAAAACCTCTGAACCCTTTGTCAACGCACTCCTTGTGGACGATTCAACTGCACTCCTTGCAGGAACTCTTGCTCAGATAGAGAAACAATTGAAACTCATTCCTTACTCTCTCTCAGACTTCAAACGCAAAGCATGAAATCATATACACAGCATATAAAGAAAATGTATAACAGAAAGTAAACATCCATGAGCATAACATTCACAATGCATACACAGAGAACAAATATGACGCCATGAATTTGAATCGAAGCTCTTTCTATTAATTCAAATCTTTGTACATGGGTGGTTTCAATTACAACTCTCTGCTCTCTTCTCTTCTCTATGCTCTATGCTCTATTGACATAATAATCTTTCCACTATACAATGAGGGTGTCTATATCACGTTTCCCTCTTGCGCTCTAAAACTGTCTAATCTAAGCATTAAATTCTATCTACCTACATTCATTACACATAAAGGCTCCTATCTACTATGGACGAGAGTGGATCGCTCAAGGTCCTTTTACAATAATACAAGCATGCCTCCACTTAATGACTTCATTAATATTTCAAAACATTTTCAAAAAATGTGCTCAGTGCTTTTCCAACTATCTCTTATCTCCGCGCTGTCTCACTACTGGCTATGTTTTCACGCCTTGCGATGCTCCTACATCAACTATTGACATGGCCTTGATTCTAGTAGGAATCCATAGCCTCGATAGGGATGTCATTTAACCCACTCTAACTCCTCTACCCTGTCCAAGAATTATCCATTCAAGATGAAGGACATTTTTATGAGCAATTCCAAAAATTCATACCTGATAATTTTCATGAACCCGACATTGTTTCGCTGCCAGCAGGCCTATTCAGTACCCTGACGAAGTTGCCTTGGCATCATGCATGCATTTACCCACTATCGACAGACCTATTCAGTATCTCAGCAGGTTTACAGACACTTCCCACACCTTGCAATGATTTCGACTCTCTAGAATTTATTTACAATTGACATAATCTTTATGGTATTCAAGAGAGCAGGGTGATGTTGAAAATTTCAGATTTAGAAAAACTTGATATTTTCCAATTTAATTTCTCGTTTGATGACCTTCATCATGAACTGAAATCTTAGTTTTTTGTTAAGAAAAATATATCGAGGAAAGGAAGGCATACTTGAGTTGTTTTCTCTTAGAAATAGGGACAACGTTAAGAGTTTTAATAATGATCATATCTTCTCATGATTAAAGTGAAACCAGAAACACTATTTTGAACAGAAAGTTTCCTCTGCTAGTCTGAGTTTTGGCAATTTACAGTACTGGTGCTTTGAAATGACCTTGAATGTTTCTTTAGGATAATACTTCTTATTTTCCTTTCACGAACAAAATGGTGACTTAGACATAAATTTATTCAGAAACCAATGAAAACAAGCAGAATGAAAAGAACCAAAATCAAAAAATAGAAAAGAGAATTAAAACAGAAAAATATGTACAGAGAGATGCATTTGGAGTCATAAGGAGAAATACTTTTTGAGAGCTTGTCCATTCACCAGGAAAGTGTCTCGCTGTCCCTCCAAATTGTGCAGATGGAAAGAGTTGGGACGTAGTTTTTCATAAATTACAAACGGTCCCAACCACAGATTCTGGAACTAGGTGTGTTCCCCCTTTCCCTTGTGCAGTTTATCCCATTTGAGAACAAAGTCTCCGACATAGAAATTCCTATCTGAAGAAAAATTTGAATCAAACCAGACTTTTACAATTTGTTGGTGTTGATCCAATTTTTGATTTGCTTGTGCTCTTACCTCCTCTAGTTTTAAGAAGGCATTAATTCGACTTTCCAGATGAGGGCAGTCCTCTTCTTGGAATTTCTGTGATAATTGTAGAGATGGAAGTAAAACATGTGGAGGGAGGATTGCTTCTCTTCCATAGATGAGAAAGAAAGGGGAATTTCCAATAGAGGTTTTTGGTGTCACCCGATCATCCCAAAGTGCATTATATAGTGCGGTGTGCTAGTTCTTATGGTTTTCCAAAACTATCCTCTTAATGATATTGATTAAATTTTTATTTGTCAATTATGCTAGACCATTTCCTTGAGGGTAGTAGCTGGTAGAATATTTTAATTTAATCCTTTTTTCTAAGGAAAATAAATTCATATCAAGGGATTAGAAATAAGATTCATTATCAAATACCAAACATTCGGGAATTTTGAATCAAGTAATGATATGCGAATTAAGGAAAGATACTACTTGATTCGTGTTTACCACTTTCAAAGGTGCAGCTTCGGACCATCTGGTAAAATAATCCATTGTTGTAATAATATACTTATGTTGTTGTGAGGAAGAAGGGTTGATCGGTCCTATGATGTCAAGACCCCATTGTTGAAAAGGGGAATCTACAGTGACAGGCTGCAAAGGAAATGTTTTCTTCTTAACTTGTCCTACAGCCTTTTGGAAAACTATACATTTACGGCACAACGCGTGGGCATATTTAAAAAAAGTGGGCCAATAGTACCCAGCTCTTAACACTTTGTGAGTAGTGGTGTCTCCACCAAAGTTTCCACTAGCTTCACCTACATGAAGTTCAGATAGTAATTTTTCTGATTCTTCCTTTTCTAAACAATGCATAAGAACACCGTCAAAATTATTTTGAAATAAAACATCATTTATTAACTAGAAATATGCAGATTTTAACCTGAGTGCTCTTCTGTTTTTAGGATCAAGGTGGCGAGGAGCATATCCATGTGTTAAATAAAATTTAACGTTCTCATACCAAGAATTGGCAACAACTTGTGCACAACTGATTTGTTTTTCATTATGTTGATTTTCAGTTAAGGTGTTAATTTGAATTTCTTATTCTTTAACTGAATCAACAACTAGTTTACATAGGGCTTGACCTCTAACAATTTTTGTAAGGGTTATTTCTAGGTCATACTCTTGTAAGGACGTCATCCAATTTTCCCTTTTCTCACCCAATTCTTTTTGTACTAGCAGATTTTTTACAGCTGGGTAAGGAACAATAACCTTGGTTATGGATTTCAGTCGGTATGACCAAAAGTGTTTTACTGCTTTAAAAACATAATATGCCTGTTGATCTACTACTGGATGATCAAGCTATGCTCCTTTGAAAGTTGATCTCATTAAGGAAATGGGTATCTCATTACTTTCAACATTTTTCTATGTTAACATAGTAGCATAAGATCGGTCAGAAGCAAAGGTGTAAAGAGTGAAATCCTGAGAGAAATTGGGACTCATCAAGGAAGGAGCTTCTACTATTGCTTTTCTAATGGATTTAAAAGATTTACTTTCTTGTGGTCCCCAACGGTACAAAACATCCTTTTTAATTAAGTTCCATAATGGTCTTACCATTTCTGAAAAAATTGGGGCAAATCTTCTGACAAAATTAATCTTGCCTAAAAATGATTGCATGGATTTTTTGGAAGGAGGGGAGAGTTTAGCGATTGCTTGGGTTCTTTCAGGGTCAATGATCATTCTGTATTTAGATACTATAAACCCCAACAATTTAACTTTCTCTACTGCAAAGACCGATTTCTTAGGGTTGAGAGATATACCGAACCTACGACATCATTCTAGTACATCCCTAAGGTGAGACAAGTGATCTTTCTTGTATTTAGAGAAGAAGGTAACGTCATCAAGATAGACCACAATTGATTTATTTATGAGGCCATGGAAGGTAATGTCCATTTATCTCTGAAAAGTGGCTCCAGCATTTATAATCCAAAAAGGCATCTTCATGTAGGCACAAGTGCCCCATGGGGTATGAAAGGTGGTTTTAAGCTAGTTTTAGGGAGACATGAGGACCTGGTTATATCCCAAAAACCCATCTAACAGAGAAAGTCTTTCGGAACCAGGCGCCTGCTGAAGAATTTATTCCATTGGAGGAACGAGATAGTTATCTTTATCAGATGCTTAGTTCAAGTTTCAAAAGTTGACACAGAGTCAAATTTCACCACTTTTCTTCCTTACAGGAACTAAATTAGAAACCCATTGTGTGTGTCTTACCGGGAAAATTACCTTTTCATTTACTAATTTATTCAGTTCTTTTTTAACAGTGGGTTCCAATTTAGGGTGTATCTTTCTTAATTTCTACTGAAAAGGATGGGTTTGGGTTTTCATGGGGATGACATGTTGTATGATATTAGGATTGAATGTTTTCAAATCATCATATGTCCAGGAAAAAATGTCTTTAAATTCTTTAAACAATTTTATAAAAGAAGATCGTTCTTGCTTGGAGCATCCTATTCCCAAATTGATATTTTGAGGGTTTTCCTTTGTCCCTAAATTCACCATCTCATAAATCAAAGAAGAATTGTTCGTTTTGCAAATAACTGACCCTCTAAATTTATCGTGCAAGTCATAAAACTTCTCTAGTCTTACACAGATCTGGGGATAGAATTTACCAAATCATATGTCGACTCAGAAGATCTAGGATCTGACATTACCGTGAAATTGCAGAGGTTTTCATCATGAGTGCCTTCATCAATGACTGCACCTTGGAAGGTTTCCTCCATATGCAAGAATTTGATGATCTGTTGGTCATCATCGAACACTCTCCAATTTGTGATGTTATCCAAGATCGACGGCCTAAACAACAATTCAATCAAAAACACATTAGGAGAAAGACCTTCTGTGGGTAACAGTTTAGAAGAAACATTAGCCAATAAATCATCCTCCGAGTTATTTAGTCTAGGAATGGAATTTATGTTAAATGCTGAAAATGTTTGCATTAATCTCCATACCTCAGCTTGGTAACTTTTCAGATGTGGTGATAAGAAATGTATGGAGTTTCTTACCTTCCTAACCATGATTTATGAATCACTGAATACCATTAAATTTCATACGTCCATATCCAGAGATTTCCTAAGACCTTGTAGAAGTGCTTTGTACTCGGCGGCGTTATTAGTGCACTCGAACTCTAATCGATAGGCAATGAAAATATTGTTACCTACAGGATAGATGAGAACACATCCTGCACCGGCTCCTTCTTTGGATTTAGATCTATCAAAGTACAATGACCAGATTTGAACTTTGTCAGCAGTGTTTGACATGCTTGGCCAAGCTGATGTCTGAGTATAGATCATAATTTTTGATTGTTGCCTTGGATCAGTGATAGGAGAGATTTTGGTCATGAAGTTACCAAAGAAGGTATTCATTCCCTGCATTTCAAATGGATTAGAAGACACAGTGAAAGGTTCATTTGCATCATTTAAATTCGTCATGGTGTGTTTAAGATAACATTCTTTGTTTATCTTGATTCTATTTGGTTGTCCATTTTATGGCAGCCACAAATGAGACCGATCTGTGGCAAGGTAACCATGTAGATATTTGGACTAGTCCTTGATTAAAAACAAACCATAGACTTCAGGAATGTCAACAACAATAATGTCAATAATATGGTGAACCTTAGGATTGGAACATAACCTAACCATGACATTCTTAAGCTCATCGATTACCTTAATGTTCGTTCGATCAAGATGAATGATTTTGAGATCAGAAGGTTGAACTTCTGCGTTAAATTTTTGACAAACAGATAGAGGAAACATGTTTGACGATGCACCAGAATCGACCATAAAATTATGCACATTCCTATTAAAAAATTCAAAGGGTAACAAGAAAGGCGGGACACTTTTCCGAGTGTTAACAACATAATTCTGTTGATTTTTAGTTGTTATCCCTAAAACAATGTTATCTACATTTGATACAGTTTTTTTAGCTAAATCCCTTTTATCTGGAGGTTCTGATGTCGTTTTAGTTGGGATCCTTTTTTTTGTTTTTGAACCAATTTCTACAGTTTTCTTGTTGCTAAGATCATTGTTTTTACTGTTTTTCGCAATGCTTTGAAGTATTTTCTACAAAATAAGGGGAAATTTCAGCAGCTCAAAAACAAAAATATTAGCCCTCAGTTTTTTTAGATCTTTGATTAAATCGTATTCTAAAACAAGGGCTGCCAAATTTTGTTTAATTTTATCTTTCTTAGACTGTTTTGGAAACACATTATTACTCGCTTAACGAGAAGGTTTGTTCTGTGTTTTTATTCTTGTGGTATAGGGGTGGACAGTTTCAAAATTTGCTTGGAAAATACTGTCAGAGAGGTGATTGAAGATATTGGGGGATGATTCCTCCTCTTCTGGGACTTCTTCCTTAGCTACATCTTCAGAATTTTTAGGAGGGGTAGAAGCAGAATTATCATGTACTTCTAAGATGGTTTGCAAAGCGTACTGCAAGCTTTGGAAATTCAGACCTTCAGTGGGCAGGTTTGGCCGGTTGGGAGGAAAAGGTTTTCTGAAAGGTAGTTTAAAACTTCCTTTACTTGAGGATGCCTCCTCGGCCAATATCTTCAAGTCCATGACTTGATTTGATAATTTTTGGAAAGCTTTCTGAAAGCTTTCTAGGTCTAAAGTTTATGGTTGATTTGTAGCTTGAGGAGGCCTAGTAAGGATTTCTATTTTCTTTTTAGAGGATGAAGTTGTTTCAGCTTCACTATTAGATTGTCTTTTAAGATTAATATGTCCTTTTCAATTTGGCTTTCCTCCTCAAAGGATCCTAACAAAGTGTTCTTTTTAGACCTTTTGACCCATATGGCGATATTATTGTTCAAGGATTTAGCATAATATGCGACAATTAGACTTTCTGCAGGGATTTTATTCTTTAAAGTAAGAAATCTCTGGTTAAAATATTTTAATTTTTCCTTAGGATTCATTTTAATACTAGAGAGCTCCATAACCAAGACTTCAGGAGATTTATCATCTCCAAACTTCTCTAAGAAATAGGTTTCAAACTTGTCCCAAGAGACGATGGTCTGGGGTTGCTGGGAAAAATACTATGTGGAGGCATTTCCCTCAAAATTAAAAGGAAAGAGTCCACATACTACATCTTCATGCTCAACATTTTGGATTCTAATGGCCAACATAAAAATAATTATGTGATCCTCAGCAGATTGTTTAGAATCTAGATCAAATTTAGGAAACCATTTCTCCGGGTGTTTCGGCAATGGATGTTGTTGTCCAAGTATAGCCACGACATCTTGATCAAGCCAAGGTCTGGTAGGATTGTTTCGGTTTTCCATGGGTGTTGGTGGTGTCGAAGGATGAGACAATTCAGACGAGGAACTGCCTTCGTCAAATGACTCTCCTCCTGAAGAGGATGGAGATGAACCGGGTGGGGAAGGTGGGATACCAGACCCTTCGGCTCCAAGAGTAGGTGTTTAGATAGGATTGGTGGTATTATCTGCTAAAGGATTTGAGAGTAGACCGGTGCCTTGAAGTTGTTCTCGGATATCTGAGAAATATAAGGGTTGATTAAGTGGCCTACCAGGTTGTCTGATATGGGTTAAGGTGCTATGTGTCCTTATGAGTGAATGACAAACAATTTCTTGGGCGTCGACCCCTTGAGGAGCTGGTGTCACTAGTTCAACGAGAATCTTAGGATTATTATTTGAGGTAGTTGTTGTTTCAAGTGTAATGTTGTTTCCTGAGCGACTACGCGTTACGCCAGGGGATCGAGTGTGTGGGGGAGGATTATTGCGACCTCCACGTGCCATCAATTGAATTTAGGCCCTCCTTCTAGCGCCATTTGTTGACGAGAAAATTTGGCATGCCGTCAACTGGAAGAATAGATCCGGTCTGGGGTTGTCTAAATAATCCAAGCCATTTGGTGTAACCTATTCTGATAGGTTTAATGGCTCTATTAGCCAACTAGGGTCCTAGAAATAAAGAAAAGAAATAAACTAACTAATGCTAAAACTAATTTAATCTAATTATTTACAAATACATTCAACAAAAAGATAAATAAGAACATGTCATTATGTACATAGTAATTACAGATTGCAAGTTTTTAGTAAATGCCTTGCAAAATCAATGTTTGGCAACTGTTTTCAAAAATAGATAAAGAAAGCACATTTTTTTATATTTTTTGTTTTCTATAAATCTAAGAACTTAGATAAAATATGTTATGAAACAAGGATATAATGATGGTCAAATCCAATCTAAGCTGTCATGTTTCACTAATAGGTAAAATAACATAAAATAAATGGAAATAACGCTAACCTGAGATTAGTTTTATACCGTGTCTATGCCTCTGTGCAATCCAAAACTCCAGTTGTCCCACCTGTAAGAAACATCTATGACAGGCTTGCATTGATGCCTCCCGAACAAATTCTAGATGTTTATTGATAGCTAGGATATGAGAACAAAATAGTAGACATGATTGCACAATGATCTTATAATTATGAATGATTTCAATAACATAAATCTTAATGTAAAGCATTCATTTTATCAATCAACTAAACATCATACGTAAATCATGACATTAAAATCGATGTAACGATCATAGTGATAATTTGTGAAACAACAAACTATGAACAACATTTAAAACATAAATAAAATGGAACATCATATGTCATTGAGACTAAATCTATACAACACATTAATATTCCCAAAATAAAAGAGACAAAACATTAACGAGACAACTTCACGTTGGTCTAAAGATGAAATGCTAAAAGCTGGTCCATTAAGTTCTGAAGATCATTTGTCCATAATATGTTCCATGCCAAGATGTCTATTACTTACAAAATGAACAGTATTTAAAGTGATTTGAAATCACATCCTCCTATCTCACAGGATAGGATAGGATTTCATAAAATCAAAATATTACAAAAATAGTGGGCTAACAACCAATCATAACATAGTTGATTTTACTCAAAACTTCATCAAATATTTTGCAAAACAAACAAAAAAGGAACTACTAATCATTCAGATGCATAATCGAATATGTTTCCCCCCAGATGATAAGCAACAAGATCTACTATTTCCTGAAAAATGAAACAAAAAATAAGTTAGAAAATTACCCATAACTAATTTCTAATTTTTTTTATTTAAAAGAGACTTGGCTACAAGATTGAAAGATTATGTAGCCAGTCTTATCTTAGCAAACAAAATCAAATTCCAAATCGATTCAATTCAAAAAAGATAACAGCAATATAATAAGAGGAAAATTGTTTTACCATTTTAAAAATTGACTAAAGATGGGTCGGGTAGTTCAGAATTAATTATCGCCTTCACATTGGTTGTGTTTTTTATCTCTATGTTCACTGGCCTCTTAAAGAATTTATCCTCCTTCTTTGTGTGGGTTTTGCGGTTGATATTTTCTTCTCTCAATGATTCATTCTGAGTGGTAAGTGTTTTTATTCGGGCCTGAAGAAGGGGGATATCGGTGTAATACCGCTCAATCCAATGGAAACAAACATCACACTATACATGAGGAATGGCAGGTCTATGGAGTGCATGGTCAAACATGAGTGTATTTACCTTATCTGTTATCTACTTTTGATCAAGCCTAATACTAGAGAACCCCTCCTTACCCTTGAGGCACAGTGTCAAATTTGTGACAAAGTCGTAGGGTTCAGTAGGAGCAATGACTTTCTTCCTGTAACCCTGCAAATCTGAGTCTTAAAGAATGAGGAACTCTTCGATCTTAGGGTATGAACACTCATCGATTTTGATTGGACCGATTGAGCTCAGATGAGTGTTGGATCGGTTCCTAAGCTTTCTCAAAATTTTGCGGCCTTCCTTTTTGTTTTTGAACCCTAAGTTTGTGCATTTCTTTGTTATTCCTTCGCGAGGTTTTTCAACATCTAGGTTAATAATAACAATCAGGATAACTTCAATTTGAGGAACAAAAGGATTAATAACCTTTAACTGATCATTCCCTTGCTTAGAAAATCCTTTAGGTGAAGACTTTCTCAGCATCCCGACGTCTAGAGGGTTTCTGTTGGTAGAGTCCGACATATCAATTGAAAAAGAGGACCGGTTTTTAATCAGTGGCTCGTCTAGGCAAAGGTTTGTCATAGGAAGAGTCTGGGAAAAATCGTTCCTTATCAAGAAATTTTCCCAACAGTCACCCATGGTGGACAAGTGATGCATCAACAAAATCTTAACCAAACCATGATGGAACAGGCTTGAATCAACACTTTGTATTTTATATATCTTACACATTTTGTAGAGACTTCTCAACAGATAGAATGGAATGTCTAAATCAAAACCAATGAAATGCATAAGTAAGAAAATATGGTAGAGGAAGACTAATCTGTATCGACCCTCACAGATCACGAATTGTTTGAGGATCATCAACAAGTTATGCCACATAGGTTTAACCAGGGAGATGGGAATACCTTTTTTGCAACAGTTGATTTTTCAGGACATCACAAACAGGCTCCATGGCACTCCTTCAATTTGTGAGTTTTTGAACCATTTATCTCATGTCAATGGAATCCCTATTTCTTCACTTACAAACGCCTTGGTTAACTCCAACTGTGTATCCCCAATTTTTTCTCTGCAACCATCGAAGGTTTGTGCGAAATCCTTCGCCACCTGAACGTTATAGCCTTCAAATATTTTAAGGAAATAATCCCATCCTTGGCTTTTTATGTCCTCAATTGCATCGTTGTGAGAGAGTAATTCCTGGTAGCCATTTGTCTCCAAGCGAACGATAGGAGCCATGACAAATGTCACCAGAATGTAATAGGGATAACTCAAAATAGTTTTAGGTTTGAATGGTAGGAGCGATAGGAACAAATATGAATGGATAGTGGGGAAAAGACCATAACAAATCCTGTGCATTATCATATCAAAGGTAGTGGGAGAAAACATCGAGGTTTTGATTGTATATGCTTTACCATTCTATGTATTGAGAACCAGACATACAAAATACCAAAAACCCTATGAATGCAATGAATGGCTCGTTAATACATTGTGCCAGTAGGGTGAGGTAAGGACAGAGTACAACATGTTTTCATTGATCATCATGACTACTAACATGACTATGTTAGGAACCAAATATCAATATACCATAGAAAAACCTCAGAATAAGTACTCAATGCCTTGAAAAAGAGAGAAATTCAGATAATAAGCCTCTTCGAGGGGGAAACCTCCTTATGTCCATATAAATGTTCAATTACAAGATGATTCCAAATGAAAATGTCTCCTTGGTATATATAGGAGACTAGGAGGTATAATTACAACTAATGGACTAAAGCGGACATAAAAAAAATAACATTACTAATGTAATATGCCCCAATTAAGGGGTAATGAGGCACTATTTAGGGCTTAACATGCCCCTCCCCTTGATACAAGTGTTGTCCGCAATGCTTGAGTAACTCTGGGTGCTTTTGTATAAAATACTCATCTTCCCAAGTGGAATCTTTAGCTAGTAGTTTCCTCCATTTAATGAGATACTCTGAAATGGATATATTCCTCAGCTGGCGAATTCTTGTGTCAATGATGGCTTTAGGCTCCAATATGATTTTTCCTTCCTCGTCAAGTTCTGGTAATATAGTTTGAACTGGGATCGTGTCACCTATAACCTTCTTTAAGCATGAAACATGGAAAATTGGGTGTACTCGTGAAGATGCAGGCAACTCCAATTTGTATTCCATAGTACCAATATTTTGCAACACCTTATAAGGGACATAGTACTTTGGTGATAGTTTATTATCCTTCTTGGCTTTGTTGAGGGACATATGTTTGTATGGTTGTAGTCTTAAAAATACCTAATCCCCTACTTAAAAAATTCTTTCACTACGATGTTGATCTTCTTGTTGTTTCATGTGATTTTGTGCCATGGTCAGGTTGTCCTTTAATATTTGGAGAACTTGTTGTTGATGCTCTATGTGATCTTCCACTACTTGAACATTATATTTTTCTTTTAGAGAAAAAGTGATGGAAGGAGAGCAGTATTCATAGAGTGCCATAAATGGTGTCATTTTTGTTGCAATATGAAAGGAAGTGTTATACCACCATTCTGCAAAGGGTAACCATTTGAACCATTGTGTTTGTTTATCAGATAAAAAGAAACAAAGGTATCCTTCCAGACATTTGTTCACTATCTCGGTTTGTCCATCAGATTAAGGATGATAGGATGAGCTATGAGCTAATTGAGTACCCAAACAAGAAAATAATTTTGTCCAAAAATGTCCAGTGAAGATGGGATCTCTGTCACTTAGAATAATCTTTGGGATGCCATGTAGCTTTTGAACTGTCTCCATGAATGCGTTGGCAACTGTATTGGCTTTTAAGGGATGAGAGAGTACAC
>ML777452.1:410969-431783 GCA_009831015.1 Picea engelmannii | reverse complement strand
CACAAAAGTGTGCGTACTTGGTCAGTCTATCAACAATCACCATGATGACACTCTTTCCTTCAGACTTTGGTAACCCTGTGATGAAATCCATGGAAACCTCCTCCCAGCACTGACTTGGGATGGCTAATGGTTGTAAAAGACCCGGGGTCTTAATTGTTTCCACCTTATTTTGTTGGCAAGCCAAACATTCTGCCACAAACCTTTGAACATCAGTTTTAAGGCCATCCCAAAAAAATTCCTTCTTGACCTTATGGTAGGTTTTTAAAAATCCCGAGTGCCCTCCCACTGGAGAGATGTGAAATTCCAATAGTACCTTTTGTTTGATTTTGGAGTTCTTACATAAATATAATCGATATTTGTACCATAGTGAATCATTTTTCCATGTAAATGTATCTGATGTACTGGAATCCTGCCGCAACCTTTGAATGAGAGTCCACACTTTTTCATCATTCTTCCATTCATCCCTTGCTTCTATTATACAATAGGGTTGGATGATCGAGATAGCACAGAGAAAGGCCTCAACATCTTCATCCTTCCTTGAGAGTGCACCTACAACAACATTTTGCTTCCCTTTTTTATAGACTATTTCAAAATCTTAACCCAATATCTTAGTTACCCATTTTTCTTGTTCTTCTGAAGATATTCTTTGTTCCAAGAATTATTTAAGACTATCATGATATGTTTTGACCTTGAAGTTCCTACCTATTTGGTAAGGACGCCATTTCTTCAATGCATGTAGTATTATCATCATTTCCTTCTCATAAATGGGTTTTTGTAAGTCCTTTCCCTTGAGTGGTTGACTTTCAAAAGCCAGGGGCTTTCCTTCTTGCATTAGGACAACACCAATTCCATTTCCTGAGGCATCACATTCCACAATAAAGGTTTTTGTGAAGTTTGGAGTGGTTAAGACAGGAGCTTTGCACATCACCTCTTTAAGTTGTTCAAAAGATTTAGTTCATCTGGAGTCCATGAAAATGCATCTTTCTTAGTTAGTATCGTTAAAGGTGTTGCTATTCTTCCATAGTGTCAAACAAACTTGTAGTAGTAACCTGTCAAACCCAAAAATCCTCTAAGATTATTCAATGTTTTGGGAATCATCTAGTCCATCATGGTCATAATCTTGTTAGGGTCTACCTTGACACCTTCATGAGATACAATATGACCCAAATACTCTACCTCCTTCACTCCAAAGAAACATTTGGATGGTTTGGCATATAGTTGTTGTCGCTTTAGTAGTTGTAGCACCTTATCAACATGTTGTGCATGATCCTCCCAAGACTTGCTATAGATTAGTATATCATCAAAAAATACTAACACAAATTTTCGAAGGAAGGTCTTGAAAATGGAATTCCTCAACCCTTGGAATGTGGAAGGTGCATTTGTAAGGCCAAAAGGCATGACCAAAAATTCATAATGGCCTTCATGATTTTGGAATGTTGTTTTTGGGATATCTTCTTCCTTCATTCTAATATGATGATACCCTTAATGGAGATCCAACTTTGTGAAATAGATTGCTCCAAGTAGTTCATCTAACAATTCATCAATGATAGGAATGGGAAACTTATCTTTAATAGTGATCTTGTTGAGCTCTCTATAATCTGGACACATACACCATGAGCCATCTTTCTTGAATACCATTACCATCGGTGCAGAGTAAGAACTTTGGCTAGGTCTAATAATACCAACCTCTAACATTTCTTCAACCATGCACTCAATTTCACTCTTCTGGGCATAAGGGTATATGTATGGTCTAATGTTAGGAGGAACACTCCTAGGAATTAGGTGAATATCATGATCATGATTTTGAGTGGGTGGAAGACCTTTGGGAATATCTTCAAATACTTTGGAATGCTTATCAATGATCCCTTGGAGATCTAGAGGAATATATGGCTTAGATATTTGAACATCTAGTGAGCATAGTTGTGCAATAACCCCTTGATGCCCCTTTTTCAATAATTTTGTCATGCCTTTAGAGCTTATCACCTTACTGTGTTTCCTTGTGATACCTCTTAACTCAATTTATTTTCCTTCCAATGAAAATTTCATGAAAAGTTATTGAAAATTAAAATCTGTTGTTCCTAATGATTGTAACCATTGGATTCCTAGTACAACATCAACACCACCCATGGGTATAGAAATCATTGGACTATTCATTACATATTCCCCCATAGTAAGATTGATCTTATTTCATTTTCCTGAGAAATTGATAGTTCCTCCATCTGCAATCATTACTTGAAACTCTGGTGTTGGATATACAAAGAAATTGAGAGCTTTGGCTAATTTATAGTGAATGAAATTATGAGTACTACCAGAATCAATTAGGACTATTACCTTTTTATTTTTGATATATCCTTCGATCTTGAGGGTTTGAGGACTGCTAATTCCAGCCAGTGCATTACATGATATCGTGGGAGTCAACTCTTTAGATGAAATTGCTTCTACTTTTTCATCTTGATATGGTTCTTGTTCTTGATCTTGTTCTTATTCCTCTTCACAATCTATATAGAATAATTTCTTCTCACCACACTTATGTCCTTTACTGTACTTGTTGTCACAATAAAGCATAAACCTTTTTCTTTTCTTTCCTCCAATTGTTGAGGTGTCAACCTTGTAGGTTGAAGTGTTTTATAAGAAGGATCATTATTCTCTCTATATATGTTAGGATTGGTCCTTCTAGTAGCCATAGCCATATTTTTACTTTCAACATTTCTTGCCACCCTAAATGCATTCTCCAATGATTTGGGTTCCCAAAGTCAAAACTCATGTTGAATTTTATCCCTTAAAGTTCCTATGAATACATCAATCAAGTGCTCATATGGAATATCTGTTCCCTTTATATTCAATCTTTGGAAGTTCTCAATGTGCTCTGTAACTGAACCCTTTTTCTTGAGATTTATCAATTGGCTAAAGAAGGTATTGTTAGAATGTGATGGATGTTCTTGTTTTACCATAGACAATATCACTATTTTCACCTAACCATAGGACGAAGCCACCCTTTGAGCACCTTAACTTTGACAGATAATCACTCTGGAAGAAAAACCTAGGCTAGATAGCCAAACAAAGGGTAGCACACCTTTATCCAAGGATAGTGCACCAAACAAGAGCTTATCAGATAGTCCAAACCATAACCAATAGATAGTCCAAGACAAAACATAATCTGCTAGCTGCAGCAGCTGCAACGATAGCTTCTTCTCCAAACTTGTGCAAAAACTGGCTAACTGCAGTGTGCACAAGTGAGCCCTACAGTTCTGAGAAATTCCTGCCAGAATGAAGACTAGCCTCTTGTATTTATACTGATTCTGGCTAACTGCCTAGGTCGACTTCTCATTCTGGGTGCCTATTTACTTAGTATATAATATTTCTTCTAGCCAACTTCTTCTCTTGTAGGATAATAACCTAATACCAATTATCCTCTTGAGCCGACTTGTCTTCTAGGGTTATTAGCCAACTCATTAGGGTTTCTTCTTGCTTCCTAGAATATTCTATTCTCATCAGGTTTACACATGGAGGTAAATACCTCTCGCGGCTACCATAATATCAACACTCCCTCCTAGCTAGGGAGGTATTGAAGGTAATGGTCTTGAGCACAAACATACCATTTACCCGGTAGCATCAACATAGTCGTATAGACTATCTCATGACTAGATCATGAGAGCCATCATCACTATCAGTGTCTATAGTTGCAACATCTCTCGAAGCCATACTTCATCTGAGTAATCAGACATGATGTTGGATAAGTCACTCACTCAATAGAGTGACACAAGAACCATTCTTCTTGTCCGGACATATGTCCTAAAAGAGTAAATGTCCTGGACCATTTTCCATCTGGGAAATCTCTTTCCATTGATCATCCATCTAGCTGATAATCATTTCCAACACTATCGATAGTCTTCAAGGAAATCAAAACAATATCATTCAATAGAACACAACTATGTCTATTCATAGTAGTACACAACCACAATCCAGTGGTACACTACCACACCAAGTAGCACACAGATACTTGATCAATGACATATAATCATAATCAGTGGAACACATCCACCACAGTAGCATGCATCGATTGTTTAGAGACATATAGTCTCCATAAAAATCATTTGATATCTACCTGCATAGAAAACATTTTTATGATATAAACTGAATTATCTGGACCATTCTTCCACTCACATCTGTGAGATATGGAAGAGTATCTTCCCTCATAAAGTTAAACATCAATGATGAGCTATCTGGACTATTCTTCTCAAGCAAGGAAGAATAACTATCCTGATTTCTGATCCTGGACCATTCCCCACCCTGGGCCATTTCTATGGCACTAAACAAAGTGCAACCTGGAGAGAATGAGTCTTCCCTAAGGAATGTTTTTCCCTGATTGTTGAACCTGGACCATTCCCCACCCTGGGCCATTCCTCCAGCACTAAACAAAGTGCAACCTAGAGAGAATGAGTCTTCCTTAAGGAATGACTGACCGAACCATTTCCAAAATAAAATGAATGTCCTGCACCAACCTCCAAAATGGACCATTCTTCGAATCTTCTCACAACTATGATCCTCAAAAGAATGACTTTCTGCGGAGGTGGATCAGTCTTCTTGATTAACCATCAAGAAGAGATACTATCCTAGACCATTCCCCATGATAACCACAATGGGAAATCGTTTTCTATGGTACAACAACAATCCATCGAACCATTTTCATTATGAAAATGACCGTTCGATCTGGACCATTTTCTGAACTGGAAAATGCTTGTTCGTCAGAAATTTCAAACCACTTTCCAAACTGGAAAGGAACTTCTCATCCTGGACCATTTTTTGAACTGGAAAATGATTTTCCATAAATCAATAACACATCATTGCTCCCTCCCAACCTAGGAGCCATCTCTTCCTTTTTCAATAGGGAAGTCGTCTCCACGAGCTCTAGCTTGAGTACGCAAACTCTTTCACTTTGGACATAGGCTTTACCAAAATGTCTGCTTATCTGCTCATCTATGGAGATATATATATATATATATTGGAGAACCACTTCTCTTTTATGGAATTCATCACGGAGAATGTAATTCTTGATCTCAAATGTACTTTGATCTTTCTGGAACACTGGTTTTCTCTGAAGGCTTCATATAGCTCTAATAAATATAGTATATCATTATTGGATTTCTCTTAGTTTCCTACTAGCTCATAACATCGTGGAAAGGGTCATACTAGAACATATCCAGGTGGTACTTCTTCTGCCATAATGAGAGTTTTTCATGGATTAGCAATCCATCATTCTGAGCTTCGGAGTAACCATTCTGATACAATCTCTCTGATATAGAAAGTCTTCATCACGCTTCTATTATGCATTGGAGGTTCTTCACAAAGTTGTCTTCTTCCATCTTCATACAAGGGTCTCTTTTTGGTATACCTCAAATCATTGAGGTTGCTCTACATGTAAACTCCAACCCATGGATATTGCGAACGATATACTGGCTCATGTAGAGGCATGTCTGGTTTACTTGGAGGAAACAATCATCATAGTTTTCTCTCTCCATCTGAGAGAACTTCTAGTTCTGGATCTCACAATGATTGCATCCATAAGTCTTCCATACATTGTTCTTCATCACACTTTTCCTTTCCTCTTCTTGATTGCTTTTTGGTGAGTTCATATCAGGCTGGTAGTCTTGTGATTCTCAATACAATGACTGGTTGTTCTGTCTTTTCTTTCTTTCTTGGAATCGTCATGTTCTTCCTCATGTTTCCTATAGATTCCATGCCCAAAAGATTTCACTTATTTCTTTAAACATAGAATCACAGATGTGGATGGACAACTAGGGATACTTTTAGGCTTCTTTTCGAAGAAGTCTTCTTCTGAAGTCAAATTGAACGTGTACTTATATTCATGGCTTCTACCATGGATATATACTTCATCATCTTCAGTGGATCATAGGATTAGCTCCCTCCCAATCCTTGCTTCATGTATGAGTGCATGTTTTTCTTTTGTAAGTATATAATCGGCTCCCTCCATCTAACATAATCCACGCTTCCGTCTACATCCTTATTGCCTTCTGCAAAGTGTCATAAGTCTTACTCTAATTTCCTCTTGATTGTTGATTTCTACTTATCTTGCAGCTGTTACTTTTGTAATAACTTCCACATGAATTGTTACCAAGGTTTGTTGATGTACTTCATCCTTTCATGTGTATTGTTTTTTCTTGTAGTCATATTGATAGAAATCTTGTTGTTCTTCTCTTGGAACATATTTTCTTCTAGAAAATAGATTTTCAAGATATGTACAGAAAAACATGGTATATACAAAAACTATGAAGAGTATTGTTACCTTGTTTCAGAAGAAGAAGTCTTTTTCATTCTGCTTAGTCTTCTTTGTAGGTTCCTTTTATTCGGAAACTGATGCTTCATGTGTCTCCTTACTTTTCTTTATCTCGGGACAATGATTCTCGTAGTGACCATACTTTCGACAGTTGAAGCATTGTGTTTCTGACATATATTTCTCTTGATTTGGCTTCTTCCTTGAACCAAACCTCCTTTTGTTCCTGAAATTGTTGAATCTTGTTGTGAAGTCTTGATCATCATACTTCTTTTAGAGTTTCTCTTTTGCACTGATCCTTGATTCTTCTTGAGCACAGCAAGTCCAAAGTTCTTCAAATGTAGGATACTCCTTCCTTTTGTTCATGCTTGCGGAAAATACATCCCATGTCTTGGGAAGACCATTGAGTACTATGTCTACCAATTCCTTCTCTGAAATGATCTCTTCAATGGCTTTTAGTTGATCTCTTAACTGAGATATTCTTACAAAGTATGATGTTATGATGTCATCATCATTCATTTTCATGTCACGAGGTTCATTCTTCAAACTCATTACTTGTCCAATGTTTCTAATAGAGAAGAGGTTTGTTAGGGCATCGTACATCTTCTTTGATGATTCAAGATGGGATTTGTAGGGAATCAAGTGGTATTTTATAGAGTCCACTATAATACTCATGGCATTGATGTCACTATCTTTGAACTTCTCCATGACTGCTACGTTTTGTTGTTCCTTCTCTTTTCCTACTTCAAACTCTAGTTCCACCATCTTTCCTTTCACGATATCTAGCACTTTATTCTTGGCAAGGATGAGGTCAATCCTTGTCTTCCATACTCTGAAGTTAGAAGCTCCATCTAACTTGTTTTCTGACTTCATAGAGTAAGTCATGGCTATTTTGACTTGGTCAACCCTAGATTTGACCAAAAACTCAAGCTTGACGTCTTGGCTTGCTAAGAGTACCAGGATATGCGCTAGGCTAGGGCGAACTGGTCTATCCAGAAATTAGGTCAATCCCTTCACTTAAGGTGCCTCAACAAGAGGGTTAGGGTTTCTACAACTACACCTGCTAGTAAACCTAGTGGCAGTGCTTTGGTGGATGCTCCTACTAGAAACCCTAGATGCAGTTCTTGAACGAGCTTAATATCCTTAAGGCTATGCTCCCTTCCAGTGGTTAGACTGAATGAAGGAGGTGTGGGCCCATAACCTGTTAGAATATGATGGATGTTCTTTTTTTACCATAGACAATATCACTATTGTCACCCAACCATAGGCCGAAGCCACCCTCTGAGCACCTTAACTTTGACAGATAATCACTCTCGAAGCAAAACCTAGGCTAGATAGCCAAACAAAGGGTAGCGCACCTTTCTCCAAGGACAGGGCACAAAACAAGAGCTTATCAGATAGTCCAAACCATAACCAAGAGATAGCCCAAGCCAAAACGTAATCTGCTAGCTGCAGCAGCTGCAATGGTAGCTTCTTCTCCAAACTTGCGCATAAACTAGCTAACTGCAGTGCGCACAAGTGAGCTCTACAGTTCTAATAAATGACTGCCAGAATGAAGACTGGCCTCTTGTATTTTTACTGATTCTGGCTAACTGCCTGGGCCGGCTTCTCATTCTGGGTGCCTATTTACTTAGTATATAATATTTCTTCTGGCCGACTTCTTCTCTTGTAGGCTAATAACCTAATGCCAATTATCCTCTTGAGCCGACTTGTCTTCTAGGGTTATTAGCCAACTCATTAGGGTTTCTTCTTTCTTCTCAGAATATTCTATTCTCTTTAGGTTTACACGTGGAGGTAAATACCTCCCGCAGCTACCATAATATCAACAAGTATTTCTCCTTGTATCCTCATAGTGTGCTATCATTTATTTCGGGAAAATTGTCCAAGGGACGAGTGATTTGCGAGAGAAAATCCATTGATACCATACAAATTGATTGGTTTCTAAATATAAAGAAGCAATTCGTACCTTTTTTGTATGTGGCACATTATGTAGATCAAAGAATTGTTCCATATGAAGTATCCATGTGATAGGGTCCTTGCCATCAAACTTCCTCATATCGATCTTAGGAATGTGGTTGGTCTTCAACCCAAAGTTGGAGTTTCTCCATTCTTGATTCACCTTCCTTATGTCCTCATCATGAATTTTATGGGATACATTTTCACTTTCATGTGTCCTCTCTATTACGAAAATTTTGAATCCTTCCATGATCTCCTCTTTTAAACCATCCATCTTAGTATTTATTTCCTCCAACTTAGCTTCCATCTCTTGTAGTTCATCTTTTGTTACTATCTTCTTTTTTAAATCATTTATGTCTCTACACATTTCTTCAGCTTCATCAAGATTCCAAGTAGGATTGTCTGGAGGCTTATTTGGTGTAGAAATTCCCTTTTTTGGTGGCATGTTGGCCAAGTATCACTTTAAAAGTTGATTTTTAGGTGGTTCTGCTAGACAATATTCCTTTTATTGCATCTCCAAAATTTCATCCCTTTTGAGTATCAAATTTTATTTTTTGGAGGTCTCTGATATTTCTTCTCTACAATGCCACGGGTCTGATCAAAATTGGATGTGCCAAGTGGAATTTACGGTAACTTCCCCACAACTTGCTGATTTTTTTCCTTTCCGGGATATGTCAATTGTATAGCGTACCCCACAAAAAATAATTGATATAAAATTCTAAAACTCGTACCAAAACTACTACGTTCTGTCCACTATCCAATGCAACTAGTATCGCTCAATTTGGATACTCTAGGATGAAGTTATGATTGTTTTACCCATAACACCTACTTGATACTAGTCAATAGGACTAGTCGGATACCCTATGTTCCACGGGGTGTATATACAAATATAAGATGACCCAGAAGATGAAATTGTTACCACAAATACCTTACAAATTTTTGTTAATATCCTATGGAGTTCAGGGTCTAAAACGTTACAGAAACATTTTTATAGCGAAAATTAAGCAATGACACATTTCAGGATGATTCTAGAACCCTATCTTAGAAAGGATGTATCTCCAGAAGTATAATGCCCCAGGAGATGAAATGTTAACCCAACGTAACTTGATCCTTCTACTAAATATCCTCCAAGTCGTTCCTTCTGAATCATTGTATAAAACAAGTTATAGTGAAAATTCCAAGATGTCTCAGATGTAGCAACGAAACCCCAAGACCTTGAGCTCTGATACCATATGTTAGGAGCCAAATATCAATATAGCATAGAAAAACCTCAGAATAAGTACTCAACGCCTTGAAAAAGAAATAAATTTAGATAATAAGCCTCTTCGAGGGGGAAACCTCCTTATGCCCACATAAATGTTCAATTACAAGATGATTCCAAATGAAAATGTCTCCCTGGTATATATAGGAGACTAGAATGTATAATTACAACTAATGGACTAAAGCCGACATAAATAAAATAACATTACTAATGTAATATGCCCCAATTAAGGGGTAATGAGCCACTATTTAAGGCTTAACAGACTATTAAATTTGCAAGGGGTTTATCAAACATATCAAAAAGGTCTTCATAAATTGAATACAAATCATCAACCATATAATAACTATTTCAAAAATCAAAACATCAAAAAATAGGTCACTCAAACATTGGATTTAGATTTGATATAATCATGATGACCTTTAAAAGAATGCATTCTAAGGCATACAAATTATAACACCAAGATAGATTTTATGTTTGATTCATGCTTACAGTCATGAATCAAACATAAAACAAAACAAAAGCATAGACAATAAGAGATTAATCAAAATATTTCTTAACCCAGTAAATATCTCAAAATTTTCGAAAACGTTTACAAAATTGGGGGGAAGGCAACGACAAAAAATGCAATTTCTAGTTCAAATATCAAAATCATGTGGGGCTGCCAATAGGTCCCCATTGAATTCTTTCTAGTAGGTATACTCTTATCGAATCTGATACATTGCTCTGAGAGAATGACCTAGAGTTTCACCCTGGGCCTATTTCCATTATTGATAGGTGACCTTGTGCTTAAAAGATTACATACCATCATTGGTTGCTTCCTAAGCAGTTTCCCTTTTTTCATTGTCAACAACAATCATCACACATAAGGATTCATGTTGTACCTTGGTTTCCATTTGATCTCATTGGTGGATTCCTCGTCTTTGTCAGTAGTATTAATTATTGGATACTATTCAAAGAGTCTTTGTCATGTGCTATTCCATATGGTGCATGTCGGAGTCGTACCTCATTGTGGTCTTTACAATATTTTCGTCTGAGCCCTTCCAAATCTTTGGCCTTCTTCTACCCCTCATGCTAGATGATGGAGGATTCCCTAATGCCTTCCTTCTAGCAGATATCTTCCTATCAAATTTGACACATCTTGCTTTGGGATATGGATCTACAGTCATATTTGGTACCTTGGGGCTTGCAGTCATCAGTGGCATGTTCCTTCACTATTTTTAGTGGGAATACATCAATGTCCCCTGCTCGATAGATTATACCAAGTGTTTGAAATCAACTCATTTATTCAAACTTGTTAGATTGTACCATGGTACCTTGGCACCCATTATCACCATCGCTCAGTTGTTTCACATTTTTTGATAGTATACATCAATAAATGGTAATCAAATGGTGTCTCGCTGTGTTCGACCCTAGCACATGCATTCGCACATTTTAAACTCATACCAGAACAGATTATTTTGAATACTTTGGGTGAAGTACGAGCATCACATATTTTGTTCTCTTACCCGACATATTATACCACTCCATAGACATTGGTACTTGCATAAAATCATATTGTTCACTCCATTGGTCCCAAATATCCTCTATTCTTTATTTTGAGACATAGCTCCACTTTGTATCTTTTTGTGGCTATGATCTACTTTCACATGGATCCACTATGTACTCCCCATGGCCTTGTTTGCTACTTTTGTATATCACATGGATCCACTATGTATTGCTCGTGGCCATGGACATTATCCATACTCTCACATGTACCATGGATCCATAGTGTACTTGATTTGGCAGCCATGCTTACATCACTCTTGAGCATGGGTATATCCGACTGGGGAAGAGAATACTCTTACTTGATTTTGGATGACAATTTATGTTTTAGGATCAGTTTCTCGGGAACCTTCATGAGTTTACTTCATTTCATCCTCACCTCTTAGAGTTATAATGTATTTCGGCTTTCATTTTTCCCTTCTAACCTAACACATTAGGGGGCATCTGTTATAGCCAAAATTGCCAAACCTATGCATTTGTGACATGACCTTACCCTTTTCCCTAGCTTTCTAAGAAAAATACCAAAATTTCCTCATCAAGTCATCTAAAAAAAAACTTTTGTTGATATCTGTGGGATTCCTTTATGCAACAGATAGACATTTGTACCTTGCAATCTTACAACCTATGGATGCCCTAAAAAATTATGAAAAATAAGATATTTCCACAATTTCAGGAGGGTTTTTCAGTTGGGCTCATTTACCAACGTCCCTAAGCCCATACTAAATGGAATTCAACCTCCTGAACCTTTTTTGGATGGTATAAAAGAACCATTGACGGAAAGTATGAGGAAAATTTTGATGGTATAAGATTATGTTGTTGATATTTAGAAAGCTTCCCTAATCCCTTCATTCTATGAGTAGAATCCCCTGACCTGGAAACCCCTTTTCCATTGTTCTTTCCTCTCCTATATAGCCATAAGGTGTGTTCCTATCCTTATTGGGCTATCTAAGGAAGATCCTTGAGGCTGAGTTGATGATTGAAGGACTCTTGGAGGAACCCAGACAGTTGGCTCTGAAGCAGTCTCGAAAGTTGAACCAGGTTGTAACCAACTTTCACATATTGTTAACAATAAAAGAGTTCTCTTTCACTCCTATATTGTGTTCATTGAAATGTTATATGTTGTTTTTTTTCCATATATTCTTTGATTTGTACACATAATATAGGTTACTTGAACCTATAACTACCTTGTTGCAACACTATCTTGGTTTCATATTGCAGGTTAGTTCTAGCAAATACCAATAGCGCTTCAAGTAGTAAGAGTGGGATGGACATCAAACAAATATTTTAAGGTGAAATTACTTTCCTTTTTCCTTCCCTTCTCTCTCCTAATGAAAAGTAGTTATTTCTCATTTGCATGCTTGTTTGTGAGGGTATATTTCATTATTCTTAATTCGGTCTCGCTCTTCAGTGATTTGACCTAGGGTTATGGGGGAAAAATACCTTAATCAATTGTTTGTATGGAGGGCTTTGATATTTCTCCCCAATTGATTCTCCACAAGTGCTTTGGATTCGTTGATATTCTCAAATACCTCAGACTTCTTCTTGAGAAAAAATACCCAAGTCTAACATGAGTAATCATCCAAAAATGTAAGCATGTACCTTGCCTTGTCGATGGATGGATATGAGAATGGACTAATGAGATCACTGTGAATTAGATCCAAAAGAGAGGATGCCTTGTAAACCTTTCCTTTCTCAAAATTCTCTTGAGGATGATTTCCAAGGACACATCCTTCAAAAAACCTTTCGAAAAGATCGATACTAGTTAACTTGGTGACCATCCCATGCTTGCTAAGTTTCTGCATGTACCTGAAGTTCAGGTGACCAAATATACCATGCTATAATATGCTACTATAATTAGCATGCATCAATATTACATAGGAATAAGGTTAAATAAACATAATTAAAGTGTATAACCAATATTTATGATTTACCTCCCTGGAAACAATCTTGGAGTTGTCTTGCATGTCGAATATGGACATAGAGTATGGTGTGAACTCCACCTTTTTTCCTGATCCTCGGTACATAATCAGATACACCGAGAGAAGACTCATGAAAATTTGAGGAACATGCAGGATTTTCTCAAATATTCCATGATCTATTTCCACTCTCCATTTTTTGGTGACCTCGACTGGAGAGTCATCCCCCATGGGGATAGGAGGCCCTATGCATGCAGTTACAAAAGATATAATATAGTTTGTTTTTTCCATGTGATGGGAAGAACCTGAATTTACAATCCATGCGGTAGGAGAAGAATGAATATTTATTAATGCATGAGAATTAACTTTCTTATGGGATTTATCTTCTAAATTTTCTTGGCATCCTCAGGAATGAAGTCCTCGAGGTTTTTATTAAGAAGTATTTTCACCATAATATATATCTACTTCTTTGTGCATGAATATTCTAGATGGTTCCCACAATTGAAGTAACAACACTTCCTCTCTTTCTTTTTTTTTCCACCTTTGGAACCTGAGGAGTCATTGAATTATTTGGAGTACCCTTCCTTGTTTGGCTCTGCATCCCTCTTTCCTTTTCCTTTATGTTTAGATTTAGGATTTTGTGAGCTACTTCTATCATGCACAACAAGTGCATGTGCCTTGGGGCCTTTGATCATTGCCATCTGAATGAGCTTATCCTGCTCATGTGTCAAAGCCTCAATGAACTGTGAAAATCAAGGCATGGTCCAGGTTTCTTCTGCAGTGAATATGGTAGAATGAAATGTGGAGAAAAATACACTAAATTCCATTCCAAGTTTTTCCATGATGGAAAGAACCATTTTCTTTTATTTTTTTGATTTGTTGATACCATAGTCTATCAATTCATGAAGGAGAGATTTAAATTTGGTGAATAAATATTGGACATTCCCAAAGTTCTTAGGATTCAAGGATTTTAGTTCTAATTCGAGCAAATAGCCCCTCATTTAATCCTACCCACCAAAGAGACCAACCAAGGTGGTCCATAACTCATTTGGTGTCTTGCATGCATCGATGTGAAACCATAGGTTGGGAGAAA
This sequence comes from Picea engelmannii, assembly GCA_009831015.1. Classification (NCBI taxonomy): domain Eukaryota; kingdom Viridiplantae; phylum Streptophyta; class Pinopsida; order Pinales; family Pinaceae; genus Picea; species Picea engelmannii. The sequence goes on along the minus strand of ML777452.1, from coordinate 417,723 downwards.
TAGATATGCATAGGAGACCATGAGCCTCACCCATTTGGTTGAAGTACATGGATTTTTCCACTGCTAAGGTGGGTTCTGTTTCTATGGCCATGCATATCCAATACAAGCATTTACCCTTGAGTAGGTGTATAATTTTGGCTTCAATTCAAAGTAGTTATATGGTGTTATAATTGCAGATACAAGAAATTCCATCTTTCATGTTGCTTTGTTCCATCTTCAGTTCTTGCAAAAGAGTGTTGGTGATGATCCTTGTGAGCATCTTGTGGGATATTATACCATGTATAATTTATGATATACTTGCATAGAACATATAGCTAACAATTAAGAATACACAACTTGCAATGTTGGATGAAGAGAAAAGACAAAAATTAGAGAAAAAAATGAAATAATTTCTATTATCCGAGTAAGAGAATGTTATAATACGAGTGATATACTTTGTATGACACAAATAACTCACCAAAGTAACCAAGATAATGTGAATTAGGAGTCCTCTAGAGATATTTTACACACAATGGTAGTCACTAGAGTGAAATACCACCTAGTCCTAGTTAACTAGTCATGTTGTCATCAGTTAACTAGCTAAACCGAAGTGAAATGAGAAGGAGATCACTCACACATGTGGAATTTTATTTACTGGTGGTTATACCAATGCAAGTATAGATTCATGGTGATGATCTCAAGGTCATCATGAAACACTTGGTGATAAATCCAAGGTTGACGTGTAACAATTCACTCAAGTAGTCTAATTGAAAGGTAATTGAGGATTGACTGTAGGGTATGTGGCACCCTTGTTTAGGGGAGAATATCCTCAATGAGGTGAGAATATCTCAGATTAAGGGGCCCTCAACATATCAAAATAAACTTAGGAAAATCCTAGTTGTCTCCAACAGTAGGTATCTAGGTTCAACATGAGTTGTGGCACTTTAGGTGGTTTGGATTGGTTGTCATTCCTCTTGAAGAATGAGTGGAAAGGTATAATTTTTAATTTCCTTCTGCAAATTTCTTCTTAAGATCAATAAATTCATTGGATAGATTCTTCACTAACTTGAACACACTATCGATATCCTTTGGTTCCTTCTGAGGGGTTGTTTTCAGCAACAAAGGTTTCTTTCCAACCTCCTTGGTTTCTTCATAATATGGGTGACTGTTGTAAGATGATATATCTTTATCAACAGTCTCATCTTCTTCAAAATTACAAGAAAACGTGTCCTTCCCATCCTTCTTAACAAACATGCCTATAGAAGGGATTGGGGCCAAAGTGTAATATTCAATTCATAAGGACTGCAAAGGGTCATTTTCAACAATGAATTTAGTGAGGATCATGATAAAACATTTATTGAAGTCTTTCACTTTTTCTCTTCTTTCCATTTCTATGGCCCCTATTTATTTGTACAGGGAAGTAGTGATTTTTCATTCCCTAAATTTTCCAATAAAAACATTTTCAAAATCTTCCCAACAAGTTATTGAGATGGGTGGGAGATTAAAGTACTAGGTGGAAGCTCTACCTGCAAAAGTGTAAGGAAAAATACTAGAAACCACATCGTCATGTTGAACATTGAGTAGATGGAAAGCTAAAAATAAGTTTTTAACCTGATCTTTAGGTGAACTAGACCTGCCTGGGTCAAACTTCAGAAGAATATTTTCTGTTTTTCTAGGCATTTTGTGTAAGGGGTCTACCAGGTTCATAGCACCTTTGGACAACCATGGTGGGATTACTACCCTTCTTTCTTGATGCTCACCCATGATCCGTTTAAGATTGATTTTTGGGTTTTCACCTTCAAAGTTGTGTTCTATTATGGAAGTAGGAGGAAATTGATTTAAGGGTATGGGTATGTATTGAATAGTGGTTTCAATTAAATCTTCGATAGAGTCAACCAAAATATTTGTGTGGCTGTTTGGTCATATGGAACGGTTAGTATTCTTCTGGGTAATTCTGAGGTTGTGGGTAATTTACCAAGATGTTTGGCATAGGTGTGAGTGAAACAATAGGTTTCAATAAATTCATCGTACGGCATAGGAAACCAAGTTTTTGTATGGGTTTCAGGATTTCCAGTGGAAATTTCAAATGCAGAGTTCATGTCTTCAAATATAACCTCCTATTCTATATTGATTTCAGGGAAAAGGGTCATATCAAGAGTGTTTTCAGAGGATTGGCCACGTTCATGTAGTGCACTCATGTAATCCATACAATTTCAGTCCCTCCTTCTCATTCCAATTCTATTTAAGGGGTGGAATTTCCCAACAATAGTAAGGGGTACTCCCGGATACAAAGTCCCAATTAAACTATACATCATTTGGTCCAGAAGCCCCATCTAGATTCTGGCCCATCTTCCATTATTGGTTGTGAGGGTGAATATGGATGGTTATGCAATGTAAAGATGTAGATAAATATTATGTCTGAAAACAAATCTAATCTAATTCTACTCTATTATATCCTATCCTAGCTAGGAGAAAGATATCATAACTAGATGTGCTATATTGAAACTAAACTCTTCTAGAAACTTCAATTAGATAATTGTAATGAACATATTGATTTAGAAACATATGCATGAAAAAAATACACCCAGAAAATTTCAAACTATATTATTTATATACATCATAGATCATATGATCAGGACATATAAAAGGTAAAGAGGAATAAAAAAACTGGAAAACCTTATATGGAGTGCATTATATTAGTCTATAAGTGAACATATCCTTACAGTGCATGTGAAAATAATACATTCCACCTGAAATAGTTCACAACAAAACAACAACACATGTGAGTTTTTCTCTCTTTTGTAAAATCGACCCTGAGGGATTCTCAATATTCATTAACCAAGTATTTTCTCAAAAAATAGTTCTCAAGTATATACAAAGCTTGAAGAGACCCCTCTAAGTGAGTCCCTTCCTATATTTATACAGTTTTTTCCTAACTCCCTTGTGACTTCTTGTATTCCCCTAAATAATCTGTTACAAGACTGTTCATCTTCCTTCTACTTGGTTTCATGTGTACATATTAAGTACATAATTAGTAGTTCAGAAAAGAAAAAATACAGTATAGCTAATAACAATTTTGAATTTCTTATTTTGTCTCATTCATGAACTCTTGTCTCGAAGGTATACTATCCATATTTATAGCTGATCGTATAGGGATATGAGCCTACAATATGCCATCTCTTCTAGGTTAGTTGTATTCATAACTACATTGTCATCAAGGGTCTGTATACATTTTGATAATGTGGCCATGAAAACCTAAACCATAGTATGGAGTTTAGTTGGTTGAATGAGGTGTTGTTCTATTAAATCCATTATTACTTTGGTGGCGGACTCGCTAACCTCTAATTGGGGAGTCGACATATCTTGATCAATTCTTGTGTTACTTTGTGAAAGCATGAATAGATCACCATTGAGATAGTTTTCTCTATGTCTTCCCTTTGTCCTGCTTATTGGAAACATTCCAATGGATAGATTTATGTTTTTATTTCCCTGACTAAGGAATGATAGAGCTCGACTTGTGAATCCATGTTTTCTAAAATCCATGTCTCAATATTGTTCATGCCTTCCTAGATAGTGTTGAGCTATGTAAGTTTAGTCTGCACCCTGCTATGTTTCTCTATGATGGTGGTAGCTATATCATGGAACATGTGTAGATGGGAAAACATGTTGATTATAGCTTCCTCTAATTCCATTCAAACCTTATTTATACTTTCCTTGAAGCTTTGAATGTTTCCCTCATCGATCTTTACTTTAAGAATTTTCTCCTCCAATTTCCCAATGCTTGCTTCTTTCTCAAGGTTTTGTTGTTGTAGCTTTCAAACATTATCCTCTATGGTGTTCATGAAAGAAGAGCTAGTGGATGTTATGGAAACCATATCTTTATTGACATTTCCTATAATGGGGTTTTGAATGAGAACTAAAATCAAATTCCCCCTGGTCATCAGCACTTTATTTACATGATCCTTCATAATCCTACATCACATCTTATTGTATGTGAATTTATTTAGGTAGGTACTTCACTTGGTATGAATGGATTACAAAGTCCCAAACCTAACCCATTGAGTGGTGTATGTCCATTGGTAGTCGCTATTGATATCTATGGGATATCGGTGTCCATCCATTGAACTTCATCATTTCTCATTTCGGCATCCTTCTTCTATAATTCCTCTTATGTTTATTTATCGATTGCTTCCTTAGTTTCCTTCTCTGCTTCTTCCATTTCTATTGTTCCAGTTTATGTTTCCTTCTCGACTACTGCTTTTTTTTCAACTTCCTTCTATGCAATTTCCTTTCCTCTTGATTGTTTAGTGTGTGTTGATGCATCGACTTTGGCCTTGTATTTAGTTTCCGTATTGGTTGTTGTTGCATTGGATTTGGACTTGTGTTTATCTTCCTCAATGATATTTATTTCTTCTTGGCAACTTCGTTATTCTTATTCTAGACCTTTTCCTTTTTTATCCTACTATTGTTTCTTATTCTTCAACACATCTTGATTTCACAGATGTGGTTGAGAAAAATCCCTTTTTTTGTTGCCTCTTCTTCCTGCTTCACTTTGGCCTCTTCTCTTGCTATATCTTCATCGATAATCCTTCCCATGAATTTTCATCACTTATTGAAGGTGACTTTGTCATAGTTCCTTCATTACAATGTATCTCCTCTTTGTCCCAAATATCTGAGGTGTACTCCCAAGGCATGCCTAGCTTGTTGAAGTGTTATTTGACAACCTTGTTTGGGTCGGGCTTTCTAAACCTCTCCTCTCCAAAGTGGTAAGATAGTAGTATATCCACTTCTTCTTGGGCATGTTTTGTGTTAGAAAAGAAGTAGGAGTCAATTTATAGTGGGAGTGGTGGCCATACAACTTTTTTATCTCTGTAAAACATCCCCATGACTTTGTTGATCACCAGTTTATAAGATACTTTTTGGTGTACTAGCATGTATGGTGCAAACCGAGGAAGATGCTGACATGATTTCATGGTGCTATACACACATATATAAGTGTTATGTTCCATAAAGTGCCAATCTCCGATCCTCTTGATGAAAAATATTTCAGTATTAGTCATACATGGGGTTGGCATGCAAAATATGAACTCGTATAGAGGATCCATGAAGTGCTTTCATATCTTCTGGTTCTTTGTTTTGTACTTATGCTCTAAAATCACTTTTCAATATATATAAATGGCTACGTATATTGGATTCCATTCCAAACCCATATTTGGTTATTGGTGGGCCACGCACATGATTTCTATGAGGTATGATGACATGTGAAAGCTCAGGAAGGTCCATTGGGATTCTACGACTATTGTGATGGCTTTCGTGAGGTTTGCTGATAGTATATTGTCCTAACTAAATGATAATACTTTGTCTACAGAATAATAGATAAATGATAGATATGATGGGGGAAATATGGAGGCCTCTTTTTCTCTGTATATTCTCCATAACATGGCCACCATGTATTGATAATTTTTTCTAAGCGTGGTGGTGGGATATCCATAGTTTAGGGAATCTCTCATCTAGAGATTGCAAGATCATGGAAGAAATTGAGTTTTTCATTTCCTTCATGGAATTTTGTATTTCTTCTTTAATTTCATTATTATTTTCTTCCATCTTGTTTTCCATATCATCCATCTTCCTTTCTATTTCTTGAATTTTTCTTTGTGATTTTACCCAATTATTATACTTGTCACTCAAATCCTTAAGTTGCTCCACTTTGGACAACTTGTTATGTATGTCCTCATTTTCTTCTTGAGTCATAGACAAGGATTATAGAGGTTTAATTGGTGTTAAAATATTTTTGGGACCCATATGGAATAATAATAATACTCCTCTATTCTATCTTTATCATGAATTTGGAATCACCAAAAACATATCTTCCAATAAAACATTACATCAATTGTAATGTGCCTTTCAAACCCTTAATTTGGAGTCTCTCCTCCTGGTCGACCTTCCTTCTGATGTATTTCTAAAATTTCATCCCTTCTGATTCTAAAATGTTTTCCTATAGCTGTACTCTGATGTGTCCTCTATGAAATTCCATAGTTCTAAAAAAAATGTATGTGCCCAGAGAAAGTTGCAGTAACTTCCTCACACCTTGCTGATTGTTTTCCTTTCCAAGAGAGCGAACTTTTACATCTTACCCCACACAAAATATTTGATATATGATTCTAAAAATCATACCAAGAATCCATAGATTGTCCTCTTTACAATGTAACAAGCCTCATGGATTTTGGATATCTGTGAGGAAGATATGATGATTTTACTCAGAATAGGACTAGTCATATACTTTATCTTCGACAGTGTGTATCTCTAAAAGTATGACGACCCAGAAGTTGAAATGTTTACCAAAAATACCTTGAAATTTACTTTGAATAACCTATACGTTTCATGGTATGAGTCATCCCTGAAACCAAATTATAGCGAAAATTCTAATATGAGTTGCTTGGAAAAGAAAAACCCTAGGATCAATGAGTTTTGATACCAAATGTTATGATTCAATGCCTTAAAAGTGATACAAATCAATGAATTATTATTCACTTCGAGGGGGAAACCTGCTTTTCCAATATATCTACTTCATAATACAATATGAGTTGAGATAAGATGATGCTAATAATAGAAATCCTTGATATATATAGTAGATGTTAAGAACCAAACATCAATATAGCATAGAAAAACCTCAGGAAAAGTACTCAACGTCTTGAAAAAGAGATAATTTCAGATAATAAGCCTCTTCGAGGGGGAAACCTCCTTTTACCCCACTTAAATGTTCAAGTACAAGATG